>JARQOC010000002.1:76627717-76702323 GCA_033576535.1 Allobates femoralis
GGGCGAGGCGGTATCGGGGGGGTGGTGTCCCAGCACCAGCGGCGGTGTTTCAGTGGCGGCAGCGGCAGGGGGTCCTGGCAAGGGTGTCTTGGTGGTGGCAGAGGGAGGTCCTGGTGGGAGTGTCCCAATGGTGGCAGTGGTGGCAGGGGTGTCCCGGGGATGGCAGCTGTAGTGGGTCCTGGTGGCATTGGCGGATCCTGATGGGGGGGTCCCGGTGGTGGCAGCATTGGCAGGGATGTCCTGGTGGTGGCAGGCACCGGGGGGTTTGACAGGGGGTGTTCCGGTGGCGGGTAGCGACAGTGGGGGTTTCCCAGTGGCAGCAGTGTCGGCGGGGGTCCTGGTGGCAGTGGCGGTGTCTTGCTGATGGTACTGCACAAGGGCAGCGGGTGTTATATTGGAACATCCATCACTTGGATGTTACAATATGGCGGTTGGTGCACTTCCGCTCGGCGCGGTGGATTACGGGATTTCAGGACATCCAGCCAAAAGTAGATGACAGAGAATTTAAGGTAAATATATTTTACATATCCATTTATTCTTTCATTCCCATGATGGTGCTACATTTTCATACCTAATGTTCTTCACATGTTGGCTATGTGAACTTCTTCCCTATTTGCTTTTTCACTGAGAATATTTTTAGATTTCAGAGTATGGCGTGCTTTTAGTAAAAATAGATCCATAAATACCCTATCCAGTAAGTGACTGTGTATAGGAAAAATCCATATGCCTTAAGTCTCATAAATCTAGCAGAAGTGTAAAACAGGGAACAAGTTCTACTTGGCTTGTTAGCGCCGGAGATCTTAAGTGATATCCTGGAGCTCTACATATTCATGCAAACACATTTTTTACAGTGGAAATGTTTCGTATGGGACTCGGTGAAGCTAACAAAAGTTGGCATGTGGGCGGATAAAATATTTTAAAATGAAGATTTATTATGGGGGTATAGACTCAATGCTGTGTTTAAGGTACCAATAGCTTTATTTGAGGGCCGCTAAGAATGGCAGAATAGCAATTGTTATCTGTCTCTTTTGAATTGGTGTTTGCTAATCTTGCTTAGAAAAGAATGATTCTCTTATTATACAAAAAAATGATTAATATTTAGCTGCAATATTCACAAATTCAAGCAGAAAACATGATGTTGCATGGGGGAGGGGTAGATGACTATTAATAGATTCGCCTAACCAATGTTTAATCATTTTTCCAGTCCAGTAAAAGTCTTCTTAAATCTGAAGACTGAAATAGGCAACTTCCCATCTTATAACAATCACAATATTTCTATAAATCCCAAGAATTAAGGAATTAATCCTCCCATTAGGATGTATTCTGTACACAGACTCACAGATTTAATAGCATGACTATAACTAATAGAAAGCTTCAAAGTCATCTTATTAAATCTCATCAGAGCAAAGCAAGAAGAGAAATTGTACAATGTCAAACATTTTAGGTAACAAAGAGCTAAGATGATATTCAGAAATTGTAATCCTTCTGATATGTAGAGATTTACGGAGGTTCTGTTATCCGGCATATATGAACCTCTCCTTGTTCGGTTAGGTTGATACGATTGTGGTAAAACTTGAGTCAATCACGTCTACAAATTGTGAACATGACTTTCTCTGCGTGCAGCTCCTTGAGACCATCCGCATGATGCAAGGGTGCCGGAGCTACCTGCCAGGGGCGTAACTACAATAGATGCAGGGGTTGCGATCGCACCCGGGCCCTGCAGCCTAGGGGGGCCCCAAAAGTCCCTTCGGCCTATAGAAAAAGAGTAATACTATAAAAGAATTGCAATAATTGGGGGCCCCATCGGAACTTTCGCATCGGGGCCCCTGGGCCTGAAGTTATGCCACTGTTACCTGCTATGTATGTGCACTGATCTGATCCATCTGGCAATATCAGGGGACATTCCAACAGTTCTGGTTCATTTCTGGGACTTGGGGATCAAGACAGGAATCTTGATGGTTATGTTCTTGCTTTGGTTTTTATAATGTCTTTCTGTGAGCCTTGGGTTAGGCTACTGACTATATAATCCCCTAAATCCCTTTCTTCTATTGTACGTTCTACCATTACCTGGTCCACACTCCTGTTCTCTGCTCCTCTTGTCCTAGTGTTCCTGTTACAGACCTCGATTCAGTTTGTTCTAACCATTCTTGCAAGCCAGCACTACCAGCAGCAGCTAGTCTTTTAACTCGACTCAGGACCCCAGCATAGTTCCATATTTCCTTACATGAATGAAAGGGTGAAGGTTAGGGCTTCCCTAGTGTATAATAAATGGAATGGCTATTTTAAAGCTGGTCTGTTGAAGCCCTGATAGGACTGCTAGACAACTAGACTACAAACAGAGTCACTTTACACATACAAGTAAGTGATGGCTTAAAGCTTTAGGACTTTCATTGAGACAAAGCAGCTGTTCATTGGGATGCTGAATAAACTCTTAATAATACCACTTCTTTGTGACATTAGAATGCAGCACCATTTTTCAAAACTTTAAGTAACAATTACTTGCTAAAACTTATTAACCACTCATGAATGATGAGATGCATGTATGTCATCAGCCATGTCCTTGCCTTTAATGCAGGCTCACACACTGATCCCTCATCTTTCCCCACATCCATCTTGCCTCTAACAGCCTGTTATCCGGTTAAATGCCACTGTCAATCACTGACAGTGGCAATTGGCATGCGCAGACAGAAAGCGTTTCATTGATTCCGCCCATCAGCGCAACCATCACATGATTTTCAGGTGCCAATTGGTAGTCATAGTAGCTGGGGGTAAATAATAAAAAAGTATACATGTTTGATATCTGCATACAAGTACTAGCCAGGGCAATTATAGTGCTAGGTCAGTTTTAGCATTTATTGAACCTTGTAAATAAAGAAAAACAAATAAATGACGTGCCCACAATGGCCGTGGGGTACTCGGAACCAGGCCTTCAGATTCTCTTGAGGATGTGTCACAGTGGCTCACCCAGCTCAGTGACCCTGGCCGTGTCATAAAAATGGAGAAAGTTTATAAGGAGATTAATTTGTGACGCCACCAGTGGTATTCAGCAATTGGAAGGATGACCGACGCTGCAGAGCATGACTGAAGGGCAGTTATAGAGTCAATTAGTAGATTAGTAGCTGTCTGCATTGGCTCTCGCCCTCCTGCCCTGGGCCTCACACTCAACGTCCCAAGCCAGCAGCTGTGGGTCCTGTTGGGCAATGTCATCCCAGTCCCCTTGACCTTATATGACTGCCTTTTCAGTGATTAAGTGTGCCTTTAGCTGCTGCACTTGAAGATACCACAGCCTCCGGTTTGCTAGCTGAGTCCTGCAGTCTCTCTACTAGTCTGGGGCCGGTCCCCTCTGTGGCCCGATCCCTCCACCCAACTCTGATCACGGTCGGTGTGGTTACAAGCACCAGGGTTAGATTCCTCACTTCCCATGCCCCTGGGACCCCTTCAGTGTCTCTAGAGCTCCTCACAGGCTCCTCCATCTATCTTCACCTTTGCTTGTCCTGGGATAAGCTCCAACCGGCTCCAGTCATCAGGATGACTCTCTCGGTCCTTCGACTCGTAACGGACTCCTGTCACCAACTGCCTGACCTCTTGACTGTTCTGCACGTTTTCTCACATAAGTCACGTTCTCTATGTCCTCTACGTTGTCAGCACTCCACTACTTCCTGGTGTACTCTCCTATCTACTTCCTCCACCCACACCCTCTACCTAGTTTGCCTCCAGCCTGGGATGGGGCCTTCCCTCAATAGGGTCGGCCCAGATCCTCTGACCTGGAGTGGTGTGGTGTTGGATGCTAGTGTGTGGATACCGGGTAGTGCCCCCTACTTACCTGAGAGTAGGGAACCACACCTCTGGCTGATGTGCATTACCTCTGTGGTGACTGGACCCTCAGGGGCGCCACAAAAACATTGTGGAATTGCACTATGTTTTACAATTTCGTCACTCTTGGATTTTATTTTCTGTTTTCCAGTACAATATGTGGCAGAATGAATGGAGTCATTCAAAAGTACATCTCGTCTCATGAAAAACAAGCCCTCATATGGCTATATGCTGCAAACACGAAAACGTTATGGCTCTTGGAAGAATGAGAGGAAATGAAAGGGTGAAAGGGATCCTGTCACCTCCAAAAAGCCACCTAAGCTACAAAATCATGTCCCCTGCAGCATATTATCATTAATCTCACACTCCTTTTGTCTCCTAAAAGCATCCTGTGAAAGTGCATAAAAATGATTTTATACAAATGCGCAATGCGGTGTTTGAAGCCGAACGAGCGGCGTGAGTGTACTGACATCACCCGATCCCGGAAATGATGAGATTCGCAGCATTCATGCCTGGCCAGCGTCATGGAGAGCAGGGAGGGCCTGCCTAGAAAATAAATAAAAGATCACGCCCATTAGGACGTGATCTTCTGACGAACAGGGCACCAAACACGCCCTAAGGGCTAAAGAATATAGCCCCTGCTAATTATAATCCCTAGTGAGTGAGTATAAAATGGTTTTTATGCACTTTCACAGGATGCTTTTACTTTTAAACCTTTCGCTCCCAGGGTGTTTTCGTCATTTTGCCCTTCTGATAGCGAGGAAAATGTTTGCACTTTTGATGTGTACAAAAGTAACCTAAATTACAAGATAACAGTTGTTATCAAACGCCATCCCTATATATTTTCTGAAGGTAGACACCTGGAACATTGTGAATATGCCACTCAGTACTTTATAAATGCAGGCAACTTCATGCAAGTTTGCATCAAATTAAACTATTTTTGTAAAAAGAATACACTGACAGAACGCCTATTAGAACATGCTGTTTGCATTGTCTAACAAGCCACCATAGAAAACAAAGCCGAAAGTCATTGTCAAATCAGGCTGCCATGGCAATGATCGGGACTACATTGTGGGGTTCTTGATCATGCGGGAGTGAGCGCGTACACTCCCTTTCCCAGCCGCCTAAATGCTGTGTTCATATTTGATCACGGAACTTAAGGGGTTAAACAGCCAGAGATAGTGCGGGTGTGTAGGTATGTATCAAGCCCCACCCACTCCACTTGGCCATGACCAGTCCACAAAGCTACACCCACTTCACAAAGCTGAGTTTTCATCAAGCCACGCCCACACAACATGGATTCACCCACTCCACATGTCCATACCCACATCATACATGCTATACATGAGGGTGGTGTTATGAAAGTGGCAGGGCTACTGGAACAGTGGGGCTATGTGTAGGAGCAGAGCTATGAAAAGGCAGGGTTACTGGGAGGGGGTGTGGCTTTGATACATACACATACATACATAACCATATGTTGGGGATATTGCCATATATGTGCGACATTACAATATATGAGCATTATAACCATATATTTGGCATTATGCCTGGGCAACGAAGGGCTCTATAGCTAATAAATAATAATAAATAGGCACAGTAAGTGGTAGTTTACACACTACATTTTTGCTAATTTTTTCTATGCATTTTCCAAGGGTAAAAACTCAGCACTTTACAGTACCAGTGTGTAAAGGGAACCAACCACCAGTATTTAACCACCTGTAAATTGACATGTGCAGCATGACATCAATATTTGTTTTGTTTTTTTATATTCCTCCCCTGTGGGCTTGTCTGTCTGCTGTAAGCCTAGCCCCTTCCCTCCTCCCTCTTATAAAGACTCATTCAGACTCTTCCAGAGGGGAGAGGGTTTGGCTTAAAGCAGAAACACAAGCCCACAGGGGAGGAATAAATACAAACCCAAATAGTGATGTCATGCTGCACACATCAATCACCTGCTGCACTGATTTACAGGTGATTAAATCCTGGTGGTTGGTTCCCTTTAAGCCTCATGCACATGCTGCTATTTTTTCCTTGTGGAATTGAACCACCGATGTATTTTTACTTTAAAATCTGCAGCGTGTTAATTCTTTTAGCGTTTTTCGCCTATTGGGAAAAAAGCAAGCAGAAAACACATCAAAAACACGGCTTTTTGTAAGGAAAAATGTTCTGCAACTATTGAAAGTGCGCACATACCCCCAAGTATTTTCTCAATGCTGGCATTTGTACAAAATTCATACACAGATTACATAGCATTAATACAACTAGGAACAAAAATGCAAATTATGTTTTGTTTTTGTTGTGATTTACAATTTATATAATGAAATGGGAATGAGTAAACTAATTTCATCCTTTAATTGAGCCTGTTTTTATGTCTCCTACACATAAATAATTGTTGCTCAATGTAGAAACATTAAATGGTTTTGGAGAATTTAATTAAAGGTGATATCTTGAACAAAGCAGACTGAGAACTAGGGCACAATGTCTGGGCGAAAAAGCAAAAAACTGTACTTATTTTTATATATTTGTTGACAACATTTCACTCTGATGACAGCCAACTTTTGTTTCCACATTTGCAGTCTATTTTCCTCAGTGATCCATTTTTATTTAACATACTTTGCATACACTATAAAACAAAAAAAATGAGAAAAACCAACACAAAAATTAAAGGGAACCTGTCACCTCGATCTACCCTTCTCTCTTATCACTAGCTGTCCCTGCACTTTCCTAGCTGTTCCCTAACCATCCCTCTCTGACCTAAAGGGGCCCTGTCACGATTTTGAAAAATAAATTTGAACTTACATACGGACTCCATCTAGGAGACTGGAAAGGTGGGCTCGGGGCTCCATGATCCCCTCCTTGCTGTGTCCTAGCACACCCCGCTCGGTGTCATCCCTCCTGGTGCTTTGCCGCCTCCTTTTGGAATCTCCCACCCTTTCTGCCGCTGTAATGCCCGGGCCGGAACATCACATCCGGCCCTGTGCATTGTGCAATGCGTATATTGAAGCCGGACCACCTACACTGAAATGTGCGCACAACCAAATATGTGGTAAGTATTTTGCCAAGAAGAATGGGCAGAACTCAAGCACGCCGTTTATGCAAGAAATCCCAGGAATTTACAGGAACTGGAGGCTTTTTGCCAAGAAGAGTGGGCAGCTTTACCATCAGAGAAAATAAAGAGCCTCATCCACAACTACCACAAAAGACTTCAAGCTGTCATTGATGTTAGAGGGGGCAATACATTAAGAACTGGGGTATGTGAACTTTTGATCAGGGTCATTTGGATGTTTTTGGTTGCCATTAGGATTTAAAAAGAGAAAACACAGTAGTTTGACAATAAATGACTTCTCCCAACCACTAACAATGGGTGGAAAAAACGTTTTCGTGTTATCATTCATATTCAGATATATGTATGTATTTTAGTTATGATCTATGTGGTATCTATGATATTGTGGAGAAGAGAAAGTGAATAATAAGAGTAAAAGGAGTAAAGAAGAGTAAAATATCTTAATTACAAAGAATCAATTGATAGAGTCTATATCGTGAACAATAAAAAAATGTATCTGTTATAATTTATATATAAAGAGAGAGAGAGAGAGAGAGAGAGAGAGAGCAGCAGTAGGAATAAATACACATATATAAGGTGTAAAACAGGTGTGTAATAGAAAATATATATGTAACATACGTCATTACATATGTACCCAAAATATATACACATAAGGTACAACTGCCAAAAAAGACAACACCATATACAAATATATACCTGGGTATTGATGGAGATGTCATAAATATAAATCTTGAAGAATATTCATGTATGGTCAGCAGAACTATAAAAATAAGAAGCAATATAATTAATGACACAGCATACATTAAAAGCAATAATAAAACGATGGCAGAATAAAACTAAAAAACGGTCACAGAAATGGTACAAAACTAAATTTTCATTTAGGCCAAAGGGATGTACGGTTTTTGAGGACCAAATCCAATTTGTCTCCTTTTTGGGCCAAAAATGTACTTACTGTAGATTGCCACCTTTAATGGGTGGCACAAGTTTACCAGTACCCTTTAATTTGAGTAGAGAGGCATCACAGCTATGAAATTGTCTGAAATGCCTAGGTATTGTTTTTAATATTGATGGATCTTCTTTACTAGAAGCAGAGATTATGCCGTTAACAATTTCCAAAAATATTACTTTCAGTAGCCAAGTAGTAAGTCCTACATACAATATGTTTTTCCCAATAGACAGGTGGCATAGAATATAACAAATCTAAATGTGCATGTGATCTATTTATTGATTTTGTAAGTATGTCTATTCCTAGGATCGCAAAAATTAGAAGATCCCCTACCACACTGGGACTTGGTACTCAGCGACCGTGTGGCACACAGCCATAGGTGGGATGAAAATCACCCAAAAAAGTGGTGGGCTTATTCTTACAATGGTTGTGAACTAATTTATTTAGTTGATTTGGTGATCTACGAATATTGATATTGGGTTTGCATGGAAGATACTCAGCCAGTGTTTGGTCCGCTAATAAAATATGCCAAGATTTTTTGAGGCAACTACACTGTGAATTGGATGTTGTAATCAGTGATTAATTATACCATGGAATTTGTTTTGGGAGATTTATTTTGTTTGTAAAGTAATTGATCTGTTGATGAGTGTTTGGCTCTTTGATACGCCCTCTTGATTATCCTATTGCTGTAGCCACTGTTTTGAAACCTCTGTGTATGCTCCCTCACTTGTTTTTCAAAATCTACTTCTTTGGGGCTTATTCTTTTGAGGCACACAAATTGTCCAATAGAGATGGACTATAACATCAAATGTGGATGTGAAGAAATGTAGAAGTGCATTTACCAAGGAAGACTTGCGAAACACATCTGTTTAATTAAAATTATTATGATCTCATTTTATTGTGACGTAAAAAAAAATTGATGAGCTTTTCATCACATTGGCACATAATGTTTCAAACTGAAGATGAAAATGCCTAAAGAGTCAGATGTGCCCTGCCAGATTAGAATAATATCGTCAATGTACCGCATCCAAAAAATGATGCAGTCCGTTGACCCAAGTTGATCTGACATAAATAAATTCCTCTACAGCAGCCCCAGGTACATATTAGTATACTAGGGTGCCATCGAGGACTCCTTGGCTGTGCCCTGGATATGCATGTAGAAGCATTCATTACAGATAAAAAAATGAGTTAGGGCAAACTTCAATTACTGTAGAATGAACTCCCTTTAAAAAATCTGCTGATCTTAAATTGTCCACATGTTTAAAACCACTATATAGTGTCTCCACGTTGCATGTACCCACAATGTATCACAGCGATAGATAGATCAAGTTTTTTTAAGGTGGTCTCCTGGATCGCAGATAAAAGATGGTAAGCACTCTACAAGAGATTTTATTTTGGCATCAATATATTTCCCCATTTTGTCCAGGTAGTTGTTTCTATCTGAAATGATACACCTTCCTGGAGGTGTTAGCATGTTTTTATGAACTTTAGGACACAAATAGGAGGTTGGGATCATTGGTTCTGAAATTTGTAATGCAGAAAAGAGTTCCTTCAAAATAACCTCATTGTCTTTAACAGCCGAAAAAAGTTTAGCGAAATGTATCTGAAATGAGAGCATAGGATTGTATGTTAGCTTCTTATAATACAATTTGTCCTTTTGTTGGCAATTAGTGTCACATTTGTATAGGAATTTGAGTAAAATTACAATATTTGACCTTTTTTGTCTTGTTTTATGACTATATCCTGCAGATTGTGTAGTTTAGTGACACATAACCATTCATTTCTACTTAAATTTTTCATATTAATCTTGTATGCAGTTTTTTCAAGATCTTTAGAGATAATCTGCCCAAATAGGTCAATGTTGGGACTAGCGGTGAGTAGAGATGGGCAAAGGCACCAATTTTGGCTTCAGCAGAGATGGACAGATTTTTTTAAAGTCTTCGTTTGGGACCAGACTTGACCCAAACTTGAGTCTGCACTCTTAACCCAGACTTTATAGTTATAAAACAGTGGCTAAGATGTCTGGGGGACTGTAAAAATAGGCAAAACATTGAGTAAATATCAGCGACATATATTCCAGGGATCGCTCGCTTGTACTTAAGGGCCACTCATTAACTTCCTCATTATTCACTGCAGTGGCTCTAACAGCCAATCACAAATGCTCACTCTCTGGGACAGCATCTGTGATGGGCTGCTGTGCCTCTCACCCATTGTGCCTGTGTCTATGATTGGCTGCAATTTGCAACGAACCTGCCATCACAGAGTTGTAAAAAATAAATATTTTAAAAAAATGTACATAGTGCTTCTTGGTATTTTTTATTCTCAGCACATATGAAGATGACAGCTACGGACTGCCTGGCTTAACCTTGGCTGGGCATCAAAAATACAGGGGCACCCATTATATCTTTTTTAATGATTTAAATAAATAATGTATAAGATTCACCCTATTGTTGATTGCCAGCCAAGATAAAAAAACAGGCAGTTGGAGGCTTGTGTTCTCAGCATGGTGAGGCCCATGATTATTGGGTACCCCAGACTATAGAATAGCAGCCCACAGCCACCCAAGAATTTGCTGCATTCATTAGAAGTGCCAACTTCTGATGCTTTACCTGGCTCTTCCCGATGACCTAGTGCGGTGGCTTATGGTTGATAGAAGGGGTTAATGACAGTTAAGTATTGACAGCTTGTTAATAAGCACTAGATTGATAATATTCAAGCTTCTATGAGACCCACCAATTATCAATCCTATGAGTAAATAGTAAAAACACTCACCAAGAGAAAAATCCTTTATTTGACATAAAACACATAGACAACCCTCATTTTCTCATTTATTAACCCCAAACATACCTGCTGGCAGTAATCCACAACAATGTCCGACAAAGCACATGATTCTGATTCATGTGAACAGCATGTTCATGTGCAAGATCTTCCAGATCTCTCAATGCTTCCTGTTCCATTTCTATAGGGAAAAAATGGTTAATATTATCTTTATGATTTTTTTTAATTGAGAGATCTAGACAAAATGTTTAGATCTTAAATTGCCAAGACGTTATTAAAATTTGAACAAGGATACAAAGTAACTTCTCTAAAGCTGATAGTTCCATAGGTGATATGTTAGTTCTCAGATTGATTACTTCTTTTTCTTTTTTCTTCTCAGGTGACTGATCTGGATGACTGCAAAGGATTTAATCTCTTTTGTGATTTGATGTTGAGCCAAGTCAAGAGGATATAGATGATGTTGTGATGTCAGAAAAATCACCACATATTGACATTGAAGATGATGTGTATGTCCGGAAAAGTCTAGTGGAGGTATTCTTTGATTGCTTCCATTGGTAAACATTCTTAGAACTGTAGTCCCTAGAGTCTCTCTGGAATCTAGTTTTTTGGGATTCAGAGATGTTTTTAATAAGTTCAATTGTATGTCAAGAGCAACATTGAATTGTTGAAGCATCCTGGCAGACAGTTCTAATTTAGGCCTGTCTTGTAACTCATCCAGTGGTTTGTCAATATCTGTCAACGTAGTTGAAGTTCTGTTAATTTGAACGAGCAGTTGGTACATGTTTCTTCCCAGTTAGTGATGAATGCTTCATCATCTATGGAATATAATGCTATAACTCCAACTCTCTGGGGATCATGCGTTTCCCTCAATATATGATTCTAAAAAGGCTCTGTTCCACCAAACCTTAGGCCTCTAAACATGCACAAGCAGTGGCTTGATAATATTCGTGATATCATGGATCTGGTGACCATTAGTACTAGAAGATGTTGGTCCTCCTCCAAAAATCAGGTCAATTTGGCCCAGACACGAGGGTTCCTTGGGTTTCAAAGAGGACAACCTGTGCTAAACACAGAATACCGTAGATGAAAAGAGTAATAACATAGTACACTGCATATGTATGTTTACAGCATATACCGTATTTTTCGCACTATAAGGCGCACCGGATTATAAGGCGCACCCTCAAAAAATGACTATTAAGCCGTCTTGGTCCATATATAAGGCGCACCGGATTATAAGGCGCACCATATTACTATAAAAAAAATCCCTCTGTAGCCTCCCATCACCCTCCAGTATCCCTGTGTAGCTCCCCACCACCCTCCAGTATCCCTGTGTAGCCTCCCATCACCCTCCAGCATCCCTGTGTAGCCTCCCATCACCCTCCAGCATCCCTGTGTAGCCTCCCATCACCCTCCAGCATCCCTGTGTAGCATCCCATCCACCCTCCAGTATCCCTGTGTAGCCTCCCATCACCCTCCAGCATCCCTGTGTAGCATCCCATCACCCTCCAGCATCCCTGTGTAGCATCCCATCACCCTCCAGTATCCCTGTGTAGCCTCCCATCACCCTCCAGCATCCCTGTGTAGCCTCCCATCACCCTCCAGCATCCCACACAGTCAGACACACACACACACTCAGACACACACACATACACACACATACACATACACACTCAGACACACACACACACACTTACTGTACTGTGTGGCAAGGCACTCACAGCGCTGGAGCCCTCAGCCAATCACAGCGCTGGAGCCCTCAGCCAATCACAGCGCTGGAGCCCACAGCCAATGACAGCGCTGGAGCCCTCAGCCAGTCAGAGGCTATGGGCTGACATCAGCTGGCCTCGGATTGGCTCAAGGCTCCTGGGCGGAGCTGTGATTGGCTGATGGGCTCCTGGGCTCCTGGGCTGTGAGCGCGCGCGATGCAGCGGCGGCACCGGACACAACAGCGGGGACGGCGGCTGGTGATCGCGTCCCCGCACAGTGATGTGAGGCAGGCACCGGCACCAGCATGGATGGCGGGGGCGGCGGCTGGTGATCGCGTCCCCGCACAGTGATGTGAGGCAGGCCCCAGCACCAGCATGGATGGCGGGGACGGCGGCTGGTGATCGCGCCCCCGCACAGCGATGCCAGGCGGGCACCGGACAGAGGGGGATGGCGGGGACGGAGGATATTGCGGCACAAAGGTATGCCTTATTTTCTGGGGGGTGCTAAATTTTCCTGGAAAAATCCGTATATAAGGCGCACTGCACTATAAGGCGCACCTATGATTTCTGGGAAAATCTTAGTCTTTTAGGTGCGCCTTATAGTGCGGAAAATACGGTAATTGAAATATGTAGACCCTACTTTTCTCTCTATTTGAATTACATACTGTACATATGCATATGTACTATGTCATCACTTTTGTTTGCATTCACTGGAAAGATGTAGCAAGAATATTAGGGTTGGTTGGCTTCATGGGCGTACCCAGCGTGGGGCAGGGGGGGCAGGTGCCCCCCCCAAGAGCCTGCCCCCCCCCCCATGAGGAAGGGGTGAGCGCGGAACTGTGTGCGCGCCGCACGCACCTACTCGGCGGCTGAGGCTGCTGAGCTAAGGCAGCCACCGCACCTCCGCTCAGCCTCCACCTGTCACCGTCACCTCACTGTAGTGGCACCGCGCGGCCAGCTAGTTTACCTCCGTCCTCAGTCAGCGCCGCTCAGCTCAGCCTCAGTCAGTGTCTCAGTGACATGACAGCCGCAGCGTCTGACATGGAGCGGCAGGCCAGCAAGCAGGGGTGCAGGATGGATCATCATCTGGCCCTCAGACTCAGCCTTAGGCGGTGTGTGCCGACTGCAGATGATGATCAGCTCGGCAGGCAGGCCTGCATGCCGAGCTGATCATCATCTGCAGTCGGCACACACCGCAGGGGGACTCACCAGAAGTGCAGGGGGACTCACCAGAAGTGATGTCACATCACCACTGAGTGCTGAGGCTGAGTCCCTGCGGCTGCGGTGCAAGCTGGAGTGGGGGACTGTCTGTCTGAGGACACTGCTGGTGAGGAGGGAGGCTGGAGCCAGGAGCTCGAGGCAAGGAGAGCTACAAAAGTGAAGAGTGAAGTCAGAGACATCACAAGAGGACAAGTAATGGACAACAGTAACTGACACTGGTAAAGAATAAATGTATGGAAAAAAAATGATGTGGGGGTGGGGGTGATGGGAGCCCAGAGGGTTGTATATGGGAGCCTTATGTGGGGGCTGCGCGCTGTATATAAGATGACATGTACTCCCATCTCATATACAGCCCTGCCCCCCATAGGCTCCCATATCATATATGTGGCTTGTCTCTGTCTGTGTGGCTTGTCTCTTGTGTGGGCTTGTCTCTGTGTGTGGCTTGTCTCTGTGTGTGACTTGTCTCTGTGTGTGACTTGTCTCTGTGTGTGTGGCTTGTCTGTGTGTGTGGCTTGTCTCTGTGTGTGTGGCTTGTCTCTGTGTGTGTGGCTTGTCTCTGTGTGTGTGGCTTGTCTCTGTGTGTGTGGCTTGTCTCTGTGTGTGGCTTGTCTCTGTGTGTGGCTTGTCTCTGTGTGTGTGGCTTGTCTCTGTGTGTGTGGCTTGTCTCTGTGTGTGGCTTGTCTCTGTGTGTGGCTTGTCTCTGTGTGTGGCTTGTCTCTGTGTGTGGCTTGTCTCTGTGTGTGGCTTGTCTCTGTGTGTTGGCTTGTCTCTGTGTGTGGCTTGTCTCTGTGTGTGGCTTGTCTCTGTGTGTGGCTTGTCTCTGTGTGTGTGGCTTGTCTCTGTGTGTGTGGCTTGTCTCTGTGTGTGTGGCTTGTCTCTGTGTGTGGCTTGTCTCTGTGTGTGGCTTGTCTCTGTGTGTGGCTTGTCTCTGTGTGTGACTTGTCTCTGTGTGTGGCTTGTCTCTGTGTGTGGCTTGTCTCTGTGTGTGGCTTGTCTCTGTGTGTGGCTTGTCTCTGTGTGTGGCTTGGCTCTGTGTGTGTGGCTTGGCTCTGTGTGTGTGACTTGTCTGTGTGTGTGGCTTGTCTCTCTGTGTGTGGCTTGTCTGTGTGTGTGGCTTGTCTGTGTGTGTGGCTTGTCTCTGTGTGTGTGGCTTGTCTCTGTGTGTGTGGCTTGTCTCTCTGTGTGTGGCTTGTCTCTCTGTGTGTGGCTTGTCTCTCTGTGTGTGGCTTGTCTCTGTGTGTGTGGCTTGTCTCTGTGTGTGGCTTGTCTCTGTGTGTGGCTTGTCTCTGTGTGTGGCTTGTCTCTGTGTGGCTTGTTTCTGTGTGTGTGGCTTGTCTCTGTTTGTGGGTTGTGTCTGTGTGTGGCTTGTCTCTGTGTGTGGCTTGTTTCTGTGTGTGTGGCTTGTTTCTGTGTGTGTGGCTTGTCTGTGTGTGTGGCTTGTCTGTGTGTGTGGCTTGTCTCTGTGTGTGTGGCTTGTCTCTGTGTGTGGCTTGTCTCTGTGTGTGGCTTGTCTCTGTGTGGCTTGTCTCTGTGTGTGTGGCTTGTCTCTGTGTGTGTGGCTTGTCTCTGTCTGTGTGGCTTGTCTGTGTGTGTGGCTTGTCTGTGTGTGTGGCTTGTTTCTGTGTGTGTGGCTTGTCTCTCTGTGTGGCTTGTCTGTGTGTGTGGCTTGTCTGTGTGTGTGGCTTGTCTCTGTGTGTGGCTTGTCTCTGTGTGTGTGACTTGTCTCTGTGTGTGGCTTGTCTGTGTGTGTGGCTTGTTTCTGTGTGTGTGGCTTGTCTCTGTTTGTGGGTTGTGTCTGTGTGTGGCTTGTCTCTGTGTGTGGCTTGTCTCTGTGTGTGGCTTGTCTCTGTGTGTGTGGCTTATGTCTCTGTGTGTGTCCTGTGTGTGGCTTTTGTCTGTGTATGTGTGTGTGTGGCTTGTGTTTCTATGTGTGTGGCTTGTGTCTCTATGTCAAAAATATGTATGATGTGTATGTAATAAGCATGTGTTGTCCTGTATAGGTTCCCTTTAAAGGGTGTCAGCATTCCATCTCTTGTTTCCACCTCTTTTTGAAATTCCCGCCTCCTGTGGTACTCTAACACGCCGGCTGGAACTTCATATCTGGTCCAGTGCATTGTGGGGGCTTATGACGTGTACAGGCAGCTTCAATATGTGCACTGCGCATGTGCCAGAGCCGTGCCGAACACGTGACCAGCCCCCACAATGCATCGGGCCGGATATGACGTTACGGCCGGCATGTCAGAGTACCACAGGAGGCGGGAACGACCATAGCTTGCCCCCCCCTAGTTTTGATCCTGGGTACGCCCATGGTTGGCTTTCTTCATTTTCAGTGATAATATACAATAATAATATTTATTCATTTATATAGCGCTATTAATTCCATAGCACTTTACATACATTATTAATGCTGTCCCTATTGAGGCTCACAATCTAAATATCCTATAAGTATATCTTTACAATGTGGGAAGAAACCGGAGTGCCCTGAGGAAACCCACACAAACACAAAGAGAACATACAAACTCCTTGCAGATGTTGTCCTAAGTGACCTTGGGACCACAGTGCTGCAAAGGCTGTAGTGCTAACCACTTGAGCCACTTGAGCCCAGTAGAAGATAAAAGTGCAAAAACAACAGGACAAGAATAACTAATGTGGAAAAAATTTAGAAAATGCAAAGTATTCTAGTGCAGTGGACTTATCCTGCTGCAGGTTTCATATTTTTACGTATTTCATGCCAAGAAAAATCCTGTGAAAATTTGCAACAGAATTGAATAGATGGAAACATGAGCGGAAAATCTACAGCTGGCTCTCAATTTTATATGGCTATATTTATATTATGATAAGTGTGCATGGAGTGTTATACCTCCATCTACCCTGAATGTACTATTTATTGCTTTGGATTTCCAGTGCAAATTGGAACAACCCCCAGCATAAGTACTCAAACTAAGGGTGCCGTTACACACAGCGATGTTCTATGGATCCCGACAATGACAGGATCACTGGAACATCGCTGTGTGGTCGCTGGGGAGCTGTCAAACAGGCAGATCTCCTCAGCGACCAGGGAGCCGACCTCTACATCGCTGGGTAAGTGGGAGGACGCTGGTAACCATGATGACTATGATAAACCATGATAAACAGCACGCGCTGCTTAGTTACCCCTTGTTTATCATAGTTACCAGCTTCCCCCTGCTTAGCACCACTTGTAAGCGGGAGGACGCTGGTAACCATGATAAACACCAGGTATCTAGGCAGCGCGCGCTGTCTAGATACCCGCTGTTTATCATGGTTACCAGCGTCCTCCTGCTTACAGGCTGGGCTAAGCGGGAGGACGCTGGTAATAATGATAAACAGTGGGTATCCTGGCAGCATCCTGGTGTTTATCATGGTTACCAGCCTGTGAGGTCGCTGATCGCAGATCTCTCACTGTCACATGCAGCGAAGCGTGCTGACCAGTGGGAGACTAAGGACCAAAAAAATGGTCCTTAAGGATATGCAGCAATCAGCGACCTCAAACCAGGAGCCCTGTCGCTGCTGCTTTTCACACACAGCGATATCGCTGGCAAGGTCACGGATTTCAACGATATCGCTAGCGATATCGCTGTGTGTGACGAACCCCTAAGTCTTTTGAATGATCAGAAAAAAATCGGAACTACTGATAAGCAAATAAATTAGAGAAGAATTGAATTTTACTAGAACTTTACAAAAATTAGCATTAACCAAAATGCAGATATTTTTGTAATTTGCTTTCATGCGGATTTAGAAAAATGGTGCACACTGGCCATGATTTTTCTGTAAAGTAATGGGCAATGAAATGATAAAAAAATAATTATTTTCACTGCTCACCTCTTCGACCCCTGTATTACCCACTGCCATCCGTCTGGTACTCCCTGCATATTCTGATCCCCTGACGCTCCCAGTGAAATGTTGAGGCCTTTTGCACTATGTGCAGGCACATAGAAAGTTATGGCACATGTCGTGACGTTAGCCTGTACAGAACCTTCTCATGTGACATGTGGTTTGAAGGGCAGAATAACAACAGAATGCAAAGGCAGCAGATTTGTGAGACTAGTTAAAGTATGAGCTAAGTTTGGTAGGTCTGGAGTTGAGTGGAGTAGAAGAGTTGAATGAGTAATTAGGAGAAGGAGGAGCACCACAAGGTTCTATTCAAATAAAAAGGTGGGTGCTCACCATGTCATGAGAACAACACATGAAAACAGCAGAAAAAGACATGACATATAAGAAAGTATGGGAGCACACCTGTAATACTACAAAATATATACAAAATTTTATTGGAACAGTGTACAGACAAAGGGAAGTTAAAACCATTTAAAATTGGTAATGAAACCAGACAAGGGCACCATTATATATGACAAATGTCAAATCAAACAAATTAATTGCAGCAATTTATACATCAGCATAGACAGTCAAAAATAAATGAATAAATCAGGACCCAGCGGGGCTCAGAATTTAATGTATAGGAAGCATAGGAGGTCACTCCATAGGTCAGGGATCAATCAATCTGGAAGTGAGAGTGTATCACTCCAGTAAGCAGTATAGTCTCTCTGAGCTTTACAATGAAATACCACTATCTATGAGGATTCACAGACCTCTTACATGAATCTAACACTATATAGTCAGAGAAACAACTCAGGGTTAAAGCACCCTGTTGAATAATCACATATATATTATAGTGAGAGTATACCCTGTTGTGGACCCCTCAGTAGGGTAAATATTAACAAATAAACAATTTTACCAGAGGTTCATGGTGGTACCGGGGTCTACAGTGTATACGCCTGTTAATGGGTGACCAACAAGTCCCTGATACAGTCAGTATAAGCTGTCTAATATATCTGTGAGGCTGCAATTAACAACTGGCATCACTGGTATCTGTCACTTCAATATCCCCACACACAGCATATTATTGTTGCACCAGCCCTGATCATAGTATTACAAATTGCATATCACTACGATGCTGAAGTTGGTTTCTTATTCGTTCAGTTTCTTATTCGGGCTGAAGTTGGTTTCTTATTCAGCAGTTTCTTATTCGGCTATTTTTTATTTTCTGCTTTTTTCAGCTTTTTCAATAAAAATTAACCATTCTAAGTATATAATAATATGCAGTCATGTGCCCTTTTATGAATACAGTTAAAAACAGATAAAAAAAATAGAAGGCTGGCATAAAAATGGGCATCAAAGTGGGCACTGAGGTATGGTATGGAAAGGGTTAAATGGCTTTGTGCCACTAATCTGACACCTGATTTACATACTTTGTGATGCCACACATCAAGTTCATGTCAATCCAGCCTGGCACAAATTGGTTCTGGGCATCAAAACTGGCATCAAAGTGGGCAAATCACCAATTTTCACACATGTGAATAAGTAACAGCAATTTTTAAGGGGTTAAATGCCTTTGTGCCACTCATCTGACACCTGATTTACATACCTACTGATGCCCCACATGAAATCCATGTCAATCCAGCCTGGCACAAATGGGTTCTGGGCATCAAAACTGGCATCAAAGTGGGCAAATTGACCATTTTCACATATTTGAATAAGTAACAGCTATTTTTAAGGGGTTAAATGCCTTTGTGCCACTGATCTAACACCTGATTTACATACCTACTGATGCCCCACATGAAATCCATGTCTCTCCAGCCTGGCACAAATGGGTTCTGGGCATCAAAACTGGCATCAAAGTGGGCAAATTGCACATATTCACAGATTTGAATAAGTAACAGCTATTTTTAAGGGGTTAAATGGCTTTGTGCCACTCATCTGACACCTGATTTACATACCTACTGATGCCCCACATGAAATCCATGTCTCTCCAGCCTGGCACAAATGGGTTCTGGGCATCAAAACTGGCATCAAAGTGGGCAAATTGCACATATTCACAGATTTGAATAAGTAACAGCTATTTTTAAGGGGTTAAATGCCTTTGTGCCACTCATCTAAGACCTGATTTACATACTCACTGATGACCCACATGAAATCCATGTCAATCCAGCCTGGCACAAATGGGTTCTGGGCATCAAAACTGGCATCAAAGTGGGCAAATTGCCCATTCTCACTGATTTGAATAAGTAACAGCTATTTTTAAGGGGTTAAATGCCTTTGTGCCACTCATCTAACACCTGATTTACATACCCACTGATACCCGCATGAAATCCATGTCAATCCAGCTGGCACAAAGGGTTCTGGGCATCAAAACTGGCATCAAAGTGGGCAAATTGCCCTTTTCACAGATTTGAATAAGTAACAGCTATTTTTAAGGGGTTAAATGCCTTTGTGCCACTCATCTGACACCTGATTTACATACCCACTGATGCCCCACATGAAATCCATGTCTCTCCAGCCTGGCACAAATGGGTTCTGGCATCAAAACTGGCATCAAAGTGGGCAAATCACCCATTTTCACAGATTTGAATAAGTAACAGCTATTTTTAAAGGGTTAAATGCCTTTGTGTCACAGATTTGAATAAGTAACAGCTATTTTTAAGGGGTTAAATGGCTTTGTGCCACTCATCTGACACCTGATTTACATACCTACTGATGCCCCACATGAAATCCATGTCTCTCCAGCCTGGCACAAATGGGTTCTGGGCATCAAAACTGGCATCAAAGTGGGCAAATTGCACATATTCACAGATTTGAATAAGTAACAGCTATTTTTAAGGGGTTTAAATGCCTTTGTGCCACTCATCTAAGACCTGATTTACATACTCACTGATGACCCACATGAAATCCATGTCAATCCAGCCTGGCACAAATGGGTTCTGGGCATCAAAACTGGCATCAAAGTGGGCAAATGCCCATTCTCACTGATTGAATAAGTAACAGCTATTTTTAAGGGGTTAAATGCCTTTGTGCCACTCATCTAACACCTGATTTACATACCCACTGATACCCCGCATGAAATCCATGTCAATCCAGCCTGGCACAAAAGGGTTCTGGGCATCAAAACTGCATCAAAGTGGGCAAATTGCCCATTTTCACAGATTTGAATAAGTAACAGCTATTTTTAAGGGGTTAATGCCTTTGTGCCACTCATCTGACACCTGATTTACATACCCACTGATGCCCCACATGAAATCCATGTCTCTCCAGCCTGGCACAAATGGGTTCTGGGCATCAAAACTGCATCAAAGTGGGCAAATCACCCATTTTCACAGATTTGAATAAGTAACAGCTATTTTAAAGGGTTAAATGCCTTTGTGCCACTGATCTAACACCTGATTTACATACCTACTGATGCCCCACATGAAATCCATGTCTCTCCAGCCTGGCACAAAAGGGTTCTGGGCATCAAAACTGGCATCAAAGTGGGCAGAGAACCATTTTCACACATGTGAATAAGTAACAGCTATTTTTAAGGGGTTAAATGCCTTTGTGCCACTCATCTGACACCTGATTTACATACCACTGATGCCCCACATGAAATCCATGTCTCTCCAGCCTGGCACAAATGGGTTCTGGGCATCAAAACTGGCATCAAGTGGGCAAATCACCCATTTTCACAGATTTGAATAAGTAACAGCTATTTTTAAGGGGTTAAATGCCTTTGTGCCACTCATCTGGCACAGATTTACATACCTACTGATGCCCCACATGAAATCCATGCCAATCCAGCCTGGCACAAATGGGTTCTGGGCATCAAAACTGGCATGAAAGTGGGCAAATCACCAATTTTCACAGATTTGAATAAGTAACAGCTATTTTTAAGGGTTAAATGCCTTTGTGCCACTCATCTAACACCTGATTTACATACTACTGATGCCCCACATGAAATCCATGTCTCTCCAGCCTGGCACAAATGGGTTCTGGGCATCAAAACTGGCATCAAAGTGGGCAAATCACCAATTTTCACAGATTTGAATAAGTAACAGCTATTTTTAAGGGGTTAAATGGCTTTTTGCCACTCATCTGACACCTGATTTACATACCTACTGATGCCCCACATGAAATCCATGTGTCTCAGCCTGGCACAAATGGGTTCTGGGCATCAAAACTGGCATCAAAGTGGGCAAATTGCACATTTTCACAGATTTGAATAAGTAACAGCTATTTTTAAGGGGTTAAATGCCTTTGTGCCACTCATCTAACACCTGATTTACATACCCACTGATACCCCGCATGAAATCCATGTCAATCCAGCCTGGCACAAAAGGGTTCTGGGCATCAAAACTGGCATCAAAGTGGGCAAATTGCCCATTTTCACAGATTTGAATAAGTAACAGCTATTTTTAAGGGGTTAAATGCCTTTGTGCCACTCATCTGACACCTGATTTACATACCCACTGATGCCCCACATGAAATCCATGTCTCTCCAGCCTGGCACAAATGGTTCTGGGCATCAAAACTGGCATCAAAGTGGGCAAATCACCCATTTTCACAGATTTGAATAAGTAACAGCTATTTTTAAGGGTTAAATGCCTTTGTGCCACTCATCTAACACCTGATTTACATACCTACTGATGCCCCACATGAAATCCATGTCAATCCAGCCTGGCACAAATGGGTTCTGGGCATCAAAACTGGCATCAAAGTGGGCAAATCACCAATTTTCACAGATTTGAATAAGTAACAGCTATTTTTAAGGGTTAAATGGCTTTGTGCCACTCATCTGACACCTGATTTACATACCTACTGATGCCCCACATGAAATCCATGTGTCTCCCAGCCTGGCACAAATGGGTTCTGGGCATCAAAACTGGCATCAAAGTGGGCAAATCACCAATTTTCACAGATTTGAATAAGTAACAGCTATTTTTAAGGGTTTAAATGCCTTTGTGCCACTCATCTAACACCTGATTTACATACTCACTGATGACCCACATGAAATCCATGTCAATCCAGCCTGGCACAAAAGGGTTCTGGGCATCAAAACTGGCATCAAAGTGGGCAAATTGCACATTTTCACAGATTTGAATAAGTAACAGCTATTTTTAAGGGTTAAATGCCTTTGTGCCACTCATCTAACACCTGATTTACATACCCACTGATACCCCGCATGAAATCCATGTCAATCCAGCCTGGCACAAAAGGGTTCTGGGCATCAAAACTGGCATCAAAGCTCTCCAGCCTGGCACAAATGGGTTCTGGGCATCAAAACTGGCATCAAAGTGGGCAAATCACCCATTTTCACAGATTTGAATAAGTAACAGCTATTTTTAAGGGGTTTAAATGCCTTTGTGCCACTCATCTAACACCTGATTTACATACCTACTGATGCCCCACATGAAATCCATGTCAATCCAGCCTGGCACAAATGGGTTCTGGGCATCAAAACTGGCATCAAAGTGGGCAAATCACCAATTTTCACAGATTTGAATAAGTAACAGCTATTTTTAAGGGGTTAAATGCTTTGTGCCACTCATCTGACACCTGATTTACATACCTACTGATGCCCCACATGAAATCCATGTTCTCTCCAGCCTGGCACAAATGGGTTCTGGGCATCAAAACTGGCATCAAAGTGGGCAAATTGCACATATTCACAGATTTGAATAAGTAACAGCTATTTTTAAGGGGTTAAATGCCTTTGTGCCACTCATCTAAGACCTGATTTACATACTCACTGATGACCCCCCATGAAATCCATGTCAATCCAGCCTGGCACAAATGGGTTCTGGGCATCAAAACTGGCATCAAAGTGGGCAAATTGCCCATTCTCACTGATTTGAATAAGTAACAGCTATTTTTAAGGGGTTAAATGCCTTTGTGCCACTCATCTAACACCTGATTTACATACCACTGATACCCCGCATGAAATCCATGTCAATCCAGCCTGGCACAAAAGGGTTCTGGGCATCAAAACTGGCATCAAAGTGGGCAAATTGCCCATTTTCACAGATTTGAATAAGTAACAGCTATTTTTAAGGGGTTAAATGCCTTTGTGCCACTCATCTGACACCTGATTTACATACCCACTGATGCCCCACATGAAATCCATGTCTCTCCAGCCTGGCACAAATGGGTTCTGGGCATCAAAACTGGCATCAAAGTGGGCAAATCACCCATTTTCACAGATTTGAATAAGTAACAGCTATTTTTAAAGGGTTAAATGCCTTTGTGCCACTGATCTAACACCTGATTTACATACTCACTGATGACCCACATGAAATCCATGTCAATCCAGCCTGGCACAAAAGGGTTCTGGGCATCAAAACTGGCATCAAAGTGGGCAAATTGCACATTTTCACAGATTTGAATAAGTAACAGCTATTTTTAAGGGGTTAAATGCCTTTGTGCCACTCATCTAACACCTGATTTACATACCCACTGATACCCCGCATGAAATCCATGTCAATCCAGCCTGGCACAAAAGGGTTCTGGGCATCAAAACTGGCATCAAAGTGGGCAAATTGCCGATTTTAATAAGTAACAGCTATTTTTAAGGGGTTAAATGCCTTTGTGCCACTCATCTGGCACCTGATTTACATACCTACTGATGCCCCACATGAAATCCATGCCAATCCAGCCTGGCACAAATGGGTTCTGGGCATCAAAACTGGCATGAAAGTGGGCAAATCACCAATTTTCACAGATTTGAATAAGTAACAGCTATTTTTAAGGGGTTAAATGCCTTTGTGCCACTCATCTAACACCTGATTTACATACCTACTGATGCCCCACATGAAATCCATGTCAATCCAGCCTGGCACAAATGGGTTCTGGGCATCAAAACTGGCATCAAAGTGGGCAAATCACCAATTTTCACAGATTTGAATAAGTAACAGCTATTTTTAAGGGGTTTAAATGCTTTGTGCCACTCATCTGACACCTGATTTACATACCACTGATGCCCCACATGAAATCCATGTGTCTCCAGCCTGGCACAAAAGGGTTCTGGGCATCAAAACTGGCATCAAAGTGGGCAAATTGCCATTTTCACAGATTTGAATAAGTAACAGCAATTTTTAAGGGGTTAAATGCCTTTGTGCCACTCATCTAACACCTGATTTACATACCTACTGATGCCCCACATGAAATCCATTGTTCTCCAGCCTGGCACAAATGGGTTCTGGGCATCAAAACTGGCATCAAAGTGGGCAAATTGCCCATTTTCACAGATTTGAATAAGTAACAGCTATTTTTAAGGGGTTAAATGCTTTGTGCCACTGATCTAAACCTGATTTACATACTCACTGATGACCCACATGAAATCCATGTCAATCCAGCCTGGCACAAAAGGGTTCTGGGCATCAAAACTGGCATCAAAGTGGGCAAATTGCACAATTTTCACAGATTTGAATAAGTAACAGCTATTTTTAAGGGGTTAAATGCCTTTGTGCCACTCATCTGACACCTGATTTACATACCTACTGATGCCCCACATGAAATCCATGTGTCTCCAGCCTGGCACAAATGGGTTCTGGGCATCAAAACTGGCATCAAAGTGGGCAAATTGCACATTTTCACAGATTTGAATAAGTAACAGCAATTTTTAAGGGGTTAAATGCCTTTGTGCCACTCATCTGAACACCTGATTTACATACTACTGATGACCCACATGAAATCCATGTCATCCAGCCTGGCACAAAAGGGTTCTGGGCATCAAAACTGGCATCAAAGTGGGCAAATTGCCATTTTCACTGATTTGAATAAGTAACAGCTATTTTTAAGGGGTTAAATGCCTTTGTGCCACTCATCTAAACCTGATTTACATACTCACTGATGACCCACATGAAATCCATGTCAATCCAGCCTGGCACAAAAGGGTTCTGGGCATCAAAACTGGCATCAAAGTGGGCAAATTGCACATTTCACAGATTTGAATAAGTAACAGCTATTTTTAAGGGGTTAAATGCCTTTGTGCCACTCATCTGACACCTGATTTACATACCACTGATGCCCCACATGAAATCCATGTCTCCCAGCCTGGCACAAATGGGTTCTGGGCATCAAAACTGGCATCAAAGTGGGCAAATTGCCATTTTCACTGATTTGAATAAGTAACAGCTATTTTTAAGGGGTTAAATGCTTTGTGCCACTATCTAAACCTGATTTACATACTCACTGATGACCCACATGAAATCCATGTCAATCCAGCCTGGCACAAAGGGTTCTGGGCATCAAAACTGGCATCAAAGTGGGCAATATCACCAATTTTCACAGATTTGAATAAGTAACAGCTATTTTTAAGGGGTTAAATGCTTTGTGCCACTCATCTGACACCTGATTTACATACCCACTGATGCCCCACATGAAATCCATGTCTCTCCAGCCTGGCACAAATGGGTTCTGGGCATCAAAACTGGCATCAAAGTGGGCAGAGAACCAATTTTCACACATGTGAATAAGTAACAGCAATTTTTAAGAGGTTAAATGCCTTTGTGCCACTCATCTAACACCTGGTTTACATACCTACTGATGCCCCACATGAAATCCATGTCTATCCAGCCTGGCATCCGAATGCAGGGACCAGTTTGGATCCAATGCTGTCCGATTTATATCGGACAGCTTCGGATTTAAAAAAATCGTAGTGTGAAACCAACCTAAGGCTGCTTCCACACTGCAGTTTTTTCACTGATCAGTGTCCATCAGATTTGTGTGCCAAAACCCGGAGAGAAACCAGGAGAGGAACTTGCAGAGAAAAACTATAATTGAAAGATTGACACCTGTTCTGAGTTTTGGAGACACTCCTGGTTTTGGCACACAAATCTGATGGACACTGATCAGTGAAAAAACTGCAGTGTGAAAGCAGCCTAAGTATCATCACTGAGGGATTATTTTATTTTTATTATCACCATGTGGGTGTGGGGGGGGGCGGCGGGGAGCAGAGGAGGGGCAGGAGCAGCGGAGGGGTGAAGGAGGAGCGCCTCCATCCTGCCCCCCCGTATCCATCCTGCCCCCCCGCCACCATCCTGCCCCGCCGACTACATCCTGCCCCACCACCACCATCCTGATCCCCCCGCCACCATCCTGCCCCACCGGCTCCATCCTGCCCCCCCGCATCTATCTGACTCACCGTAGCCGTGGTGCGCACGTCTCAGGCTGTCGCTGCTCCCTGTCACGGTACCGCACCCAAGGCTGTGTGGGCCCGGTGGTCCACATCAAAAACGGCTGAACAGATAAGGGGTTAAATCTTGTCGTGATGCCACCTGTGAGAATTCCGGTGAGTTCACCGGCGCTGCTTGGGCCTCCGGGGGATGGGATGCAGCAAGATGGGACGCTCCCCACAGGATGAGCGGGAGTCCCCGGAGCCAGGAGCTGCACAAGATGTTGTGAGGCAGCTCAGTTACTCTCTGCATGTGGAGATGAACAGTCTTGGAAAAGGCACGGACACTGATAGTCTGTGCAATGGGTATTTTACTGTATCCAGCAGATGATACATGGCATACAGGTAACGGGTAACGGACTGTGTTGACTTAGCAATGACCAGTGTTTCTCAGAGCTCCGCGGTGTTCCTCCATTCTAAGCTTGTTCTAAGTGAGTTGCCGATGTCGCCTTTGAGTGCCAAGGTCGGGTACAAGGGGTTACTTAAATTTCCCTGCCGGTGTGTACGTTCCGGTGTGAGGGCTAACCTGGGTCCTTTTGTTGGGTACTCCGCTGGCAAGACGGGTCTGTTTGTGGCGGCGGTGGATTACTCCTGTAGAGCGGTCCCTCCACTCCTGGTTTGCATAGCAGTGATAAACGACTACCAGCTTCGGAACCAGTGATCCGGTTGTAGATGGGCACGGGTGTATTTTGACCCGTGGAAGCAACGGGGTAATGGCGCCCAACCGGTGGTGGCCTAGGGGCTGCACTTAACTGTGCAGGGCACCCTCTCCTACGTTCCTCCCGCCACCTCTTCTCCTTCCTCCTTCTTCTACATTCTGCAGACTAACTTCTCCTCTAACACACACTACTCCTACACTCCGCCAACCAGGACCTTATTGGCCATCTATTCTGATGTGCATGTAGGGTATGGAGCTCTGACGTTAACCATGTCATTGCTTAGTCAGAGAAAATTGCAGCTGCAGTCTGGGATGCAATGCACTCCTGTGACGCACTCGTTGCGGGGCGCCACACATCCTGCATCCATGTACCGCCATATACCATAGCGCTGCTATACATGTACTGTAATGTACCGCCATATACCATAGCGCTGCTATGCATGTAATGTAATGCAACGCCATAAACCATAGCGCAGCTATACATGTAATGTAATGTACCACCATATTCTATAGTGCTGCTATACATGTGCTGTAATGTACCACCATATACCATAGCGCTGCTATATCTATTATATAATTGCCGTAGCTGACTTCCGTCAGACCGGCGCTACTTCCTGTGGCTTTGTTCACGTAGCTCGGAACTTTCTCCAGGACTCTGTCCGTGGCCGCGGCCACGCGACTCGCGAAGCAATGCCCGCAGAGCGGGTATTGCGAGTCGTTGCCGACTCGCGAAGCAATGCCCGCAAGGCGGGCATTGCGAGTCGTTGCCCCGCAAACAAAGCCACAGCATGGGGCTGTAGTGTACACCGCTATGGTATACTACAGCCCCATGCCCATACGCCTGTCCGCCCATAAGCTACCGCTCCTGTCGCTACCCCCACCCCCTAACCCCCGCCGCCCCTACCCTCTAAGCCCCGCTGCCTCCTAAGCCCCTACCCGCTAAGCCCCGCCACATCCTAAGCCCTAACCCCCGCCGCCCCTAAGCCCCTACCCTCTAAGCCCCGCCGCCTCCTAAGCCCCTACCCCCTAAGCCCCGCTAAGCCCCGCCGCATCCTAAGCCCCCGCCGATACCCCCTAAGCCCCGCCGCCTCCTAACCCCCCGCCCTGTCTCGCTACCCCCTAAGGCGCTACACCCTAAGCCCCCGCCGTCCCCACCCCCTAACCCCCGCCGCCCCTAAGCCCCTACCCTCTAAGCCCGCCGCCTCCTAAGCCCCTACCCCCTAAGCCCCGCCGCATCCTAAGCCCCCACCGATACCCCTAAACCCTGCCGCCTCCTAACCCCCCGCCGCTGTCTCGCTACCCCCTAAGGCGCTACACCCTAAGCCCCCGCCGTCCCCACCCCCTAACCCCCGCCGCCCCTAAGCCCCTACCCTCTAAGCCCCGCCGCCTCCTAAGCCCCTACCCCCTAAGTCCCGCCGCATCCTAAGCCCCCACCGATACCCCCTAAACCCTGCCGCCTCCTAACCCCCCGCCGCTGTCTCGCTACCCCCTAAGGCGCTACACCCTAAGCCCCCGCCGTCCCCACCCCCTAATCCCCGCCGCCCCTAAGCCCCTACCCTCTAAGCCCCGCCACCTCCTAAGCCCCTACCCCCTAAGCCCCGCCGCATCCTAAGCCCCCGCTGATACCCCCTAAGCCCGCCGCCTCCTAACCCCCCGCCGCTGTCTCGCTACCCCCTAAGGCGCTACACCCTAAGCCCCCGCCGTCCCCACCCCCTAACCCCCGCCGCCCCTAAGCCCCTACCCTCTAAGCCCCGCCGCCTCCTAAGCCCCTACCCCCTAAGCCCCGCTAAGCCCCGCCGCATCCTAAGCCCCCGCCGATAGCCCCTAAGCCCCACCGCCTCCTAACCCCCCGCCGCTGTCGCTACTCCCTAAGGCCCGCCGCATCCTAAGCCCATAAGCCCCGCCGCCTCCTAAGCTCTCGCCACTGTCGCCCGCCGCTGTCGCTACCCCCTACGGCGCTACACCCTAAGCCCCCGCCGTCCCCTAACCCACCGCCGCCGTCGATCACTTACATGTCTTCTTCTTCATCTCATCGTCCGTCCGCTCCAGGAGTCCTCCGTCCGGCCAGGCGTCCTCTTCGTCCAGTCCCGGGGGTCTTCTCTCTTCTTTCCGCCATCGCCGGCTCCGACGTCCTCTTCACTTCTCATTCCGATTAGAATGGACGAAAAATCCTCAATTCTATGTCTATGAGCAGTGAGGCGCTCTTCTGATTGGTCGCTGTGTGCTGACGGCGACCAATCAGAATCGCGCCTCACTTTTTGCGGTAAATTCGAAACTCAAAAATCGCCCATTCTAAGTCTATGGGAAGTGAGGCGCTCTTCTGATTGGTCGCTGTGTGCTGATGGCAACCAATCAGAATACCGCCTCACTTCCCATAGACATACATAGCGATGTGCGCCGATTTTATGGCCGGGACCCTGGTTCAATTTTCGGCCAGGGGACTCGGCTCTGATCCGTCGTTCCACGGGGCCGCAAACTCGCAATCAGCGCTTCGCAGACATTGCTCGCGTCCTTACCAACGACTCGCAATCATTGCGAGTCGTTGCTGATACGCTACTATCGCCACGAAGCGCTCATTGCGAGTTTCCGGCCCCGTCGAACTACGACCAGAGCGAGTCCCCTGCCCGAAAATAGAACCAGGGGCCCGGCCATAAAATCGCTGACACACCGCTATGTATGTCTATGGGAAGTGAGGCGCTCTTCTGATTGGTCGCTGTGTGCTGACGGCGACCAATCAGAATCGCGCCTCACTTTTTGCGGTAAATTCGAAACTCAAAAATCGCCCATTCTAAGTCTATGGGAAGTGAGGCGCTCTTCTGATTGGTCGCTGTGTGCTGATGGCAACCAATCAGAATACCGCCTCACTTCCCATAGACATACATAGCGTGTGTCGCCGATTTTATGGCCGGGACCCTGGTTCAATTTTCGGCCAGGGGACTCGGCTCTGATCCGTCGTTCCACGGGGCCGCAAAGCTCGCAATCAGCGCTTCGCAGACATTGCTCGCGCCTTACCAACGACTCGCAATCATTGCGAGTCGTTGCTGATACGCTACCTATCGCACGAAGCGCTCATTGCGAGTTTCCGGCCCCGTCGAACTACCGACCAGAGCCGAGTCCCCTGCCCGAAAATAGAACCAGGGGCCCGGCCATAAAATCGCTGACACACCGCTATGTATGTCTATGGGAAGTGAGGCGCTCTTCTGATTGGTCGCTGTGTGCTGACGGCGACCAATCAGAATCGCGCCTCACTTTTTGCGGTAAATTCGAAACTCAAAAATCGCCCATTCTAAGTCTATGGGAAGTGAGGCGCTCTTCTGATTGGTCGCTGTGTGCTGATGGCAACCAATCAGAATACGCCCTCACTTCCCATAGACATACATAGCGGTGTGTCGCCGATTTTATGGCCGGGACCCTGGTTCAATTTTCGGCCAGGGGACTCGGCTCTGATCCGTCGTTCCACGGGGCCGCAAGCTCGCAATCAGCGCTTCGCAGGACATTGCTCGCGCCTTACCAACGACTCGCAATCATTGCGAGTCGTTGCTGATACGCTACCTATCGCCACGAAGCGCTCATTGCGAGTTTCCGGCCCCGTCGAACTACCGACCAGAGCCGAGTCCCCTGCCCGAAAATAGAACCAGGGGCCCGGCCATAAAATCGCCGACACACCGCTATGTATGTCTATGGGAAGTGAGGCGCTCTTCTGATTGGTCGCTGTGTGCTGACGGCGACCAATCAGAAGAGCGCCTCACTTCCCATAGACATACATTAGCGGTGTCTCGCGAAATATATGGCCGGCCTTCTGGTTCTATTTTCGGCCACGGGGCTCGGCTATTTCCGGTCCGAAAAAAACATTTTCTCTATTTATCTATCTTTATTTTTATCTATTTTCCTATCTATATTCTTATCTATCTATCTTTCTATCTATCTAAGAATATACACAGAAAAAAAATTGCTGTTACTTATTCAAATCTGTGAAAATGGTCAATTTGCCCACTTTGATGCCAGTTTTGATGCCAGAACCCTTTTTGCCAGGCTGGAGAGACATGGATTTCATGTGGGGCATCAGTAGTATTAATCAGGTGTCAGATGAGTGGCACAAAGGCATTTAATCCCCTTAAAAATAGCTGTTATTATTCAAATCTTGAAAATGGTTGATTTGCCCACTTTGATGCCAGTTTGATGCCCAGAACCCTTTGTGCCAGGTGGATTGACATGGATTTCATGTGGGGCATCAGTGGTTTGTAAAATCAGGTGTTAGATCAGATGGCACAAAGGCATTTAACCCCTTAAAATTGCTGTTTATTATTCAAATCTGGAAAATGGGCAATTTGCCACTTTGATGCCAGTTTTGATGCCCAGAACCATTTGTGCCAGGCTGGGAGACATGATTTCATGTTGGGTTCAGTGAGTATGTAAATTCATTTGACTGAGTGGCACAAAGGCATTAACCATCTAAAAATAGCTGCATTCATTTCAATCAGTGAAAATGGGCAATTTGCCAACTTGTGATGCACAGTTTTGATGCCCAGAACCCATTTTGCAGGCTGGAAGACATGGATTTCATGTGGGCATAGTAGGTATGTAAATCAGGTGTCAGATGTGAGCAAAAGCCATTTAACCCCTTAAAAATGGCTGTTACTATTCAAATAGTGAAAATGGGCAATTTGCCACTTGATTGCCATTTGATGCCCAGAACCCATTTGATGCCAGCTGAAAGTGGATTTATGGGGCCATCAGCAGGTATGTAAACAAGGTTTAGATGAGTGCACAAAGCCATTAAACCCTTAAAAATAGCTGTTACTATTCAAATCTGTGAAAATGGGCAATTTGCCCACTTTGATGCCAGTTTTGATGCCCAGAAACCCTTTTGTGCCAGGCTGGAGAAATGGATTTCATGTGGGGCATTGTGGGTATGTAAATCAGGTGTCAGATGAGTGGCACAAAGGCATTTAACCCCTTAAAAATAGCTGTTACTTTTCAAATTGGAAAATGTAATTTGCCCATTTGATGCCAGTTTTGATGCCCAGCCCTTTTGTGCAGTGGTGAGACATGGATTTCATGTGGGGTCATGGTATGTAAATAGGTTTAGATAGTGGCACAAAGCCATTTAACCCCTTAAAAATGCTGTTCTTATTCAAATCTGTGAAAATGGTCAATTTGCCCACTTTGCATGCCATTTTGATGCCCAGAACCCATTTGTGCCAGGCTGGATTGGCAATGTTATGTGGGCATCAGTAGGTATGAAAATCAGGTGTCATAGTGGCACAAAGCATTTACCCTTAAAAATAGCTGTTACTTATCAAATCTGTGAAAATGGTGATTTGCCCCTTGCCAGTTCTGATCCCAGAACCCTTTGGCCAGGCTGATTGCATGGATTATTGGGGATCAGTAGGTATGTAAATCAGGTGTAGATGAGTGGCACAAAGCATTTAACACTTAAAATTGTATTTTCAATCATGAATGGCATTTACCCAGAACCTTTTGTGCCCAGAACCCATTGTCAGTGGGGAAATGGATTAATGGGTCAGTAGGAAAAGCATTTAACCTGAAAAGCTTTAACCTTAAAAATGTTGTACTTTTAAATCTGTGAAAAGGCATGAGACCATTTGTCCAGCTTTGGCCAGGTGAGTGCAGGATTCAGTGGGGCATATAGGTATTAATCAGTGTAAGCATCCAAAGCTTTAACCTTAAAATCTGTTATTATCAAATCTGAAAATGTCATTTCCCAACCATTTTGTGCCAGAACCTGGATCTGGGGCGATTCATGGGCATCGTAGGTGTAAACAGGTTTAACGTAAAAGCTATTTTAACCCCTTAAAAATGCGTTTTATTCAAACTGTGAGATGGCATTGTCATTGGATGCCAGTTTTGATGCAAACACAATTGGCGCTAGCTAAAATGCATTTCATGTGGGCATCATGGGATGAACATTGCAGGTAGATGGATTCAGGCAAGATTTAACCTTAAAATGGTTACACAAATCCCTAAAAAATTGCCTTTATCCAGTTGATGGAATCCCTTTTGCCAGCTGGAGCAGATTTTGTGGGTAGAGGATGAATCAGTGTAGATCAGGCAAGTTTAACCTTAAAATAGTGACAAATTTAAATGTAATTTGCACTTTATCATTTGATGCAAACCCTTTGTGCAGTGATTTCATGGCACATTTGTAACCAGGTGATGATGGACAGGTTAACCTTAAAATAGGTTTATTCAAATGGAAGATGAATCCCATTTATGCTTTATCCCAAACTTGTCAAGCTGGACATGATTTCATGGGTCAGCAGAAAATAGGTGCAGATGGTGGACAAGGCATTTAACCCTTAAATAGTGACAAAATTAAAACTGATTTACTTTAATCAGTATGATCGCCCATTTGTGCCAGCTGGATTGACAGGACTGTGGGGCTCAGTGGATGTAATGGTTTCATGGCACAAGGATTTAAACCTTAAAATGTGTACTATCAAACTTAAAATAATTTTCATTTGATGCCATTTTACCCAGACCATTTGAGCGAGAACATGGTTCATGTGGGATCAGGATATGTAAATCAGTGTTAGATAGTGCAAAGATTTAACCCCTTAAAAATAGCTGTTACTTATTCAAATCTGAAAATGGGCAATTTGCCCACTTTGATGCCAGTTTGATGCCCAGAACCTTTTGCCAGGCTGGGACATGTTTCATGTGGGCATCAGTAGGTATGTAAATCAGGTGTAGATAGTGGCAAAAGCCATTTAACCCTAAAAATAGCTGTTACTATTCAAATCATGAAAATGGCAATTTGCCCACTTTGATCCGTTTTGATGCCAGCCATTGAAGCTGGAACATGGATCATGTGGGTGTAGGAGTAATCAAGAGTTAATAGTGACAAACTTTAACCCTTAAAAATGCTTTACTTATTCAAATCTGTGAAAGGGCATTTGCCACTGAGCCAGTTTTGATGGACCTTTTGTGGGTAAAATGGTTTCATGTGGGCATCAGTGGATGTAACAGTGTAGATGGTGCACAAATTAACCTTAAAATAGCTTTACTTATTCAAATTGTGAAAATGAACCCTTTGTGCCAGTTGAGCAGAACCCTTTGTGCAGTGGATGGATGGTTTCATGGGGCATCATTATAAATAGGTCTTAATGTGGCACAAAGCCATTTAACCTTAATTGCTGTCTTATAAATTGTAAAAGGTCAATTGCCACTTTACCTTTACAAACCTTTTTCAGCTGAGGATGATTCATTGGCATATGTAGAAAATGTGTCAGGTGGACAAAGGCATTACTTAAATAGTGTTATTATTCAAACTGTGAATGTATTGTCCTTTTATTGCAGTTTATCCAGACCTTTGTGCCACTGTTGGCATGGATTCATGTGGGGATCAGGTGTAAATAGTCAAGAGTGCACAAACCCTTAAAATAGCTGTTACTTTTCAAATCAGAAATGGCAATTCCACTTTTGCATTTGATGCACCCATTTGCCGGCTGGAGAGACATGGATTTCATGTCATAGTAGATGTAAATCAGTCAACATGCACAAAGATTAACCTTAAAATGCTTTACTTATCATTTGAAAAGGAATTTGCCCACTTTATCCATTTGGCCCAGAACCGTGTGCAGGTGAAACATGGATTCATGTGGGCTCAGTAGTATGTAAACATGTAATGTGGCACAAAGCATTTACCAAAATGCGTTATAACAAATCTATGGGCAATTGACATATGAGTGAGCCATACCTTTGTACATTAGGAATGGATTCATGATCAGTGGCTTGTACAGGTTAGAATGGTCAAGGCTACTTAAATGTGTCTTATTCACGAAAAATGCAATTTCATTGTGAGTGATGCCAGAACCTTTTGTGCCAGCTGGAGGATGGATTTCATGTGGGCATCAGTAGTATGTAAATAGTGTTAATGTGGACAAAGGCATTTAACCTTAAATGCTGTTACTTATCAAATCTGTGAAAATGGTCAATTTGCCCACTTTGATGCCAGTTTTGATGCCCAGAACCCTTTTGTGCCAGGCTGGAGAGACATGGATTTCATGTGGGGCATCAGTAGGTATGTAAACCAGGTGTTAGATGAGTGGCACAAAGGCATTTAACCCCTTAAAAATAGCTGTTACTTATTCAAATCTGTGAGAAATGGCAATTTGCCCACTTTGATGCCAGTTTTGATGCCCAGAACCCATTTGTGCCAGGCTGGAGAGACATGGATTTCATGTGGGGCATCAGTAGGTATGTAAATCAGGTGTCAGATGAGTGGCACAAAGGCATTTAACCCCTTAAAAATAGCTGTTACTTATTCAAATCTGTGAAAATGGGTGATTTGCCCACTTTGATGCCAGTTCTGATGCCCAGAACCCATTTGTGCCAGGCTGGATTGACATGGATTTCATGTGGGGCATCAGTGGGTATGTAAATCAGGTGTTAGATCAGTGGCACAAAGGCATTTAACCCCTTAAAAATTGCTGTTACTTATTCAAATCTGTGAAAATGGTCAATTTGCCCACTTTGATGCCAGTTTTGATGCCCAGAACCCTTTTGTGCCAGGCTGGAGAGACATGGATTTCATGTGGGGCATCAAGTGAGTAGTAAATCAGGTGTTAGATGAGTGGCACAAAGGCATTTAACCCTTAAAAATAGCTGTTACTTATTCAAATCAGTGAAAATGGGCAATTTGCCCACTTTGATGCAGTTTTGATGCCCAGAACCCATTTGTGCCAGGCTGGATAGACATGGATTTCATGTGGGGCATCAGTAGGTATGTAAATCAGGTGTCAGATGAGTGGCACAAAGCCATTTAACCCTTAAAAATAGCTGTTACTTATTCAAATCAGTGAAAATGGGCAATTTGCCCACTTTGATGCCAGTTTTGATGCCCAGAACCCATTTGTGCCAGGCTGAAGAGACATGGATTTCATGTGGGGCATCAGTAGGTATGTAAATCAAGAGTTAGATGAGTGGCACAAAGCCATTTAACCCCTTAAAAATAGCTGTTACTTATTCAAATCTGTGAAAAATGGGCAATTTGCCACTTTGATGCCAGTTTGATGCCCAGAACCCTTTTGTGCCAGGCTGGAGAGAAATGGATTTCATGTGGGGCATCAGTGGGTATGTAAATCAGGTGTCAGATGAGTGGCACAAAGGCATTTAACCCCTTAAAAATAGCTGTTACTTATTCAAATCTGTGAAAAATGTGAAATTTGCCCACTTTTGATAGCCATTTTGATGCCAGGAACCCTTTTGTGCCAGGCTGGATTGGCATGGATTTCATGTGGGCATCAGTAGGTATGTAAATCAGGTCTTAGATCAGTGGCACAAAGCCATTTAACCCTTAAAAATTGCTGTTACTTATTCAAATCTGTGAAAATGGTCAATTTGCCCACTTTCATGCAGTTTTGATGCCCAGAACCCATTTGTGCCAGGCTGGATTGGCATGGATTTCATGTGGGGCATCAGTAGGTATGAAAATCAGGTGTCAGATGAGTGGCACAAAGGCATTTAACCCTTAAAAATAGCTGTTACTTATTCAAATCTGTGAAAATGGGTGATTTGCCCACTTTGATGCCAGTTCTGATACCCAGAACCCTTTTGTGCCAGGCTGGATTGGCATGGATTTCATGTGGGGCATCAGTAGGTATGTAAATCAGGTGTCAGATGAGTGGCACAAAGCCATTTAACCCCTTAAAAATAGCTGTTACTTTTTCAAATCAGTGAAAATGGGCAATTTACCCACTTTGATGCCAGTTTTGATGCCAGAACCCATTTGTGCCAGGCTGGAGAGACATGGATTTCATGTGGGGCATCAGTAGGTATGTAAATCAGGTCTTAGATCAGTGGCACAAAGCCATTTAACCCTTAAAAATAGCTGTTACTTATTCAAATCTGTGAAAATGGTCAATTTGCCCACTTTGATGCCAGTTTTGATGCCCAGAACCTTTTGTGCCAGCTGGAGAGACATGGATTCATTGGGGCATCAGTAGGTATGTAAACAGGTTTAGATGATGGCACAAAGGCATTAACCCCTTAAAATAGCTGTTACTTATTCAAATCTGTGAGAATGGGCAATTTGCCCACTTTGATGCCGTTTTGATGCCCAGAACCCATTTGTGCCAGGCTGGAGAGACATGGATTTCATGTGGGGCATCAGTGGGTATGTAATCAGGTGTTAGATCAGTGGCACAAGGCATTTAACCTTAAAATTGCTGTTACTTATTCAAATCTGTGAAAATGGGCAATTTGCCACTTGATGCAGTTTTGATGCCAGAACCTTTTGTGCCAGCTGGAGAGAATGGATTTCATGTGGGCATCAGTAGGTATGTAATCAGTGTTAGATCAGTGGCACAAGGCATTTAACCTTAAAATAGCTGTTACTTATTCAAATCTGTGAAAATGTCAATTTGCCACTTTGATGCAGTTTTGATGCCAGAACCCTTTTGTGCCAGGCTGGAGAGACATGGATTTCATGTGGGCATCAGTAGTATGTAAACCAGGTGTTAGATGAGTGGCACAAGCATTTAACCCCTTAAATGCTGTTACTTATTCAAATCTGTGAGAATGGCAATTGCCCACTTTGATGCCATTTGATGCCCAGAACCATTTGTGCCAGGTGGAGAGACATGGATTCATGTGGGGCATCAGTAGTATGTAATCAGGTGTCAGATGAGTGGCACAAAGGCATTTAACCCTTAAAAATAGCTGTTACTTATTCAAATCTGTGAAATGGTGATTTGCCCACTTTGATGCCAGTTCTGATGCCAGAACCCATTTGTGCAGCTGGATTGACATGGATTTCATGTGGATCAGTGGGTATGTAAATCAGGTGTTAGATCAGTGGCACAAAGGCATTTAACCCTTAAATTGCTGTTACTTATTCAAATCTGTGAAAATGGTCAATTGCCCACTTTGATGCCAGTTTTGATGCCCAGAACCCTTTGTGCCAGGCTGGAGAGACATGGATTTCATGTGGGCATCAGTAGGTATGTAAATCAGGTGTCAGATGAGTGGCACAAAGCATTAACCTTAAATAGTGTTCTTATTAATCTGTGAAAATGGGTGATTTGCCCACTTGATGCCAGTTATGCCAGAACCATTTGTGCAGGCTGGATTGACATGGATTTCATGTGGGCATCAGTGGGTATGTAAATCAGGTGTTAGATCGTGGCACAAGGCATTAACCTAAATTGCTGTTACTTATTCAAATCTGTGAAAATGGCAATTTGCCACTTTGATGCAGTTTTGATGCCAGAACCATTTGTGCCAGGTGGGAACATGGATTCATGTGGGCATCAGTAGTATGTAATAGGTGTCAGATGATGGCACAAGCATTTACCTTAAATGTGTTATTATTCAATCAGTGAAAATGGGCAATTTGCACTTTGATGCCAGTTTTGATGCCGAACCATTTGTGCAGCTGGAGACACATGGATTTCATGTGGCATCAGTAGTATGTAAATCAGGTGTTAGATGAGTGGCACAAAGCATTTACCTAAAATAGCTGTTACTTATTCAATCTGTGAATGGGCATTCCACTTTGATGCAGTTTTGATGCCAGACCCATTTGGCAAGTGGAGAGACATGATTATGTGGCATCAGTAGGTATGTAATCAGGTGTCAGATGAGTGGCACAAGCATTTACCCTAAAATAGCTGTACTATTCAATCAGTGAAATGGGCAATTGCCCACTTGATGCAGTTTTGATGCCAAACCATTTGTGCCAGGCTGAAGAGACATGATTTCATGTGGGCATCAGTGGTATGTAAATCAGAGTTAGATGAGTGGCACAAAGCATTTAACCCTTAAAAATACTGTTACTTATTCAAATCATGAAAATGGGCAATTGCCACTTGATGCCATTTTGATGCCAGAACCTTTTGTGCCAGGCTGGAGAGAAATGGATTTCATGTGGGCATCAGTGGGTATGTAAATAGGTGTCAGATGAGTGGCACAAAGGCATTTAACCCTTAAAAATAGCTGTTACTATTCAAATCTGTGAAATGTGAATTTGCCACTTGATGCAGTTTTGATGCCCGAACCCTTTTGTGCCAGCTGGATTGCATGGATTCTGTGGGCTCATAGTATGTAAATCAGTCTTAGATCAGTGCACAAAGCATTTAACCTTAAAAATTGCTGTCTTATCAAATCTGTGAAATGGTCATTTGCCCACTTTCATGCCAGTTTTGATGCCGAACCATTTGTGCCAGCTGTTGGCATGGATTTCATGTGGCATCAGTAGGTATGAAAATCAGGTGTCAGATGAGTGGCACAAAGGCATTTAACCCTTAAAAATAGCTGTTACTTATTCAAATCTGTGAAAATGGGTGATTTGCCACTTGATGCAGTTCTGATACCAGAACCTTTTGTGCGGCTGATGCATGGATTTCATGTGGGGCATCAGTAGGTATGTAATCAGTGTCAGATGAGTGGCACAAAGCTTTAACCTTAAAAATAGCTGTACTTTTCAAATCAGTGAATGGGCAATTTACCACTTTGATGCCAGTTTGATGCCCACCATTTGTGCAGGCTGGAGAGACATGGATTTCATGTGGGCATCAGTAGGTATGTAAATCAGGTCTTAGATCAGTGGCACAAAGCCATTTAACCCCTAAAATAGCTGTTACTTATTCAAATCTGTGAAAATGTCAATTGCCCACTTTGATGCAGTTGATGCCCAGACCTTGTGCCAGGCTGGGTGACATGGATTTCTGTGGCATCAGTGTATGTAATCAGGTGTTAGATATGGCACAAAGGCATTTAACCTTAAAATAGTGTTACTTATTCAATCTGTGAAATGTCATTTGCCACTTGTCAGTTGATGCCAGAACCTTTGTCAGGCTGGAGAGACATGGATTTCATGTGGGGCATCAGTAGGTATGTAAACCAGGTGTTAGATGAGTGGCACAAAGGCATTTAACCTTAAAAATAGCTGTTACTTATTCAAATCTGTGAGAATGGCATTGCCACTTAGCGTTTTGATGCCAGAACATTGCCAGCTGGAAGACATGGATTCATGTGGCATCAGTGGGTATGTAAATCAGGTGTTAGATCAGTGGCACAAAGGCATTTAACCCCTTAAAAATTGCTGTTACTTATTCAAATCTGTGAAAATGGGCAATTTGCCCACTTTGATGCCAGTTTGATGCCCAGAACCCTTTTGTGCCAGGCTGGAGAGACATGGATTTCATGTGGGGCATCAGTAGGTATGTAAATCAGGTGTTAGATCAGTGGCACAAAGGCATTTAACCCTTAAAAATAGCTGTTACTTATTCAAATCTGTGAAAATGGTCAATTTGCCCACTTTGATGCCAGTTTGATGCCCAGAACCCTTTTGTGCCAGGCTGGAGAGACATGGATTTCATGTGGGGCATCAGTAGGTATGTAAACCAGGTGTTAGATGAGTGGCACAAAGGCATTTAACCCCTTAAAAATAGCTGTTACTTATTCAAATCTGTGAGAATGGGCAATTTGCCCACTTTGATGCCAGTTTTGATGCCCAGAACCCATTTGTGCCAGGCTGGAGAGACATGGATTTCATGTGGGGCATCAGTAGGTATGTAAATCAGGTGTCAGATGAGTGGCACAAAGGCATTTAACCCCTTAAAAATAGCTGTTACTTATTCAAATCTGTGAAAATGGGTGATTTGCCCACTTTGATGCCAGTTCTGATGCCCAGAACCCATTTGTGCCAGGCTGGATTGACATGGATTTCATGTGGGGCATCAGTGGGTATGTAAATCAGGTGTTAGATCAGTGGCACAAAGGCATTTAACCCCTTAAAAATTGCTGTTACTTATTCAAATCTGTGAAAATGGGCAATTTGCCCACTTTGATGCCAGTTTTGATGCCCAGAACCCATTTGTGCCAGGCTGGAGAGACATGGATTTCATGTGGGGCATCAGTAGGTATGTAAATCAGGTGTCAGATGAGTGGCACAAAGCCATTTAACCCCTTAAAAATAGCTGTTACTTATTCAAATCAGTGAAAATGGGCAATTTGCCCACTTTGATGCCAGTTTTGATGCCCAGAACCCATTTGTGCCAGGCTGGAGACACATGGATTTCATGTGGGGCATCAGTAGGTATGTAAATCAGGTGTTAGATGAGTGGCACAAAGGCATTTAACCCCTTAAAAATAGCTGTTACTTATTCAAATCTGTGAAAATGGGCAATTTGCCCACTTTGATGCCAGTTTTGATGCCCAGAACCCATTTGTGCCAAGCTGGAGAGACATGGATTTCATGTGGGGCATCAGTAGGTATGTAAATCAGGTGTCAGATGAGTGGCACAAAGGCATTTAACCCTTAAAAATAGCTGTTGCTTATTCACATGTGTGAAAATTGGTTCTCTGCCCACTTTGATGCCAGTTTTGATGCCCAGAACCAATTTGTGCCAGGCTGGATTGACATGAACTTGATGTGTGGCATCACAAAGTATGTAAATCAGGTGTCAGATTAGTGGCACAAAGCCATTTAACCCTTTCCATACCAGACCTCAGTGCCCACTTTGATGCCCATTTTTATGCCAGCCTTCTATTTTTTTTATCTGTTTTTAACTGTATTCATAAAAGGGCACATGACTGCATATTATTATATACTTAGAATGGTTTATTTTTATTGAAAAAGCTGAAAAAAGCAGAAAATAAAAAATAGCAGAATAAGAAACTGCTGAATAAGAAACCAACTTCAGCCCGAATAAGAAACTGAACGAATAAGAAACCAACTTCAGCATCGTCATATCACTGCACATCAATCTACCAGGGCTGTGCTTTCCTGCTATACATAAATGCCATACCAAGGGCTTGCATTCAGTAAGCATGTGCTGTGCACTGACTAGTTGGTCAGAAGGACAGGGGGAGAAGGGAAGGGAATGAGAAGGAGAGAGATTACCAGTCTGTAATACAGGTGCCCGAGTGGGAAAGGACCCCACCGGTATCGCTGCCTCCTGTGCAGCTTCGTCAGGGGATGTCTGCACACTCCACCGTCCAAATCTTATATAAAGGAGAGTAAGCCCTGCAGCATGGTTTCTGTGTTCCGTAGGACAGGAAGCAGGTGCAGTCATATGATTGCATTGCTTAGTTACAGAGTAAACACAAGGCAGGCTGAGAAGTGAGTCACAGCTTAGTGCCCGCCCCACAGTGTTAACCCACGGAGCTGAGAACTGCACAGAGCTGCTTGTACATATATCCAGGGGAGACAAATATTGGTATCAAATCCAGGAAAGTAGTACACAATGCACCAGATAGTGCCATATGTAAGGAATAAATCATGTTTTTAGGATTAATAAGAGGATCTTGTGGGATCAAATCATGATATGAGGCAGTATTGAATACATGGTCTGGGGGACATAAATTAGTGCACCATGTTATTTTGGTGGTTATCACATTTAACAGGGATCTATCCAGACTCGTGCTATATATACACTATGCATAAAAATGAAGGAAAGTGCACATTGTGGCACATTTCCTACTTAGTAGTATATGGTATCAATAAACGAATTCTTAAGAACCCTGGGAAGTATATAAAGAGAGTGGATCTGAAGGCACACTCGATAGTATAGTCTCATGAGGAAAACATGGAAAAGCACTATTCACTACCCATATTATATGGGGTTAGAGAGTATTAGACTGTACATATTGGAGGTGCTCACAGTAGCTGCCCTTCAATGCAATCCCCCCCTTGATCTTAGTTACCACCTATATCATAAGTCGCCGATTCATGTCCCTAGGCACACTGGCAGAGTAATTACCAACAGGTGCCCCATACCTAGAGATAGCCTGTTATTACTAGTCCCAAATCTCATGGCAGAATCATATGGCAACCAAGTCACAATGTGAGGCAGAGTTGAATACAAAATCATGGGGAACACAGATTAGTTCACTATGTTATTTTAGGGTTATCATATCTAGTAGGGATCTATCCAGACTCGTGCTGTATATATTATTGTCAAAGATGCACATTATGGCACATTTCCTACTGAGTAGTATCTGGTACCAATAAGAGTGTTCCAAGATCCCAGAAAATTATATAAAGAATGGATCCAAAGGGACACTCAAAGGAGTAATCCCAAAAGGAAACCATAGAGACAGCACTGTTAGTTACCCATGTATACTGGGGTTAGGTAGAGAGTACTGGACAGTACATCACAGTGGGATAGGATGGAGGAGCTCACAAGGGCTACCCTCCAAAATAATCCCCTCTTAATATTAGTTATCACCCATATCATAGGTCACCGATCCATGTCCCTAGGCACACTAGTAAAATAATTACCAGCAGGTGCCCCATATCTAGAGATAGCTTGCTATTATAAATCCAAGAACTCTATTCTCCAGTTCTAATTCGTATCAAATTCCAACAGGACACCAAATGGAGCCATGTATACCAGGGTTTTTCCTAAGATTTGTGAAGAGCCCCCCCCAGGAGAATTATACATATATCCAAGCATGGCAGACCTCCCGCCCGTCAATCAGATAGCATGGTGCGAGCTCTACTATGAGAGGAATATCAATTATCCCGACAAGGACCTTGAATAAAAGATATTAGAGATAGGGATGTACAAAGATCTAGTTGCATAGATTTTAATGAGTATTATTGGAGTCCCTAAGAGGGGTCCACGAGGTGAAGGGACAACATTCTCCTGTATGAACACATCTATATGTTCATATTACTCAATGACGGAACCATCATGATCATGGCAGTTTAAAAAACCAAATGAGGCATGAGAATAAATGTCCATCTCAAATCCTTTTGTTAGCAAGAACAGAAGTCCAGACAGCTGTGGGGGCTGCAAAGGTCAGCAAGGTATCAAGTATCCGATATGTGGAGAGTCCAGAACCAAGGATCGGAGGCGACAAATCATGTTTCTTTCATAGTCCTGTATTCTTCTTATTTTTCATTGCCAGATTAGAAGGTGTTCCATCATTTACTTCTTTTAACCGGTATCATCATGACCACTGGAGAACAGAATTAGCCCAGAAAGCCGGTAAATAGGAACTCCTCATTTAGACCTGTGGGAGACATTGAATTTAGTGTATAGATCCACCTTGTTTCCATGCGCAGTAGGAGTTTAGTGATATCGCCTCCCCTAATATTTAGGGTAGCGTGGTCCAATCCCACGAAGTACAAGCCCCGTGGTCTACCCTGGTGCACAGTAAGGAAGTGTGAGGCAATGGTTGTGAGTTTTTTACCTTTTTCCAGATATTCCGCTGCTAAGTTGATGGTTGAGATATGTTTCTGTGCACGTTTTCTGAGCTCCTGTGTTGTTTCTCCTACGTAAACCTTATTACAAGGACATACAAGGGCATAGATAACATCAGCGGTCTTACAGTTTATATAATGTCGTAAGGTATGTTCAGTAGCGTCAGGTGGATTTATAAAGACTAGATTTGTTGGTATCATGTACTGACATATGTTACATCCTCCACAGGGAAAGGAGCCCTTAAGTCTTACGCCCCCTGTTGTTGATCTAGAAGGTCTTACAAAATGGCTTGATGTCAATCGGTCACTTAAGTTGGGCGCCCTCCGGGCTGTCAAGAGTGGTCTGTCCTCTAATAGAGGTTTAATCTTGGGGTCACCTGTCAAGAGACCCCAATGTTTTTTAAGAAGATTACGCACCTCAGGCCATTGATTGTTGTAGTTCGTGATTATTCTTAGTTTCTTGTCTGCTGTCTTTTCTTTCCGTTCCAAAAGTCCAATTTGGTTCTGTGATTTTGCTCGCTGGAAAGCCATTGATACCACTTTTTTCGGATATCCTCTGTTCACGAATCTCCCCGTTAAGATCTTTGCTTGGTTCTTGAATTCGCTATCCAACGTGCAGTTTCGTCTTGTCCGGAGGAATTGTCCAACGGGTATTCCTCTTCTAAGATGGAAAGGGTGAAAACTAGAGAAGGTTAAAAGACTATTAGTTGCCGTTGGTTTCCTATACAGGGAAGTAATAAATTTACCCTCACAAGCGGTGATCTGGAGGTCCAGGAATGTTGCTGAATTGTTCGAAACAGAGTGGGTCAGAAAGATGTTAAATCTGTTGTCATTCAGTGTGTTTAGGTAATCAACGCACTCCAGCTCGGTACCCTGCCACAAAAAGAAAATGTCGTCTATGAAACGATGCCACCCAGTTATATTTGTCTTGAATATCTCAGTTTCAAATACCACCGTTGATTCCCACCATCCTAGGAAAAGGTTTGCCATGGACACATTGTTCTATTTTGTTGCCGTCTACAAATGTAAGAATGTGTCCATGATTTCACTGCAACCAGTAAGTTGCAAGTGAAATTGAATGCAATGTTGCGACGTGTAAAGGTACCATTTAGTAAATTGTCCCAGACGGTATAGATTACGAAGAGTAGGTATGGTTATCCAGGGCATTCTAGAAATCATCGGGTCATGTAGTTGAAGTCCTAATTGGTCATCAACACAGAATAATTGTCTCCAAAGAGCCTTTGACACAGTATAATAGCAACATAGTACATAGGAGGTAATCAGTAGTTATCAAGGGTAGAGGACAGGTCCAGGAGGAGGAGTTGGAAGTAATGTTTGGCTTTGTCAGTTAGGGGCCTTTCACATCAGCGTTTTTCCTGATGTGCGGCAGATCCGGCAGATTTACCGGATCTGCCGGATCTGCCGCCTAACGGCAGCACTTGCGGCGCAAATCTGGCAAGCCCTATGCATTGTCTATAGGGCTTGCAGTCTAGTGCGGCAAGTGCAGTTACGCCGGCTCTGCTGGATCTGGCTCTTGTGGCTGCGAAAAAAAAAGCAAGCAGCGTTTTTTTTTTCGTGGCTGCAAGTGCCAGATCTGCCGCATCCGGTGTAACTGCACTTGCTTCACTGGACCTGAATCCGACAAGCCCCATGCATTGTCTAAGGGGTCTGTGGTCTGGTGCAGCAAGTGCGGTTCCAGGTCTGGTGCAGCAAGTGCGGTTCTGCTGGATGCGGCAGATCCGGCACTTGCGGGCGTGAAAAACATTTTTTTTTTGCGTCCCCAAGTGCTGGATGCGGCCGTTCCGACGTAACCGCACTTGCCGCACCCGACTGCAAGCCCCATAAACAATGCATGGGGCTTGATGGATCGGTGCTAAAAGTGCGGCCGTTAGGCGGCAGATCCGGCAGATGCGGTAAATCTGCCAGATATGCCGCACATCGACAAATAAGCTGATGTGAAAAGGGTCTACGGTCCCTTTCACATCAGCGTTTTGCTGATGTTTGTGGCCTATCCGGCAGGTGGCGCTGCATCTTCCGGATCAGCCGCCTATCAGCTGACTTGCTGATGTGAAAGGCCCCTTAGTATGTTATTGGTAAGTTAAGTTAGAGCAGTATTAGCAAAACATATGATCATGGAAGAGTTGACTAGGGGGCCTTTCACATCAGCGTTTTACGCTGATCGCGGCAGTTGCGGTGAAAAAACGCAACTGCCGCGATTAACGCATTACACCCGCACTTGCGGTTCACTTGCGGCAAGACCAATGCAATGTCTATGGGTCTTGCGGCAGGCGTGGCAAGTGCAGTACAGTTGCGGTTTCCGCACTTGTGGCCACGAAAAAAACGCGGTCAGCCGTGGTTTACCCGTGGCCGCATCTTCCGCAAGTGCTGAAACTGCACTTGCCGCACACTTACCGCAAGCCCCATAGACATTGCATAGGGCTTGCCGCAAGTGAACCGCAAGTGCGGCCGCTATGCAGTAATCGCGGCAGTTGCGGTTTTTTCACCGCAACTGCCGCGATCAGCGTAAAACGCTGATGTGAAAGGGACCTAAGGCAGATCCACCCTTTAAATAGGATCAATATTCTATTGCAAGAACTTACAGGTTTTTGGAAAGTTCTTAGATAATGACATCACAGTGACGACATATGCTTGACTCATAGGTTAAGCACAGTCAATTATCAAAGCTCCTTTAACCCATTCACGACCTTGGGAATACTCGTCTTTCCAAAGCTGCCTCCTTTCCTTTGATACGGGCTCACACGTTAAGCCCGCAAATTTCCCTGCATATGTTGGCTGATCTGATGCAGACATGTGCCTCTTACAGAAGTGGGCAGATCTCCGTGCTTTACAGACCTGTGCTGATGCATATCTCTGTACAACACAAGTGATAAGACAGTGGTAGCTTCAAGTCCTGTAAGAGAACTAGTAAGAACAATAAAAAGTAGAAAAAAAACTTATAGAAATATGAAAAAAAGTTCAAATCATCCCCCATTTGCACCATTGAAAAAAAAAAAAAATAACAAAATTGTAAAAAAATAACATATTTGGTATCACTGCGTTCATAAATGCCCAGTCTAACAAAATATAAAATAAATGAATCCAATTAGTAAACTGTGTATTGGAGAAAAATAAAAATGCTGGAATTAAGTTTTTTTGGGCCACCACACAACACTGCAATAAAATGCAATAACTAGTGATCAAAATAACGCATCTACCCAAAAATGATATTTATAAAAACATCAGATCAGGGTGCAAATAATAAGCCCTCATACTGCCCCAGATCCCAAAAAGTGAGAATGTTACGGTCTATGGGAAATGGAGACCAATGTTGTTGTTTTTTTTTACCTATTAAATAAAAAAATCTACCGTGTGCATTTGTGGCATTTACAAACTTGTACTAACCTGAAAAGTAATACTGCCAGGTTAATTTTACCGTACAGCAAATATGATAAAGAAACCCCTCCAAAAAACATTGTGGAATTGCACTTTTTTTGCAATTATACCACACATGGATTTTTTTTTCCACTATCCAGTACAGGATATGGTAAAATGAATGATGTCATTCAAAAATAAAACTCATAATGCAAAAAACAAGCCCTCATATGTCTATATTGACGGAGGGTTAAAATCTGCATTTGCAAACTATATGGCAACTAATGAACGTTACTATAACTCAGGGCTGGGAACCTTTTTCTGCTGGGGTCCATTTGGAAATTTCTATCATCCTTCAGGGGGCCAAACAAAACTATCAACTTGAAAATTACCCGCTATATTTGGTTAAACAATCAACTCCCCCTACTGTGGTGGCTGGAGCTCTTCTCTTTGGCGTGGCTGTGATGTTATGTGATATTGATCATGTTGCTTCTCAACTGTTTATCCAGGTTTGCTGGGGCCATAGACATCACAGGAGAGGTTAGGTGTATAGAGATCACTGGGGAAACTGAGGCTGGGGCATAGAGATCACTGGGGAAGCTGACACTGGGGTATAGAGATAACATTGTAACATAGTAACATAGTTTTTAAGGTTGAAGGAAGATTTTAAGTCCATCTAGTTCAACCCATAGCCTAACATGTTGATCCAGAGGAAGGCAAAAAAAACCCCGTGTGGTAAACTAAGCTCCACATTGGGGAAAAAAATTCCTTCCTGACTCCAGATACGGCAATCAGACTAATTCCCTGGATCAACGCCCTATCAAGAATCTAGTATGTATAACTGGTAATATTATAGTTTTCAAGAAAGGCATCCTTGCCCTTCTTAAATGTTAGTAGTGACTCACTCATTACAACAGCATGTGGCAGAGAGTTCCATAGTCTCACTGCTCTTACAGTAAAGAATCCACGCCTGTGATTATGATTAAACCTTCTTTCCTCCAGACGTAGAGGATGCCCCCTTGTCCTCGTCTCAGGCCTAAGAGTAAAGAGATCATTAGAAAGGTCTCTGTACTGCCCCCTCATATATTTATACATTATTATAAGATCACCCCTAAGCCTTCGTTTTTCCAAGCTATATAACCCCAAGTTTAATAACCTGTCTTGGTATTGCAGACCCCTTAGTCCTCTAATGACTTTTGTCGCTCTTCTCTGGACCGGCTCTAGTTCAGCTATGTCTTTCTTATACACTGGAGACCAGAATTGTATACAGTATTCTAAGTGTGGTCGCACTAGTGACTTGTATAGAGGTAAAATTATGTTCTCCTCATGAGCATCTATGCCTTTTTTAATGCATGCCATTATTTTATTTGCCTTTGCAGCAGCTGCCTGACACTGGCCACTAAATGTGAGTTTGTCAACTACCCATACACCCAGGTCTTTTTCAGTGACAGTTTTGCCCAGTGTTTTACAATTAAGCACATAATTATACCTTTTGATTCCTCTGCCCAAGTGCATGACCTTACATTTATCCCCATTAAAGCTCATTTGCCATTTATCAGCCCAAGCTTCTAGTTTACATAAATCCTCCTATAATAATCAAATTGTCTTCCTCTGTATTGATTACCCTGCAGAGTTTAGTGTCATCTGCAAATATTGAGATTCTACTCTGTATGCCCCCTACAAGGTCATTAATAAATATATTATAAAGAAGCGGGCCCAACACTGACCCCTGTGGTACTCCACTGTTAACTGTGGCCCATTCTGAGTGTGTTCCATTAATGACCACCCTTTGTTTCCTATCACTAAGCCAGTTTTTAACCCACTTACACATATTTTCCCCTATCCCCATTGCTCTCATTTTATGTATCAACCTTTTGTGTGGCACCGTATGAAAAGCTTTTGAAAAGTCCATATACACCACATCCACTGCATTTCTTTGGTCCAGTCCAGAACTTACTTCTTCATAGAAGCGTATCAGATTAGTTTGACAGGAACGGTCCCTCGTAAAACCATGTTGATATTGGCTCATGAGGTTATTTTTCTTCAGATACTCCAGTATGGCATCTCTTAGAAAACCCTCTAGGATTTTACCCACAGTAGAGGTTTAGCTTACTGGCCTATAATTTCCAAGTTCAGTTTTCGTTCCCTTTTTGAATATTGGCACCACATTTGCTATACGCCAGTCCTGTGGTACAGACCCTGTTATTATGGAATCTTTAAAGATTAAAAATAATGGTCTATCTATGACAGTACTTAATTCCTGCAGCACTCTGGGGTGTATCCCATCCGGGCCCGGGGATTTGTCAATTTTGGTGATTTTTAGACGATGCCGTACTTCCTGCTGGGTTAAGCAGGTGACATTTAATTGACAGTTTTTGTTATCACTGATCATATTGTCTGTCATGGGATTTTCTTGTGTAAATACTGTTGAAAAAACGTCATTTAGCATATTGGCTTTTTCCTCATCCACCATTTTACCCAGATTATTTTTCATCACTGGGGAAACTGAGGCTGGGGTATAGAGATCACTTAGGAAGCTGAGGCTGGGGTATAGAGATCCCTGGGGTGCTGGATTTAAAGGGTAGGCAGTCAGCAAAATGCGTCTGCTATCCCGAGAACTACGGTTCCCAGGAATCTGCTTGGGGGTTGCAGAAAAGGTCATCGAGGGCCACATGCGGCCCTGGGGCCTGAGGCTTCCCACTCCTGCTATAAGTGTTCTTTCCAATATAGTTTGCATATTCCCGGAAGCATCCTGTATACATAAGAGCATGTGCTGTTGACCACAATAATTTTTCTCTGCCATTATAAATGATGTTGTCAGCTGGTAAACCAGCGTTGGCGTGTTCTAATGATTGGAGGAGACTGTTTCTATAGACGTTTATTTGGCCGTTCATCACTCCATGGAAGTGGCCGGAGGGGGCTTTGATGTGGAATTTTTTGAGCTGGAAGTAACGCACATATTTTTGGCACAATATTATAGACATCTACTTTAGTTTACGGACTTCCTTACATTACAATCTGTTGTACAATCTATCGGTGGGATGTATGGCTCCTGATGTCTGCTTTGTATGACATTAGATAATAGAAACCTCCTCTTAGAATTACACGTGGATCTTCTCCCTCTGCTCATTACTTTGATTTGCTGTAATATTTCAAGAGCTATTTAGGAGAGGCATCATTGGGTTGCTTTTACCAGTTTATCTCAAGTAAAGCATATAACATTTCTATGGCAACTGTCTGAACGGAATCAAAGAACATGAGAGTGAAGGGCTGAGCATTTTCTTTAACCCCATTGATATCCTCCTGTTAGTGGAGATGTTGTGTTATATCCGCGGAAAGATCTATTTAAAGATTACGGCATAACTGCTATACAAAATCAACACGCTGCAAAGTGACAGGGCGCAGGACTGTCCATTTGCTTTAGCTTCTTGCTCGAAGCACGCAAACATCTTTCTTTTCTTGTCTAGATTTAATGTTTTCCGTTCTTTTAATAGCTAAATACCAAATCATTGTGTTTACAGAAATTTCCTGCTTTCCTAACATCCGACGGCAAACACTATAAATAACGCCGAAAAACTGGATATTCTAAATATATTGTGTGTCGTACTGACCATACAAACAGCTCATCAGACTAACTGTTAACTGAAATGTGTCGGAAAATATTACAAGATTTTGAAGGTTTTTTGCTATCTTTTTATTCTTTTAAGCTATTGAGGAAGTTTTACAATTTTTTTTCTATTTTATTGACATCCTTTCAGCAATGAAACAAAATGAGCCTTATATGTACTGCCTGGCTCTTGACGTTTCCAATATAGGGTCGCTTGTGGAAGTTTCTGTTGATCTGGCACCTTAGGGGCTTGGTGAATGGAGCTGACAATCTATTCAAACAGAATCTGCATTCTAAAAATAAAGTAGTGCTCCTTCTCCTCTGATCCCTGCTGTACGCTCAAACAGTACTGTACAACCACGTATGGGGTGCTGTCACTATTGGTAAAAAATTTCTTAACAAATTGTTCTGTCTAGAAATGAGGGGACTAGTGGATGTTTGAGTTTGGCAGGATCAGCCGGACTTTAAAACAAGTTAGGTTCGGGACCCAGAATTTACCCAAACTTGACCACAGACCACAAACCTTATATAGGTCAATAGGGACCCAAACCTAACTTCTGTAAAATGGTCATTGTAAGGGATAGGGGGCTGGAAAAGGAAGTAACATGGGGATAACAGCAGGACAATTATATAAATACATGTGTTCTGGAAGCTAAGACAGCATTCAGACTATTTTCTGGCATGCTCATTAAACCATATGAATATTCACTGCTTCCCCCGCCCACCCTCGTGATTAATTTACAGTCGGACTGCTATACATGCCTCCACCCTTTGTTCCGGCATCTGTGTTTGCTTGCAGTCAGTTAGCTGTATTGCTTGCAATCATCACACTGTCTGTCTGCTCTGCTAACCCCAGTGTGACAGCTGAAAGTGTAAAAATAAATAATTTAAAAAAATGACATAGGCCCCCCCTATTTACTAACCACCCAAGGTAAATCTGTCATCTGTCATTCATGGGCCTTCCCACTCACAGCTGATGGCTTTACCTTGCTGGATTGCAAATAAAAATATTGGTGACCCTACATCATTAATAAATAATTGGAAAAAATGATGTAGGGTCCCACCTTCTTTTTGATAACCAGCACAGATAAAGCAGACAGCAGCAGACTGATGTTCTCAGGGCAGGCGGGAGAAGCAGAGAATATTCATGTAGTTTACTGAGCGGGCCAGAAAATAGTCTGACTGCTGACTGACTGAAGACAGACAGCCTTTCAACAAGCTTTATTCTGGTGCTGAACCCGAACAGTAACACGAACATAGTTAGAATTCCATATTCTGGGTTCTGAAATGTGAGATAATGCGCAATAGGTTCTTATCCTTCATACAGGTAATGGCAATGAGAAATATTGAAAATTGCTCACCTGATATGGTTGTGCAACTCACAACCAAGTATGATCGCTTAGAACACAGCTGCTGCACTGTCCGCACCTCCATTCCATCCAATTCATGAAATAATTAAAAAAAAATGCGTGGGGCTCCGCGCAATTTCTATGTCTAGCCAGGTACAGCTAAGCAGCTGGGGGCTGGAATCCGTAGCGCAGGGATGCCCAAGCTTTCTGGGCACCCCCCGCTGCAAATTGCAGCCCGCAGCCGCCCCAGAAGATGGCGCGTTCATTGAAGCGCCATCCTCTGGCGCTGAACCCCGCTCTTCCAGCGGCCCTGGTGGCGGTGGCACGCTGGGTAATAAAGAGGTTAGGGCCAGCTTTGTATTATCAGCTGGCCCTAAGCCCGAAATTTATGACGGTCACGCCAATATTAGACATGACCGCCATTAATTTCTATTAAATTGTTTTAAAAAAAACACAACACAGAGAAAATTTTTTATTAGAAATAAAAAAAAAGCCATTAGGGACTCCATCTTTAATTAAAAAAATCCTCTTCCATCCGACGCAGTCCAAAACGCGATGTCCTCTCTGCTACATCCCCTGTGCATAGATATAGATGTCTATGCACAGGGAATGAGCAGACTGTTCTGGCACCCTCGCTCTGTACTCCTGAAGAACGAGTTGACAGACAGGTTAACTCTTTCCCATCAATGCATTGACATGGACGCTGGGGGTCCTTTTCAACTTTTATTAATAGGTTAAGTGTAAAACTAGAAAAAACAAACAGAAATTCTCAGTACAACATAAGCATATACGAAGTGCAAAACATTACATTGTTACAGGTCACACAATGTGATTGCACGATACGGCGAATACACAATATGTACAATGGCAGAAGAACGATAAGATGATAAACAACAGTAGCTACATTGTACATTTAGGTGGGCAGTAGCATATTAAACTCACCGACTGTGCTATGTTGAGGGAAACATGCAGATAAGCTAAAATCCAGGGAGAGAAGGGTCAGCTCAGCATGTCAGGATGTCAGCTTGTATGAGGCTGTAATGGCTGCTGGAGAAGGGGCAGAGCCAGGAGCACGGCCTCATGGGATTACATAGGCATGGAGGGACCAACATTAGACTATGCAGTAAACATAATGTAATGTGGGAACATTGTCAACAGATGGCGCTATGGGATAAATCATTGCTGAACAAGCAAACAATATATTTTCTCAAGCAAACTAAATGCACGTATTTCTAAGGCACGACACAGACTGAGAACAATCTCAGCACTGCTACATCATCTCTGTGAGCAGGCGGGCTCTAGGACCCTGGAGCTGCGGCAGCCAGCACACAGAGAAGACAGCTGGACTCGGCTCGCAATGTAACAGCAGTTACTTTGCGAGTTTCCCTGCTATCACTGGCACAGTAGCCGAGTCTAATGCAAGACAATGGCAATCCTAGTTTTGTCAGCGTTTGCCATTGATTTGCATTGGACTCGTGCGAGTAAACGCTGGGAAACTCGCAGAGTACCGAGTCCTGCGAGTCCCTTACTACTCACCGAGTAACGAGTCCTAGCAAGTAGATTCGCCCATCCCTATTACATGTGGGTGTTTCTGCTTTTTTTGGCACCTCAGAGAATCTGGAAATGTAATACAATGTCCATATTTCATTCCAAAAAATAAACAGCGCTCTTTGCTTTCCGAGTTTTTCCATGTGCCCAAATATCAGTTTTTGACCATAAACGGGTTATCACTGTGTTCGGAAGAAATAACATAACAAATTATGGGGTACATTTTCTCTTATTAACCCTCATGTAAATTATAACTTTGGTGCTAATACAGGATTTTGGTGTAAAAAAAAAATATTTTTTAGATTTTACATCTTAAGGTACCTTTACACGCCGCTACAGGATGGTGGAAACAACCGGGTAGATGAGACAAATGTATCTTGCACCGCCAAATCAACCCGCGGTCGCGGCGTGTAAAGACGGTTGTTGCCACCCGTCACTTGAGGCACCTGTTTCAGAGCAGAGCTCAAAAACAGGTTGATTTCAAGGCGATTGTTACGGCCTGTATCGGCGTGTAAATAAGGAACAGGAGGGTTGTTTCTACACCTTGCTATCTACCTGGGGTGTGACACAGGCTCCGGGATACCGCGCCCCATCAGCGATCATTGGAGGAAGCTCCTGCGTTACGATTGGTAGACGCTGCATAGAGCGGCATATTTAAGGAGCTGACCAGTCACACTACACAATTGCTCGAGCGTCATGTATTAGTCAGCCTACTGCGCTGGCTGCCCAATCATGATCATGATGTTATTGCTTTGTCCTATCAGCGTACGGAATTCTCGTAATCCACAATTGTGGCATGCCTATGTGTTGTCCCTGCTGCCTTTGTTCCGCCCATATTACCTTGTTATAGCGGCGCGTAAATGAGGTAAGGTGAGCTACAGAAGGTAACTTGTGGCACCCGGCAGTGTATCCAGAGATAGATGTAACCTACTGTAGCGCACCTTGTTGCGGCGTGTAAAGGTGATGCGGGTACCGTTTTCAACCGTTTGTGCGTGCTCATGCACGTGAAGCACCCGGTTGTTTCCACCATCCTGTAGCGGCGTGTAAAGGTACCTTTAGGGTGGCTTCACACCATGGTAAAGTTCGATCTGGGGCTGTCAGGGATGACCTTGACAGCCCCGGACCGGATCAGCACAAAGAACCGGAGGGCAAATATGCCCTCCGGTCTGGTGTGCAGCTGGACGCAGCTGCAGCTGCTGATGAATCAGGACCGAGGCTCGCAAGGAGCTAGCCGCGGTCCTGAATCAACAACGGCGTGCAGCCGCAGGTGTCCGGTTCCCGGATCCTCCTGGACCGGGACAATCCGGCCCCATAGGCTCCCATGTTAGGGAGCGCCGGATTGTACCGGATCCCGGAGAATCCGGGATACAGCAAATTGGTGAGATTTTTTCCCCGGAAACAAAAACGTTGCAAGCAATGTTTTTGTCTCCGCTGAGGAAAATCTGAATTCTCCCAGATTCTTCCAGAGATATGGAAACCAGATGGCAGAGAGCTGCCATTCGGCTCTATCCGGCCCCATAGGATACTATGGGGCCAAAATCCGGTCCGGGGCTGTCTGATTTACATCGGACAGCCCCGGATTGGACCTTACCGTGGTGTGAAGCCACCCTAAATGTTTTAAAGTTTTGTGAACCACCTGTAGGATATAAATGCTCAGTACATCCCTAAATTAAATCCTATATGGGTCTAGTTTCCAAAATTGTTTCATTTATGGGGATTCTGCTTTTTTGCCATGTCAATGGCTCTGCAAATGAGATATAACATTTACAATCTATTCCAAAGATTTAGGCCTTGTTTACACAGTGCATTTTTGCTGCGTTTTTGCCACAGATTTGGGCTACGGATATGTTTTGGATGTATGTAAATGTATGCTAATCCTTTCCTGCATTTTTGCTTAACATCAAAATCTATGTGACTCAGGGAAAAGCCATCCACACACATTGGTTTTATTTCTATGCAGAACATGGAAACACCCCAGGTGAAAGAGTGAGCATGACAATTGTTTTTTGTGTTTTTGACTGTAAATCTGCTGCAAAAACGCAGGAACCAATCCACAACAAAAACGCAGTAAAAATGCACCAAAAACGCAGCAAATCCGCAAGAAAAAACGCAGCAAAAATCCTACCAAGAAAAAAGCTACCCCCAGGATTTGCTGCTTTTTTGCAAAATGAAAAAAACAACATGTGTGGACTGCAATATCGCAAACGATATCATTGGAACATCACCGGTTTTGTGACGTTGCTGCGACCTCGAAACGAGCGTGTGACACATAGTAACGACCTTTCATAAGTTGGTTGATCGTTGAAGAATGAACTGGACCATAAATTTTTCGCCGATTGCCCGTTGCGCCTGAAGCATCGGCGTGTGTGACTCCTTTCGAACGATCTCATTCGTGACTTCGCCTATTCAGAACTGAAGCATGTAGGCGACCAAATGACTGTAAATATCATTCGCCTGTCATGGAATCGTTGCTGCGTCGTTCAATGTATCTGCACGTGTGACACCTCACCAGCGATCAGTAAACGATGTTCGAGCGATCCCGGCCAGGTCGGATCGTTGGTCGGATCGCTGGGACGTCGTAGCGTGTAACGGGGCCTTTACGCTCCAAAAATCAAATAGCAAACATTAGTCATTAGTGGCAGTGGATACATCATTTTTACTAGTAAACCTGGTGTTTTTTCTGATGAACATGAATAAAATGAGCAGCTGGGTATTACTAGCCAACATAGTGGATATTCCCAGCATGCTCACCAATTCCCACATGTAAACATATTTTGATCTTACCAGTATATTTCTTTTTTCAGGGATATAGAATCACAAAATAATCTTATGATCTGAAACGTGCAAGCCAGCCTTGGGTTTTTCTCTGTAATCTGAAGAAAGCATGCTGTAAGGATTAACACAGAGAATTCAGAGAAAACAAGTCTTATCATGGTCTGTGGTATTGTTTACTTGCAATGATTGTTTTAGCACCAGGACCTTGTCATTGCTGGACAACATAGCCTTGTGTCTGATAGTCCAACACCCCCCTGTGCCTGGTTTGGGCAGGCACAGCACTCAGCTCTGCTGCATTGCTAAATCTAAAAACACTGATTGTGTGGGTGTAAAGGGGTGTGAAAAAGCATTCATTCCCCCTTACTATTTTGTACCCATGGGGGTTGTTCTAGAAGCATTACTATGTGTGGTGTATCTATGTGTTGGTGGCCCTCTAGTGGCTGCTCCCCCATTGCTCAGGAGTTATTAATAATAATTATGGATGCTTGCTCTTGTTGCGTGGGCCTTCTACTTATATAATCGGCAGTTGGGAATTCGGGCACTGTAGCCGAATCCCAAGATGCTTTGCGGTACTGCGAGCGATGACGCGCAGCGTCATCGCGAGCCGCAGCCGCACTACTGTAAAAAAAAAAAAAATTTCCTCACCTCTCCCCGAGCCCCCGCCGTCTCCCGCCGTCTTCCTCCAGCCTCCCGGTGGCTCCCGCAGGCTCCCGGTGCCTGCAGAGCTCTTCTACACCAGTACAGGACCTGCGGTGATGTCAGAGTCACGTGACACCAGCTTACTCCATGGTAACCGCGGGTCACGTGACTCTGACATCACCGCAGGTCCTGAACTGCAGTAGAAGAGCTCTGCAGGCACCGGGAGCTCGGGGTGAGGTGAGCATAAACTTTATTTACATTTTTTTAACCCCTGCCTTACTCTGCCTGTCTCATGTCTCTGCACACTCTGCCTGTCTCATGTCTCTGCACACTCTGCCTGTCTCATGTCTCTGCACACTCTGCCTGTCTCATGTCTCTGCACACTCTGCCTGTCTCATGTCTCTGCACACTCTGTCTGTGTCATGTCTCTGCACACTCTGTCTGTGTCATGTCTCTGCACACTCTGCCTGTCTCATGTCTCTGCACACTCTGCCTGTCTCATGTCTCTGCACACTCTGCCTGTGTCATGTCTCTGCACACTCTGCCTGTCTCATGTCTCTGCACACTCTGCCTGTCTCATGTCTCTGCACACTCTGCCTGTCTCATGTCTCTGCACACTCTGCCTGTCTCATGTCTCTGCACACTCTGCCTGTCTCATGTCTCTGCACACTCTGCCTGTGTCATGTCTCTGCACACTCTGCCTGTGTCATGTCTCTGCACACTCTGCCTGTCTCATGTCTCTGCACACTCTGCCTGTCTCATGTCTCTGCACACTCTGTCTGTGTCATGTCTCTGCACACTCTGTCTGTGTCATGTCTCTGCACACTCTGTCTGTGTCATGTCTCTGCACACTCTGTCTGTGTCATGTCTCTGCACACTCTGTCTGTGTCATGTCTCTGCACACTCTGTCTGTGTCATGTCTCTGCACACTCTGTCTGTGTCATGTCTCTGCACACTCTGTCTGTGTCATGTCTCTGCACACTCTGTGTCATGTCTCTGCACACTCTGTGTCATGTCTCTACACTCTCTGTAATGTCTCTATACTGTGTGTCATCTCTGTATACTGTCTGTAATGTCTCTATACTCTGTCAAATGTCTCTATACTGTGTGTAATCTCTGTATACTGTCTGTAATGTGTCTATACTGTGTGTAATGTGTGTATACTGTCTGTAATGTGTGTATACTGTGTGTATAATCTCTGTAATCTCTGCATACTGTCTGTCTATGCAATGTCTCATGTATGTATATACTGTGTGCTTCTCTCCTCACCCCTCCACCACTGAGCCGCATCTCTCCTCAACCCTACACCACTGAGCCGCTTCTCTCCTCACCCCTCCACCACTGACCCGCTTCTCTCCTCACCCCTCCACCACTGAGCCACATCTCTCCTCAACCCTACACGACTGAGCCGCTTCTCTCCTCACCCCTCCACCACTGACCGCCTTCTCTCCTCACCCCTCCACCACTGAGCCACATCTCTCCTCAACCCTACACCACTGAGCCGCTTCTCTTCTTACCCCTCCACCACTAAGCCGCTTCTCTCCTCGCCCCTCCACCACTGAGCCGCATCCCTCCTCACCCCTCCACCACTGAGCCGCATCTCTCCTCACCCCTCCACCACTGAGCCGCATCTCTCCTCACCCCCCTCCACCACTGAGCCGCATCTCTCCTCACCCCTCCACCATTGAGCCGCATCTCTACTCACCCCTCCACCACTGAGCCGCATCTCTCCTCACCCCTCCACCACTGAGCCGCATCTCTCCTCACCCCTCCACCACTGAGCCGCATCTCTCCTCACCCCCCTCCACCACTGAGCCGCATCTCTCCTCACCCCTCCACCACTGAGCCGCATCTCTCCTCACCCCTCCACCACTGAACCGCATCTCTTCTCACCCCTCCACCACAGAGCTGCATCTCTCCTCACCCCTCCACCACTGAGCCGCATCTCTCCTCACCCCTCCACCACAGAGCCGCTTCTCTCCTCACCCCTCCACCACACAGCCGCATCTCTCCTCACCCCTCCACCACACAGCCGCATCTCTCCTCACCCCTCCACCACACAGCCGCTTCTCTCCTCACCCCTCCACCACAGACACCCATCTCTCCTCACCCCTCCACCACAGAGCCGCATCTCTCCTCACCCCTCCACCACAGAGCCGCATCTCTCCTCACCCCTCCACCACAGAGCCGCATCTCTCCTCACCCCTCCACCACAGCCGCATCTCTCCTCAGCCCTCCACCACAGCCGCTTCTCTCCTCACCCCTCCACCACACAGCCGCATCTCTCCTCACCCCTCCACCACAGACACCCATCTCCCCTCACCCCTCCACCACAGAGCCGCATCTCTCCTCACCCCTCCACCACAGAGCCGCTTCTCTCCTCACCCCTCCACCACAGAGCCGCATCTCTCCTCACCCCTCCACCACACAGCCGCATCTCTCCTCACCCCTCCACCACAGAGCCGCCTCTATACTCTACTACCCACAGAGCCGCCTCTATTCTCTGCTACCCACAGAGCCGCCTCAATACTGTGTTAGCCACAGAGCCGCCTCCATACTCTGCTACCCACAGAGCCGCCTCGATGCTCTACTACCCACTGACCCGCCTCTATACTCTGATACCCACTGACCCACCTGTATACACACAATTCATTTCACCGTGCTCCCGATGCAATTGCATCGGGCCTTTTTACTAGTAGTCTATAAAAAAATGTTTGCATGGTGATTGGGCAGGAAAGTCCTCCAGTATGAGAGAAAGGATCTACAGGAACTTCGGACCTTGTGCTAAGTTCTGCCTTGCCACTGATTCTCCCATTGTCCATATGGTGGAATGCTAGCGTGGAGCCCAGTAAAGGGGAGGACTTGGCACTGGCAACAGAGGTAGGTTGTCCTAACATATTGGCCCCGACAGTCTCTCTGAGCAGATTTCCATGAGAAATTCAGGGTCAGTGGGAGTTTGATGAGTACACGACTAAAAGCTGGGAAGCTGAGCATAGTAGGCCTAAGCCTGGAGGTGCTGACAAGGGGTGAGCAGTCTGCACAACAGAGAAAAACTGTAAATTATTCAGAGACTGTAACATTTGAAGCTTGTGGTCCATGTTTCACAACACTATTTGAGTAAAGAACTCTTGTTTAATATAATTGACTCTTTGTGTACTTTGACCCTCATCGAGGGCAACAGCAAACTTAACTTTTCAGTCCGGAAACTGACCAGGGTACGCAATACTATGGTAAACTAAGTGATATATCGTTGGATTCAGGGTCTCTTTCCCTACATCGTGCTGCTCTTGGATGTGGTAGAAACGACTTCCCTTTAAAAAAAAAGGAGACAATAGACATAGCTGACATGAAACGTATGTACATGCATAAATAAAGTATAATATCTGTAATGGTATAAAATATAATGCATAAACTGTGTGATGTTCTAAAGTTTGTCATTTCATTTAGTTACTGAGTTAACTTCACATCATGAAAAAGGGGGAACGAAATGCCACACAACATATGAAAAAGGACAGCAGTGAGAAAGTCTAAGTAGGTAAGAAAGAAGAGTTGTGACCCCTGAAATGGGGTACAATTCATTAGGTGATGGCTAATGAAGAAAAAGAATAAACCATGTAGTACCGTAGGTGTAGTAGGGTATAGCCGAAAAAAAGGTAAATAACTAAAAGGCTGAAAAATAGAGAGACACAGTGAAAATAAATGTCAAAATGTTGAGCCATTATGAAATGTAAGGTTTGTTTGTCTATTGACTCCTTTTCTTTTAAGCATCATCTGTGTTTGGATTTTTAATATCACTACATGTAGAAGAGACAAGCACAGTAGGGTCTTATCTATGGAAATGGTGAAAGTCATCGGAGGCAAAAGACTTCTCACCTGGGGGGTTATGTGAGAGAGAACTACTGCAATAGCAAATGATAACAACTGCAACAGCCACGATGATGTGAAAATGCAGACAATGGAATGAGAAGAGTTAAAAACCGTGCTGCGTGATGAATGTAGGATCCTGGGAAAGTGATTTATTCAACTCATTTTGGAGTGGATATGACACGCCCCACTCCAGGGACGGGGAAGACTCGGGAACCAGGCAGTTACTCGTTGGTCTACTTCACCTCTCTTCAGTTATTTTCACAGGGACAGACGGGGGCCGAGACCCGGTCCCGTGACCCTGCGATGTCATTCAAAATAAACGGGGGGTGATGACATGGAAAGTCTGAGAAGATAAGGGATATTCGTTACGCTACCTGCGGTATGTGGCCAGGGTGGCCGCCGCTGCTTCAGAACCTCTGGGGACTGTGACCGGCAGCTTGGATGGCTTAGCGCCCCGCAGGCAGAGCATGGTCCCCGGGGAAGCGGGATGGAGGAGTCAGTCCGTACCTTGGCAGATGTTCAGTGGAATGCCGGTACCCCGGTGTTTCATGCAGCCTCCACGGCTGGTGGTCGCCACTCAAGAGAGTCACCCACACGCCACAGCTGCAGTTCCGTTACTTTTACTTGGTGTTTCAACATGGCCGCCTGGCACGGCTCTGGTTCAGCATTCTCTCCAGGACCGGGTTGGTGTTACTGAGCCTCGGTTGGTGTCCTCTCTCTCTCTTACTAGGTGGTCTATCTCTGGAGGGTCTACATTGTCTCGTTCAGCGCTATAAGGGGTAGTTCTCTTCTGACGCGAGCAAGTCATTGCTCTGCCCCTCAGGCTCTCAATGCTCTCAAAAGCACAGAGCTCATGACGGACAGCCATGAGTGCTTATTTGTTACTGCGGGCACCATTAGGTCACGCTCCCTGGTACTGCTCTCTAGTTCAGCCATCATCCCCAAGTTGTGTCGGGTGTCCGGCCAAGGATCCCGTTAGACGTCAGGGGCCTCCGGATTTACGGCTCCGGCTTGAAGTATTCGCTCCGTGTTCAGGGCCGGGTCCCTGTGCCATCCATCATCCCCTCTGTCTCATCAGATTCGGGCGTACAGGGAATCGGTGTCTCTTTCGCACCCCTAGGGCCTAGGGCTCTTCTCTCCTTTCACCCTTCTGGTCTCTCCCTCCCGGGGCGATGGTGGTCGTGCTCCAAACCCCCGGATCCAGCTCCACACTGCCTCTGCACTATCCTGCTGCTGCTTCCTCCGCTCTCCTCTACTATTCGACTCCTGTCTAACACTTTCCTGTCCCCCTTTTGTGACCTAGGCCTGCCTTCAGGGTCCTCCCATTGTTCGAGGACCTACGTGTTTGCGTGCTGTTTGTGTGTATTTTGGGCTTAGCCACAACAACCCAGAACCTAAAGAACAGGGGCACTACACACCCTAACTGCAGGAATGCAGTACCTCTGGTGGCGGCTTACCAAGTGGGGCACCACAGATACTCTATCTTCATGACAGTGATCGGTGGTCATTTTTCAGGTGATCATCTGTTAGGTCTGATGATTCTGCACTTGAGTGGGTCCATCATGCTCCAGGTCATGCTGTGGCTCCCCATTGGGTCACCCATCACCCTTTGCTAGCCACGAGGGGCGTGGCATTACTTTCAGGGGCGGAGCTTTTGCAGGTGCCTGCTCTGGCCAAGTACGTCATGCTAAAAGATGTACTCCAGGTGTCTTCGGGAGGCGAGACACCGCTGCCTCTGGTGAGGGTCCCACTCAGGGGTCCAAGGACACTGGGTCCCCTGGGGTTAGGTGTTGCCAACAAATATGTGATTTTGTATCTGATGAGAAAGTCAGATGATGGGTCCTCTCCTCCTGTGGTTCTGTGGGCAAATGTTGGTGAATGGGCAATGCCTCAGTGGGTCACATGACAGCTGGCGGCAGTTTTAATCCTGCCATATGCTGTGGTTGTTTCTGATTATTTCAGTTGTGTTGAGTGGTTAGGACAGGGCTAGTACTCAGTGCTTTGCTGCTGTGCCAGCTTTTCTCCTTTGGTTACTGCAATGGTTTCAGCTTTTGATAATTTTTGCAGTTTTTTTTATTTTGCCTTTGCTTTTCTTTGGTGTGTTTGACCTACCTGCTAAGGTAAAAAATGTTTATACCGTAAAACATGTTTATAAATGTTTTTGAATCTACCTGCTGTCTTTTTTCTGGTCACAAGCTGTCCCTCTGTTCACTGCCTAGTAAAGGCTCTGCTGAATTCACCAGGACCTGCAGGCGGGTGAAGAGTATCCCTGGCCCTCAAGAGTATGCAGCAGTGCGACAGCTTGCACCAAATGTGACCGACACACTACATGTTGCATCACATCACCCAACTTTACCTAATAATTAGTGCAAATTGAAAGGATTATGCTGAACAAGATGCCGAGTCTGCTGACTACATTTCAGGATCTAGATGCTATCATGGGGCACCACTGCGAGTCCCAGGATCGTTTAGCCCTGTATGCCTGTCCTGGAGGAGTAACCCCAATTTCCCCTGTACCAGTCCATGACTTGGGTGCTGAAGCATCTCCTGAATCAAAGGTTCCTCCTCCAGAATCTTTTCAAGGGACCCATAAGAAATTTTTAATTTTCATGAAAATTGTAAATTATTTTTAACTCAGACCTTTTTCTTCAATGAATGAGAGGTCCCATGTGGGACTGATAATCTCTTCAATTAGGGAGGATCCCAGACTTGGGCTTCACCTTGGCAGATGATTCCCCAGCCTGTATTTCTTTAGATGTATTTTTGAGGGTGCTCGGGCTCATGTATGATGAGCTAGAGACAGCCGCCTTTGCTGATGCAAATCTCAGAACACTAGTTCAGGGAACCCGCCAGGCTGAGGAATGTTACTCTCAGTTTAGATAGTGATCAGTTGAGATGGGGTGGGATGATGCTGCCCTGCGGAGTACGTTTTTGGATGGAATTCCAAATGCCGTAGAAGACATGCTGGTGCACCATTCTGTTGCTAATTATTTCAGTTGTGTTGGGTGGTTAGGATAGTGCTAGTTCTCTCTGGTTTGCTGCTGTGGCAGCTTTTCTCCTTTGGTAAATGCTGTGGTTTCAGTTTTTGTTAATTTTTGCTATTCCTTTTGTTTTGCCTTTTGCTTTGGTGTGTTTGACCTCTGTTGTCATGTATCCGGTCACCAACCATCACCCTGTTTGCTGCCTGGGAAGGACTCTGCTGAAGCCACATCCTCCTAAGGACCGGTAGGTGGATCAAGAGTACCCCCGGCCATCAAGAGTACCAGACAGTGCAACGGCTTGCACCAAATGGGACCGACATGCTGCACTTTCTGGAGTGCAGCTGGTTGCATAACACAACCCAGTGTTACATCATGTCAAATTTATATGCAAGGGATTCCAGAAAAAAACAGCCTTATTTTTATGGACTGTTTTTTTTACATCCATCGTGATAGCATAGTGTCTTAAGATATATTAACCTTTTGTTCAATTTCAAATCAAATTAATTGTTCATATAACTACAAAATACTCCCAAAGAAGTAAACTAAACATATGCATTCTTAAATAGTCAGACACTGAATGTTAATTGGAATTAGCAGAAGCCTGTTTAACTGCTCTTTACTGCATTAGATTAGGACCTTTAGAATTGTAACACAAGCCCCTGAGATCGATAGTGGTGGTAGAGAGGCTCCTTCTTAGAAAAGCCTTCTATCTAGCAATTTTGGTTCTTAAAAGGTGAAGTAATTGATAAAACTCAGCTTGCCCAGCTGCCTACATTGCTTCTTCTATTTAAACCTAGAGCACAGAAGGTCAAGTCATCTTGAAATGCAGAATAATTTCTGTCTACTGAACTGATTTATATGGTGAGACATGACTGCTAGATGGAAAGATGCTAATTTCCAAGATTGTGTGGTCATGGAAAATATCATCAGATTGATATAATGCACCGTAAAATAGGTCATGGCTCTGCATTGAACTCACATCATGATTTGTGTGCTTATAGACAGTGGTTCAGACAAATCCTTGACCCGAAAAATTCCAGAAATGTATGGATGAAAAAAGAATTGTTGTAATAGGCATTAAGATGGGTTGAAAATATTACTACCGTACTAAATGTATAGGACTTCTGCTGGACTTTGACATTATTTTGTATTACAGCCTGTATTATATTAGTTTTCACTGAAGTTAAAAACTAAGTTAATGTAGTTCATGTTGTGAGCTCCTAAAGTCCATGATTAGGTGCCAAGAGGACATCCTTATATTTTCCTATTCTAAGCAGTACCAAATCACAAGTATAGGCCAGGGGCTGACATATATCGTTGGTGCAACTTTTGCTGCTGCACAGGGGCCAGAGTAGTTAGAGGGCCCACGTATACTCCCAAAGCAGCCAACAGCAATCCCAGATGCATAATGGGGTGTGTTATCATGGTCTTCGGAACACTAAGGGTATTTGCACGACGATCGGGAGGCACTGTGTTCTGGACACAATGCCTCTGGACCTGAGGGAAGCTGCAGGTGAAGGTAGGGAGAATGCATCCACCCTGTGACTACGATCTGCGGTGGGTGTGACCTGGCCCGTCAGGGCTGCGGGATGTCATGGTGGCGTGACCCGGTCCGTATGCCCCTCGTTGGGCAGTCAGTAAAAAGGGGGATTTTGAAAAAGGGATGAAAATAACAACAAAAGTAAAATAAAAGAGTTTGTGTCGTGACGCCACCTCTAAAAGGCGGCCGGTAGAGTCACTGCTGCAGTCGGGACCTCTGGGGATGATAGGAGTAGCAGCTGTGATGCTTTGGCTCTCCACGAGAAGAGAGGGTCCCCAGGGCAACCATGAAGTCTATGAAGGTGATAGGTTCATTGGGGTTGCAGGACTTAGTGTATGAAATAACTGACAGACACAATGGTGACAGTCACCATTACTCAAGAAAGTAGCAGGTTTGTCCAGGGCACTGTCCACAAGCGGTGTTAGGGGTCCGGAGCCTGGAAGCACGTAGAGGTTCTCCCCAACTGGCGAGTTCTGAGGCCTCCCTACTGCGCTGTTCTCCGTGGGCCCTGGCTGCTTGAAGCTATGCTGCGACCCTCTCCTCTTTCCTTCTGTCCTTGCCCGTATGACAGTCGGCTTGAGCCCTTTTTACATTACTCTCTTCTGTCTGCGTCTCCCTGAGCTCTTTGATGCGGCTGTGTCTCCTGGCCTTGTGGTGGGTGAGCGATTTGGAATCACCCACCCTCCTGTGTTGGTTACTGGGCATAAAGTCCCTTGCGGCCTCGGACTCCGGTGTATGTCCTGCACTCAGAGCTGGGGCAAGCTGGCACTAGCTCCACTCCCCACACCTACTCCTCCACTTCCTCAGACTCTCACCTAAAGTACGGGTCACTCACACTGGCTAGTCAGTATCCTCGGATGAGCCTGACGCGGCTCCCATCCGCAGGATGTCTTTCATAGTCTTCCTAGGAACTGAACTGCCTAACCCTGCTCCCAGACCAGAATTTATAGGGACCTGCCCTTAACTCGGGTTTTAGAGCTCCCCCTTTTGACCTGGAGTTGGGAAGGTGTTGTGTGTTACCTGATATGGATACCTTCCCTTGCTTCCAAGCATATACTGTGAGAATTATTAGGCAAGTTGTATTTTAGAGGATTATTTTTATTATTGATCAACAACTATGTTCTCAATCAACCCAAAAGACTAATAAATATCAAAGCTTAATATTTTTGGAAGTTGGAGTGGGGTTTTTAGATTTGGCTATATTAGGAGGATATCTGTTTGTGCAGGTAACTATTACTGTGCAGAATTATTAGGCAACTTAATAAAAACCAAATATATTCCCATCTCACTTGTTTATTTTCACCAGGTAAACCAATATAACTGCACAAAATTTAGAAAAAAACATTTCTGACATGCAAAAACAAAACCCCAAAAAATAGTGATCAATATAGCCACCTTTCTTTATGATGACACTCAGCAGCCTCCATCCATAGATTATGTCAGTTGCTTGATCTGTTTATGATCAACATTGCGTGCAGCAGCCACCACAGCCTCCCAGACACTGTTCCCAGAGGTGTACTGTTTTCCCTCCCTGTAGATCTCACATTTTAGGAGGGACCACAGGTTCTCTATGGGGTTCAGATCAGGTGAACAAGGGGGCCATGTCATTATTTTTTCTTCTTTTAGACCTTTACTGGCCAGCCACGCTGTGGAGTAGTTGGATACATGTTTTGGAGCATTGTCCTGCATGAAAATCATGTTTTTCTTGAACGATACCGACTTCTTCCTGTTCCACTGCTTGAAGAAGTTGGCTTCGAGAAACTGGCAGTAGGTCTGGGAGTTGAGCTGCACTCTATCCTCAACGCGAAAAGGTCCCACAAGCTCATCTTTGATGATACCAGCCCATACCAGTACCCCACCTCCACCTTGCTGGTGTCTGAGTTGGAGTGGAGCTCTCTGTCCTTTATTGATCCAGCCTCTGGCTCATCCATCTGCCCATCAAGAGTCACTCTCATTTCATCAGTCCATAAAATCTTTGAAAAATCAGTCTTAAGATATTTCTTGGCCCAGTCTTGACGTTTTATCTTAGATTTCTTGTTCAAAGGTGGTCGTTTTTCAGCCTTTCTTACCTTGGCCATGTCCCTGAATATGGCACACCTTGTGCTTTTTGATATTCCAGTAATGTTGCAGCTCTGAAATATGGCAAACCTGGTGGCAAATGACATCTTGGCAGTTTCACGCTTGATTTTCCTCAATTCATGGGCAGTTATTTTGCGCCTTTTTTGCCCAACACACTTCTTGCACCCCTGTTGGCTATTTGCCATGAAACGCTTGATTGTTCGGTGATCACGCTTCAAAAGCTTGGCAATTTCAAGACTGCTGCATCCCTCTGCAAGACATCTCACAATTTTGGACTTTTCAGAGCCCGTCAAATCTCTCTTCTGACCCATTTTGCCAAAGGAAAGGAAGTTGCCCAATAATTAAGCACACCTTATATAGGATGTTGATGTCATTACATCACAACCCTCCTCATTACAGAGATGCACATCACCTGATTTACTTAATTAGTAGTTGGCTCTTAAGCCTATACAGCTTGGAGTAGGACAACATGTATTAAAAGTATCATGTGATCAAAATACTTATTTGCCTAATAATTCTGCACACAGTGTAGTATTGTGGCAACTGGCCCCCAGGGTGCCACAGGTGAAGGGCAGCTTTTCCCTGCATTCACCCGCTAGAGAATGCTTCCGACTCTGCAGCATTAAATTAACATGCTGCGAAGATGCAGAAATGTTGTTACCCGCACCGCAGGTAAGATATCGCTGCAGAGAGGAGAAGCACAGTGAGCATGACATTTCTACAAATTCCATTCACTAAGCTAGTACTGTACAACATAGTGTTAGGGGCACAACGCAAACACGTTTCGTCGATAAAGCTGCAAACACTGATCGTATGCACATATGCAAAGGCTCCATATACTTTTCTTGCATGTGACTATTTTTTGTCTGTGTCTACATCTGATAGGCACAGATGAATATACATAGGTAAAGATTAAGAAACGTAAAAACAAAAGAGGTGAAGAAGGAAGGAGAAAAGCAGAAAATGATTCACAAACAGCAAACATTGGACTGTAAGTGGATGGAGAAGGTACCACCAAACTGCACTTGCAACTCATTAGCATACGGTACATATAGTAATTTCTCTAAAATAGCTAAATACATTTTTCTACAAGAAAGGTAAAGTTTGACCTTAACATTCATGCTATTAGTTTGGAGCATAACATCCAGATAATAAAACCTGTCAAAAAAAAATTCTCTGTGTGGTGCCCCTATGGCTAGGCTCCACAGGGAGGTACTGCACCCCAGACAGAGGTGTAGTACCTCCATAGTTATGGATTTGGGGTTTCCTTGTAGAGTCTGTCCAAAGCACCCATACACTAGCCCTTCTTAGCAAAGGGACCGTATATTCAGTTGGTCCAGGGGGTGGAGCTTAGAGTAGAGCGGGAGACTTGAGTGACAGTTGATTTAATTTAAGTCAGACAGTGCTGGGAAGGCAGCCAGAGAGGACGTGCCTGACAGCCTTTCTGATAGGAGGGCGCCTCTTAGAGAGAGGTGACCCGGGAACCGGAGGGGACGAACTAGGCCTGGTTGGAGCCAGCTAGGGAAGTCCGGGGTCAAAACCAGCATACCGGAGCCGAAGCAATCGGTGGTCTATCTCTGGTTAGCGAACCAACAAGCTGTGGGACCGACAGAAGAGAGCAATAGCACCACAGACTCTACCTTTACCTCAGTCCTATATTGGGTCAATGATACTTTACGCAAAAGGACCAAATTCCGGTGGTGGAGGGATTAAAGCAAGGAACTCCCATCCGTACCGAACAGAATGTACTTAATTGTAGCAGACCAGTCGACTGGCGTAGGAGCTCTGCAGAGTGGTTAAAGAAAGTAAGGAGGAACACAGACGCCAAAAGCCATTAAAAGGGACAATCAACAGACTCTACAGGATCACCTTCCAATCCGTGGCTATGTCCCCGTTCAATCACACTGTGACTGTGTACTGTATCATCTACCCGGTACCAATAAAGTGACGTTTGAGTTGAATCGGTGTCTGTGATCCTTTCCTCTGGGGCCCAGAGGGCCTCAGCATCATCAGAGGGGTAAGAACTACAACTCCCCTCATCCATCCCCATTGCCCTGAGGTAAAGCTCCACCTGTGGGGAGCTGTACTACTCTGAGCTGCACCTCCATCACCTCAGTGGCCACTCGCAGTGCTGGTAACCACATTACCAGGTACCACAGGTGGCGTCACACTACCAAATTCCCCCATCATCATCACCCCCATCCCCTACCACTGAGGGTCCATGGTACGGAATCGGGAACCGACCAGCCATGATTCCCCCATCGAAGCAACTGCCTATCCCGGTATCCGAGTACCCCCTACCCTGTCGACCGCCTCATCTGCCAATAGGATCAACCCTGCTAAGCAGCCTATATAGACATGCAGGTCAGAAACAGTTGAATAAAATGATCCTGTAACACTTTATGTGGGTACTTCGAGGAATTTGATGGTGTAGGGAAAGACACTGAAGGAAGCTTGGAAAAAACAGAAATGCTGACAAATACCTTGATATCGGTGAGCTGATGCTTTACTTCAGAGAAGTTCTAATTTTGTTAATATCTAAATGAGATATTAAGATCTATGACCCTATCACCAATCTCCCTGATAAACAGAAGGAAAACTCAACATTAGTATCTTATCCTAATGTCAATGACGAATTGGTGACTTCATCAGAGAGTGGAAAATGCTCGTTTACAGATGACTGATATACCAAAGGATTTATGATTATTGCTATCAGGCTAAAACAGCACATCAAGAGGACAAGCATCTCACACCTACTCAGCATGAAGGCTGTTGTTATACCCCTGCTTCAGTCACATGTCAGGTGATGTGTTAAGGCGTACCTCCATTTAGTAAAGAAAAGTGATTATAATTCAGTATTCTACTTCTCCAGCGGATAGACCGCCATCTTCAGTGCAGAAGCAGCAGGGGTCAAAGAATTTAACATCGCTTGCTCAAGTGTTGAAGAAGGTTGCCTTGCAACAGGAGAAGGGACTGCTTAGTTTTGGACAGCCCGAAGCACAGACTTTTTGTTGTCCGTGCTGGGGGTCACCAGCAAAACCATTTAATAGAGTAATTTAGAAAAATGATTATACTGCAAAATCCTTGTGACTGTAGAGATACACTTTAAATGCTAGAACAATGATGATACAATGTGAAAGTACTGTATATGTTGAAGTCCACAAATGTTACTTTTATACAGAATAGGATCACATGTCCTAATTAATGATGAGTGAACGTGCTCAGAATTTCTCATTACTAGATCAAGCAATGGGGTGCTCGATTGAGTAACGAGCAGTGCTGAGCATCGCCTGGTGCTCGAGTGCCCGGGTTACAATATAGCAGCTTCTTTAAATGATTGGAGCTGCAGGTTAGTGTAGGGACTCCTCCTCAGCTCGACTCTTTTAGGGTTCTTTCACATCTGCATTTTTTCAAAACCGGCAGAATTCCACCTTTATTGAAAAAAACAGATGCGGCACACTCACGGCAAGGTTGTGTTTGGCCTAATACACTGTTAATTGATGTCCGGGCATATGCGGACACTTACGCGTTCATCGCAATCCGACATTTTCAATACTTCCGGCTTATCTTAAACAAGCAGTAAGCGGCGGTTGTCATCCAATGCCAGAAGTGCCGTATCGCAATGAAAGTGTCCGCACATGCCTGGACTTGCATTAACAATGGATTAGGCCAAACACAACCTTGCCGCGAGTGTGCCACGTCTGTTTTGTTCAAAAAAGGAGAGATTCTGCCAAATTTGAAAAACGGCAGATCAGGCAAACCTGAAGTTCAAAAGTTCAAGTTTGCCTGATCTGCCACACCTGAACAAATATGCTGATTAGAGCTGAAGAGCTTAAGACCTTTCTGGTTAGTCCCCTTTATTTCTTTTACATCTGACCATCTGAGCTCTGCTACAGCTGAGTGAAACAGTCGGATGTTGAAGAGCTAAGACAAATGTAGAATACAGCAATGGAACTATTATGTTCAATGGCATCCGATTTGTGTTGGATCCGATTGCTGTGCCCAAAATGGGAGACACAATCGAATCCAACACGATCCGCGGGAAATAACATGGAGCTTGGGATGGAGAAAACAGCTGATAGTTTCTTGGGCCCGATTTTAGTGTACTGAGCATGCGCAGTACACGAAAACTGCTGTGTACCTGTGTAATTTCACTTACGCAATGTATAATATACATTGCGGAAGTGAAGCAAGAGTTAAAAATAATTAAAAAAAAATCATAGTCACCTCTCCGGTGCAGGTCCCCGTAATGTTCGGCATCTCCTGGCGCTTCCGGAGTTGGGAATCAGCTGATCGGGAAGTGTGGCACCCCATTGGTCAGGCGTCGCACTGGGGTATTACACCCGTAAAAGCGGTGTAATTATTCCAACTGTAAGTGGATGCAGGGTTGGTAAGAGGGACCCAATTCCAGCACTCCTACACTCAATCCAGGGAAGGGCTCTCTTGGGGGGAAGGTCAGGAGAGTCGGAAGGTCAGAACAGGCGAGTTGCAGACTAGACCTGAGGGAAGATGAAAGGAGGTCCTGAGGGGACCTTGAGAGAGGGTGCCTAACACATGAGTCTGGGACCGAGAGAGAAAGGGGAACCCCAGAGCGGAGCGACTATACTCCGACGAGCTTCCCCAGTCTACCATGGAAAGCCGGATCTGAGGAAACGGCCGGATCCACCTCCGTAGCCGTCAACCGTTTGCTGCGGCCTGTTTATCAGCCACAGCACCCTGTCACTCAAGGAGCGGTCCACCCGGTTCCACAAGAGGTTGGGGTCCAAGCAGCAGAGAGAGGAGATGAAGAGACTTACCCGGGCAGAGCTGCAAAGGACACGGGTTCGTTACAGCTACCCGAAGGGTCACCTTTGAATGCCATCTTTACTGCACTGTGAACTGTGTATTCGTTGGATGCTCGTTTTCAGTAAAGTACCCGGAAAGAGTGAAACTTGCAGTCATGTCTGTGTACCGCGAACAGTGACTTTTATTCCATCGATCGCTGCCCCTGAGGCCCAGCTTCATCTGTAGGAAGCTATGCCACCCTTGCCGCAATACCATCGCCCTCCGGAGGACTGTGGCGCCGCTGGTGATCCCTCACCAGGTACTACAGGTGGCGTCACAAATTATCCTAATAGAAACTGTATTTTTAAGAAGTCACCCACCCCAGGGCCATGGACTCGGGTGCAGCCGCCCTTGATAGCATCCCCCCTGACACTGTGCCCGAGCTCTGAGTACTACGGCCTGGGCAAGTCAAAGGACTTTCTTCTGGCGCTTACGAACAGGATCCCGTGCCCGGTGTTACCGGGTACTGTGCGCCTTTGAACTGTTTAACTTTGGGCTCTTATCATCAATATATAGCACCTAAAATGGGTTCCTGCCATTTCTATTGGGAATCCCAAGATGGCGACATAGGCATGTGAGAAGAAGACATGTCCAGGCCCAGGGGTGTGCCTCAGTCCCTAGAAGAAGGAGGGCCTAGATGGAGGCGCGAAAACGTATGGCCAGCCCGATGGCCATCAATCAACAAGGGGGCGGCCCAACGAAAGTGGCCTCGGGGTTGCCACCCACACAAGGACAAACTGGAAAAGAAGGACAGTGAGGAGAAGGAACACTCGTACCTGGCAGAATGGCGGCACCCCGGTGGCGTTAAATAGTGTGTGAGGTCGAAGAGCAGGCCAGAACCGCACATAGAGACCTGGGAGCGGCCTCCCTCTTGACACTGGAGGGAGATGCCGACCACTGGAGAGACACGTATGGGAGGCTCCGCCAGGATATGTATGGAGGAAGCCTTGAAGTGTGAGTGCCAACGGTGGAGCGCAGAGCTGGCCCGCGAGCTGATGAACATGCGGGACGATCGAGAGGCATGGGAGGTGACTGCAGTATCACGAGCAGTCGTGGAGTACTGTGCCTCGTTACCACCTGTTCCGCCACCAGTCCAAACCCGGGACGCAGGGACTCAGATGGAAGCCCCTGTTGATCCACCATCCCGGCCCAGCAACTATCTCCAGATTGAGATAGCTCAGCCATCCCCGAGGATTGGATGTCATGGTGGAAGGCGAAGAGGTGGCAGATGAGTCGGACTTCGAGGATCAGGACTTCGGAGAAGAGCCTCCGGAGGGAAACGCCCCAGAGGCCCCGTGGGGACTGTTGGCAATGGCAGTGGCAGGGTGCCCCAATCTCCGTGGGGATGGCAGAGACCAGAGCCACTTAAAAGGTCTCGAGCCGCAGTTCCCCCCGCCAGGTACTCGATCCTCTAAGCTCGGGGACCAGCCGGCTCATCAGCACCGACGAGACGAGTGGGGCGAAAAGAACAGGCCACCCGTCGGCTCAGCGATGAAGCCGTGCAAGCCCCCGCTACCCCCGGGAAATGCGCAGAAAAGGAACAGTGGTGTCCACATATTATGAGGAAGGGTGGGGGTTCATCCGTGAACCTGGACTAAATGAGGACATTTTCAAACAAGGAAGACGTGGAATCGCACCTGTGGTGCGGTTATCTGGATCCTGATCTGTA
>JARQOC010000002.1:76702423-76746623 GCA_033576535.1 Allobates femoralis
ATTGAACGACGCAGCAACGATTCCATGACAGGCGAATTATATTTATGGTCATTTGGTCGCCTACATGCTTCAGTTCTGAATAGGCGAAGTCACGAATGAGATCGTTCGAAAGGAGTCACACACGCCGATGCTGCAGGCCCAACGAGCAATCGACGAAAAATTCATGGTCCAGTTCATTCTTCAACGATCAACCAACTTATCAAAGGTCGTTACTATGTGTCACACGCTACGATGTCGTTTCGAGGTCGCAGCAACGTCACAAAACCGGTGATGTTCCAATGATATCGTTTGTGATATTGCAGTCCACACATGTTGTTTTTTTCATTTTGCAAAAAAGCAGCAAATCCTGGGGGTAGCTTTTTTCTTGGCAGAATTTTTGCTGCGTTTTTGCTTGCGGATTTACTGCGTTTTTATTGTGGATTGGTTCCTGCGTTTTTGCTGCAGATTTACAATAGAAACTGTATCAAAAACACAGAAAACAATTGTCATGCTCACTCTTTCACCTGTGGTGTTTCCATGTTCTGCATAGAAATAAAACCAATGTGTGTGGACGGCTTTTCCCTGAGTCACATAGATTTTGATGTTAAGCAAAAATGCAGGAAACGATTAGCATACATTTACATACATCCAAAACAAATCCGTAGCCCAAATCTGTGGCAAAAACGCAGCAAAAATGCACTGTGTAAACAAGGCCTAAATCTTTGGAATAGATTGTGAATGTTATGTCTCATTTGCAGAGCCATTGACATGGCAAAAAAGCAGAATCCCCATAAATGAAACAATTTTGGAAACTAGACCCATATAGGATTTAATTTAGGGATGTACTGAGCATTTATATCCTACAGGTGGTTTACAAAACTTTAAAACATTTAAGGTGGCTTCACACCACGGTAAGGTCCAATCCGGGGCTGTCCGGTGTAAATCAGACAGCCCCGAACCGGATTTTGGCCCCATAGTATCCTATGGGGCCGGATAGAGCCGAATGGCAGCTCTCTGCCATCCGGTTTCCATTGGGGAGAAAAATCTCCCCAATTTGCTGTATCCCGGATTCTCCCGGATCCGGTGCAATCCGGCGCTCCCTAACATGGGAGCCTATGGGGCCGGATTGTCCCGATCCAGGAGGATCCGGGAACCGGACACCTGCGGCTGCACGCCGCTGTTGATTCAGAACCGCGGCTAGCTCCTTGCGAGCCTCGGTCCTGATTCATCAGCAGCTGCTGCTGCGTCCAGCTGCACACCAGCAGGTTCTGTGTGCTGATCCGGTCCGGGGCTGTCAGGGTCATCCCTGACAGCCCCAGATTGAACTTTACCGTGGTGTGAAGCCACCCTAAAGGTACCTTTACACGCCGCTACAGGATGGTGGAAACAACCGGGTGCTTCACGTGCACGAGCACTCACAAACGGTTGAAAACGGTACCCGCATCACCTTTACACGCCGCAACAAGGTGCGCTACAGTAGGTTAAATCTATCTCTGGATACACCGCCGGGTGCCACAAGTTACCTTCTGTAGCTCACCTTACCTCATTTACACGCCGCTATAACAAGGTAATATGGGCGGAACAAAGGCAGCAGGGACAACACATAGGCGTGCCACAATTGTGGATTACGAGAATGCCGTACGCTGATAGGACAAAGCAATAACATCATGATTGGGCAGCCAGCGCAGGAGGCTGACTAATACATGACGCTCGAGCAATTGTGTAGTGTGACTGGTCAGCTCCTTAAATATGCCGCCCTATGCAGCGTCTACCAATCGTAACGCAGGAGCTTCCTCCAATGATCGCTGAAGGGGGGCGGTTTCCCGGAGCTTGTGTCACGCCCCAGGTAGATAGCAAGGTGTCGAAACAACCCTCCTGTTCCTTATTTACACGCCGATACAGGCCGTAACAATCGCCTTGAAATCAACCTGTTTTTGAGCTCTGCTCTGAAACAGGTGCCTCAAGTGACAGGTGGCAACAACCGTCTTTACACGCCGCGACTGCGGGTTGATTTGGCTGTGCAAGATACATTTGTCTCATCTACCAGGTTGTTTCCACCATCCTGTAGCGGCGTGTAAAGGTACCTTAAGATGTAAAAACTAAAAAATATTTTTTTTTTCCACCAAAATCCTGTATTAGCACCAAAGTTATAATTTACATGAGGGTTAATAAGAGAAAATGTATCCCATAATTTGTTATGTTATTTCTTCCGAACACAGTGATAACCCGTTTATGGTAAAAAACTGATATTTGAGCACATGGAAAAACTCGGAAAGCAAAGAGTGCTGTTTATTTTTTGGAATTAAATATGGACATTGTATTACATTTCCAGATTCTCTGAGGTGCCAAAAAAAGAAGAAACACCCACATGTCAGGGGCGGAACTACACTGGTGCAGCTGGTGCAGCTGCACCAGGGCCCTGACCGGCTGGGGGCCCCTTCAAGCCTGGAAAAGGGCCCCCAGCCGACCCCCGCAAGCCGCCGCCAGAGGAGAGGAGGGTCAGGCAAGGGAAGCAGAGAGCTTCCTGCTTCCTCTGCCTGATCCCGCCCCTCCTCTCCTCTGCTCCTCCGGCTCCTAGAACACTTCCGCGCGGCTCCCAGGTAGGAGAGCATCGCGCCTGCGGCTCAGTGCGGCTCAGTGCGGCCCCCAGCGGCACCTTCCCCCCCCTTTCCGGGCCGCGCCGACGGCCAGCGGAACCCCTCCCCCCCGGGCCGCGCCGACGGCCAGTAGCCCCGCCCCCCAGGCCGCGCCGACGGCCAGTAGCCCCGCCCCCCCGGTCCTCTCCTGCACTAGGGCCCCCGGGGGTGACGGTCCACCCCTTCCACATGCAACCCCAATTGGCAAACTAAACCCCTTAATGAATTCAGATATTGTTGTGGTGAGCAGTTTTAACCCACAAACTATGCAGAATTTATAATATTGGGCCGTGAAAACGAAAAGCTTACAGTTTTTCTGCTAAAATTTTATTTCAGTTTCAAAGTTTTAATTCACACAAATGTTAATAAGAGAAAATGGACAGGACCAGGGATTGATGAACCCAAACGGAACCGTTCAGTTTTTGCACTGGACATCTACTGTCCGGTGCTGAACCCTGAATACGGGATATCTGGGATAAAATGTTGGTTTAATTCTGCCGCGTTTCGGAGCTGCTACCGGGCTCCTTCCTCAGGACAATCCCTGAGCGTTGAGCAGCTCCGAAACGTGTCGGATATAAACCAACATTTTATCCCAGATATCCCGAGTTCTGATGGTCTTTAACAGCAGCGCAGGTCAACCGGCACTTCGCTCTTTCGTCCTGATAGTTTCCACCGCGGTTTCCCGTGGAGGTGCGGACAGTGCAGCAGCTGTGTTCTGAGCGATCATACTTGGTTGTGAGTTGCACAACCATATCAGATGAGCAGTTTTCAATATTTCTCATTGCCATTACCTGTATGAAGGATAAGAACCTATTGCACATTATCTCACATTTCAGAACCCAGAATATGGAATTCTAACTATGTTCATGTTACTGTTCAGGTTCAGCACCAGAAAAAGCTTGTTGAAAGGCTGTCTGTCTTCAGTCAGTCAGCAGTCAGACTATTTTCTGGCCCGCTCAGTAAACTACATGAATATTCTCTGCTTCTCCCGCCTGCCCTGAGAACATCAGTCTGCTGCTGTCTGCTTTATCTGTGCTGGTTATCAAAAAGAAGGGGGTCCCTACATCATTTTTTCCAATTATTTATTAATGATGTAGGGTCACCAATATTTTTATTTGCAATCCAGCAAGGTAAAGCCATCAGCTGTGAGTGGGAAGGCCCATGAATGACAGATGACAGATTTACCTTGGGTGGTTAGTAAATAGGGGGGGCCTATGTCATTTTTTTAAATGATTTATTTTTACACTTTCAGCTGTCACACTGGGGTTAGCAGAGCAGACAGACAGTGTGATGATTGCAAGCAATACAGCTAACTGACTGCAAGCAAACACAGATGCCGGAACAAAGGGTGGAGGCAGGGCCGGCTCCAGGTTTCTGTGGGCCCCGGGCGAAAAGGTCTCAGTGGGCCCCCTTTAAGTACATATCGCGGACTATATATATATATATATATATATATATATATATATAATATATATATATATATATATATATATATATATTGCCGCACACTTACCGCAAGCCCCATAGACAATGCATGGGGCTTGCCGCAAACGTGCAGCAAGTGCAGCCGCTAGACGGAAAATGCGGCAGATGCGGGGTTTTTTTTACCGCAACTGCCACATTTTAAAAAAAACTCCTATGTGAAGGCAGCCTTACAGGAACAGTGACTGCCGAATCCAGCAAGAGCTGTTTCTGACAGTGAGTACCGTATATACTCGTGTATAAGCCGACCCGTGTATAAGCCGACCCCCCTACTTTTGCCCCCAAAACCTGGGAAAATCTATTGACTCGTGTATAAGCCGAGGGTGGACCCTAGCACAAGTATACAGCCCCCAGCAGTGTGGTATACAGCAGTCCCAGAGTTAGATACAGCAGCCCCAGTGGTAGTATACACGCAGCCCCAGTAGTATATACAGCCCCAGTGGTATATACAGCCCCAGTGGTAGTATAGACGCAGCCCTAGTAGTATATACAGCCCCAGTGGTAGTATACAGGGCCCCAGCAGTATATACAGCCCCAGTGGTATATACAGCCCCAGTGGTAGTATATACAGCCCCAGTGGTTTATACAGCCCCAGTGGTAGTATACATGGCCCCAGAGGTATATACAGCCCCAGTGGTAGTATACAGGGCCCCAGAGGTATATACAGCCCCAGTGGTAGTATAGACGCAGCCCCAGTGGTAGTGTATACAGCCCCAGTAGTAGTATATTGCAGCCCCAGCGGTAGTATACAGCAGCCCCAGTAATGCAGGGCCCCCCCAGCCTCGCTCCGGTCACCTGTAAAGCAAACTATACTTATCAATGTCCCGCTGTCCGCGCCCGCTCGCCGCTGCCGTCCACGATCCTCCATCTTCATGCGTCTTCTTCCTGTTTCCTGTGCTCGTCGCAGGGAATTACGTCATTGCCTGCGACGAGCACAGAAACAGGAAGAAGACGCATGAAGATGGAGGATCGTGGACGGCAGCGGCGAGCGGGCGCGGACAGCGGGACATTGATAAGTATAGTTTGCTTTACAGGTGACCGGAGTGAGGCTGGGGGGGCCCTGCATTACTGGGGATGCGGGGGCTGCTGTATACCGATGTATACATCGGTATGTACCGATGTATACATCGGTATACAGCACTGACTCGCGTATAAGCCGAGGGGGGTACTTTTCAGCCCAATGTTTGGGCTGAAAAACTCGGCTTATACGCGAGTATATACGGTATATTACACATTGTTAGGAGCGGGCTAAAATGCGATTGCATTCCCTTGCGCCTTTTAAAAATACCCTTCAAATGCAAAATGTTGCATTTTTGTGCGTCTGAGGATGTTTGGTATATACACGAGCATTCTCAAGCACACAAATAATGCAAGCAGCTCAATGGAGCCGCACTGCCATATGGTGGCACCGCAGCCAGGCGGAGTGTCTGGCCGTCCGGATCTCTCTTTCTCCTCACCTTTCTTCTTGCCGCTCCGGTCTCCTCCGGTCGCTCTGCACATATCAGCACAGTGATGACATCGTGCCCCTCCATGCTGAGCTGCAGAATGCAGACAGCGGCAGAAGAGACTCTGGAGAAGAATGCTGCTGGCAAAGGTGGCTGAGACTATAGGAGCGGAATCCGCGGGGGGCTACCACTGGTACACATACTTCGTACACACGCGGCTCTGCTTCGTACACCTCATACACACGCGGCTCTGCTCCATACACCTCGTACACACGCGGCTCTGCTCTGTACACCTCGTACACACTCGGCTCTGCTCTGTACACCTCGTACACACTCGGCTCTGCTCCGTACACCTCATACACACACGGCTCTTCTCCGTACACCTCATACACACACGGCTCTTCTCCGTACACCTCATACACACACGGCTCCTCTCCGTACACCTCGTACACACACGGCTCCTCTCCGTACACCTCGTACACACACGGCTCCTCTCCGTACACCTCGTACACACACGGCTCCGCTCCTTACACCTCGTACACACACGGCTCAGCTCCGTACACCTCGTACACACACGGCTCTGCTCCGTACACCTCGTACACACACGGCTCTGCTCCGTACTCCTCGTACACACACGGCTCTGCTCCGTACACCTCGTACACACTCGGCTCTGCTCCGTACACCTCGTACACACACGGCTCTGCTCCGTACACCTCGTACACACACGGCTCTGCTCCGTACACCTCGTACACACACGGCTCTGCTACATTCACACTGTAAATCCCTCCTGACCCCACACATAACCTTCACCTAATTGCCATACACCTAGTACACACTCACCTCTGCTACATTCACACTGTAAATGCCTCCTGACCTCACACAAACTTCACCTAATTGCCATACACCTAGTACACACTCACCTCTGCTACATTCACACTGTAAATGCCTCCTGACCACACACAAACTTCACCTTATTTGAGCATCATTCATGGCCAGCACTGTCCTGGATACACTGAGGAGCTGATCATGAGACCCCTGACTCCTCCCCATCCATTGACATCATCACAGGTCCTGTAAGCACACTAGCACAGTGTGTGCACTGCAGCTCTGTCGGCTCCCGTGGAGGGGGGAGGAGGGAGACCTCCGGGGCTGCAGCCTGCAGGAGCCTGGATATGGCTCTGGCTGTGGTGGCAGTGCTCAGGGGCCCCTGAGGCTAGGGTCACACTTGCATTGTGACCCTAGCCTTAAGCAAGTATTGTATGTTGCAACGCTGCTATGCGCTGGAGGCAGCCCATAGAAACCCGATGTTTACCATGACAACCAATGGTTGTCAATGTAAACTGCGGGTTTCTATGGGCTCAGTTGCTGGCAGCGCATAGCGTTAAACGCTCTGCGCTGCAGCAGACAATACTTGTGTCAGGCTAGGGTCACAACACAAGTGTGACCCTAGCCCTCAGGGGCCCGGTGGGCCCCCTCCAAGCCGTCGGGCCCCGGCACTTGCCCGGGTACGCCGGGTGCTGACGCCGGCCCTGGGTGGAGGCATGTATAGCAGTCCGACTGTAAATTAATCACGAGGGTAGGCGGGGGAAGCAGTGAATATTCATATGGTTTAATGAGCATGCCAGAAAATAGTCTGAATGCTGTCTTAGGCTGCTTTCACACTACGATTTTTGCATTTCCGATGCTGTCCGAAAAAAATCGGACAGCATCGGACCGATTTTCGGACCCCATGCAACCCTATGGGCATCGGACCGAATCGGATGTGCACTAAATGTCATCCGATTTGGTCCGATCCGATTCTGTCCGATTTTTTTATCGGTGCAAAAATCGGAGCTTGCTCCGATTTTTGCACCGAAAATTAAATCTGACAGATTCGGATCGGACCAGATCGGATGGCATTTAGTGCACATCCGATCCGACCCGATCAATTTAGCATGGGGCCCTATGGAGCAGGGTCCGAGAAAACATGTGATGTCTCCTCGGACCGATTTTAGTGTACTGAGCATGCTCAGTACACTAAAATAGCTCCTAAAAGTAAATTAAGGGGTTAATAAAAAAAAAAAAACTATGCTCACCTGTCCACGAGGCCCACGTCGTCTCCCGCGTCTCCGGTGTCTCTAGGTATCTTGCAGTCTGTGCTGATAAGACCTGGCGTGATGTCACAATCACATGACTGCCAGGAACCAATAGCCGGCAGTCATGTGATTGTGACATCACGAGAGGTCCTGGCTGCACAGAACAGCAAGGCACCGGAGACGTGCGGGACCGTGCAGGAGTCGTGGACAGGTGAGAAAGGAGAGAAGGAGAGGGGAGGACAAGAGGAGAGGAGGAGGAGGACAAGAGGAGAGGAGGAGAGGAGGGGGACACATGGGGGGGCCGGAGGACACATGGGGGCAGCACATTGAAGGACTGGGGATGGACTCATAGGAGGACCGGGGGCCAAGAGGGGAGGACCGGGAGCCAAGAGGGGAGACACAGGACCGGGGGCCAAGAGGGGAGGACCGGGTGCCAAGAGGGGAGACACAGGGGATGAGAGGACCGGGGGCCAAGAGGGGAGACACAGGGGATGAGAGGACCGGGGGCCAAGAGGGGAGACACAGGACCGGGGGCCAAGAGGGGAGGACCGGGTGCCAAGAGGGGAGACACAGGGGATGAGAGGACCGGGGGCCAAGAGGGGAGACACAGGACCGGGGGCCAAGAGGGGAGACACAGGACCGGGGGCCAAGAGGGGAGACACAGGGGATAAAGAAGAGGACCGGGGGAGAGACAGTGACAGCTAGGGAGCGATCTGACAGGAGGGCAGGCATCCTATTTTCTGTCGGAATCGGATGCCTATTTGGCACCCGATTCCAGGCATCAGAGGAATCCGATGCTGTCCGATTTATATCGGACAGCATCGGATTTTACAAAAATCGTTATGTGAAAGTAGCCTTAGCTTCCAGAACACATGTATTTATATAATTGTCCTGCTGTTATCCCCCTGTTACTTCCTTTTCCAGCCCCCTATCCCTTACAATGACCATTTTACAGAAGTTAGGTTTGGGTCCCTATTGACTTATATAAGGTTTGTGGTCTGTGGTCAAGTTTGGGTACATTCTGGGTCCCGAATCTAACTTGTTTTAAAGTCCGGCTGATCCTGCCAAACTCAAACATCCACTAGTCCCCTCATTTCTAGACAGAACAATTTGTTAAGAAATTTTTTACCAATAGTGACAGCACCCCATACGTGGTTGTACAGTACTGTTTGAGCGTACAACAGGGATCAGAGGAGAAGGAGCACTACTTTGGTTTTAGAATACAGATTCTGTTTGAATAGATTGTCAGCTCCATTCACCTAGCCCCTGAGGTGCCAGATCAACAGAAACTTCCACAAGCGACCCTATATTGGAAACGTCAAGAGCCAGGCAGTACATATAAGGCTCATTTTGTTTTATTGCTGAAAGGATGTCAATAAAATAGAAAAAAATTGTAAAACTTCCTCAATAGCTTAAAAGAATAAAAAGATAGCAAAAAAACCTGTAAAATCTTGTAATATTGTCCGACACATTACAGTTAACAGTTAGTCTGATGAGCTGTTTGTATGGTCAGTACGACACACAATATATTTAGAATATCCAGTTTTTCAGCGTTATTTATAGTGTTTGCCGTCGGATGTTAGGAAAGCAGGAAATTTCTGTAAACACAATGATTTGGTATTTAGCTATTAAAAGAACGGAAAACATTAAATCTAGACAAGAAAAGAAAGATGTTTGCGTGCTTCGAGCAAGAAGCTAAAGCAAATGGACAGTCCTGCGCCCTGTCACTTTGCAGCGTGTTGATTTTGTATAGCAGTTATGCCGTAATCTTTAAATAGATCTTTCCGCGGATATAACACAACATCTCCACTAACAGGAGGATATCAATGGGGTTAAAGAAAATGCTCAGCCCTTCACTCTCATGTTCTTTGATTCCGTTCAGACAGTTGCCATAGAAATGTTATATGCTTTACTTGAGATAAACTGGTAAAAGCAACCCAATGATGCCTCTCCTAAATAGCTCTTGAAATATTACAGCAAATCAAAGTAATGAGCAGAGGGAGAAGATCCACGTGTAATTCTAAGAGGAGGTTTCCATTATCTAATGTCATACAAAGCAGACATCAGGAGCCATACATCCCACCGATAGATTGTACAACAGATTCTAATGTAAAGAAGTCCGTAAACTAAAGTAGATGTCTATAATATTGTGCCAAAAATATGTGGTTACTTCCAGCTCAAAAAATTCCAGACCAAAGCCCCCTCCGGCCACTTCCATGGAGTGATGAACGGCCAAATAAACGTCTATAGAAACAGTCTCCTCCAATCATTAGAACACGCCAACGCTGGTTTATCAACTGAGAACATCATTTATGATGGCAGAAAAAAATCATTGTGGTCAACAGCACATGCTCTTATGCATACAGGATGCTTCCGGTAATATGCAAACTATATTGGAAAGAACAATTATAGCAGGAGTGGGAAACCTCAGGCCCCAGGGCCGCATGTGGCCCTCGATGACCTTTTCTGCAACCCCCGAGCAGATTCCTGGGAACCGCAGCTCTCGGGCTAGCAGACGCATTTTCCTGACTGCCTACCCTTTAAATCCAGCACCCCAGGGATCTCTATACCTCAGCCTCAGCTTCCCCAATGATCTCTATACCCCAGCCTCAGCTTCCCCAGTGATCTCTATACCCCAGCCTCAGCTTCCCCAGTGATCTCTATACCCCAGCCTCAGCTTCCCCAGTTATCTTTATACACCCATCCTCTCCTGTGATGTCTAGCAAACCTGGCTAAACAGTTGAGAAGCAACATGATCAATATCACATAACATCACAGCCACGCCAAAGAGAAGACCCACAGTCACCACAGTAGGGGGAGTTGATTGTTATATAGCAGCTTGCTTTTTTTTTCGCGGCCGCAAGTGCCGGATCCAGCCGATCCGGCATAACTGCACTTGCCGCACCGGACCGCAAGCCCAATAGACAATGCATAGGGCTTGCCAGATTGGTGCCACAAGTGCTACCGTTAGGCGGCAGATCCGGCAGATGCGGTAAATCTGCCGGATCTGCCGCACATCAGGAAAAATGCTGATGTGAAAGGCCCCTAACTGACAAAGCCAACCCTCTACCCTTGACATTGATAACCACTGATTACCTCCTATGTACTACGTGGCTATTATACTGTGTCAAAGGCTCTTTGGAGACAATTATTCTGTGTGGATGACCAATTAGAACTTCAACTACATGGCCCGATGATTTCTAGAATGCTCTGGATAACCATACCTACTCTTCCTAATCTATACCGGTCTGGGACAATTTACTAAGTCTCACAGTTTCCAGTACCACCTCTACAAGATAATACGCAAATTGATCTCATGTCTCCCACAGAATCCCTGACTGTTTGTCAGCTATAGCCATATTTTCTCCTTCGCCTCATTGGGGGACACAGGACCGTGGGTGTTATGCTGCTGTCCACTAGGCGGCGACACTAAGCAGAATCTGCAAAAGAGTTAAGTGGCTCCTCCTCTGTAGCATATACACCCTGGAGCAGGAAGTGCTTCTCCAGTTTTTGCTTAGTGTCGAAGGAGGCACACAACCCATTTTTCCTCTCTATTTTTTGCATCCTTATTTTCTTCCAATGAAGAAAAGTGGGTCCGGCGTGGCCCCGGCATGCTCCTTCCTCGGCCACCCACTGTTGGGGCGCTGGGTTGACGTTGAGAATCCTTACATATGCCGTACTCCTTTCTCGGCCTCCCACTGTTGTGTTGCTGGGTTAAAGTTGAGACAGCCCAGCATAACATCCACCTTCCTCACTCCCTCGGGGTCCTGGGTTGAAGCCAGAGCTGGACTACCTGCCAGATGACGTCCCCGTAATCACCCTCTGGGTGTTTAGGCTGAGGCACCACAGGTATCAGCAGCACATGCTGCATTCTGGGCTGGGATTCTGGATGGATGCCTGCAGGAGCGCAGGCTGAGAGATGACCCCCTAATCACCTTATGGGTCATTAGGGTGTGGCACTACAGGTCCCAGCAGCACATGCTGCATTCTGGGATGGCTGCCTGCAGAAGCGCAGGCTCACAAGGAGCATGAGACGACCCCCTAATCACCCTAGGGGTCATTAGGCTGTGGCACAACAAGTACCAGCAGCGCAGCTGCACTTCTACTGCTGGGACCGGTACCAAATTTGGGGGAAAAACCCACCCCAGGATCTCAGTGGGGTCTGGGTCCATCCAGCCCCTACTCAGCTCTGCTCCTACATAGCTGGGACATAGGTACCAGTCCCTCTTCCATCCCTGCACTGCTCCACAGCTCAAGACAGGGGAAGAGGTATCCAGCTTCCCCTGCACTGCCCCTGCAAGAGCAGGCAGCAGGGTACCTGGCTCGCAGGGATCCGTCAGGGCCCCCCTCGCGGCCAGCCCTGCGGTGTCCAAAAGAATTCCGGACCTCCGCACCGACCCTCCACTATTTGCAGGTCCGCAAATCACGCTAGGCCCCGGCTTCAGGCCTAGCGTGGAAGGCGCCTCCTATGCCCGCCCACCACCCGCCCTCCGGATAGCGTCAAATGACGATGGGCACCCAAGAGAGGGGCGGGAAGTACCTCTGGGCGCTTGTTCTGTGTGCCCATTCAGGTTCCCACCCCCTCTTTCCCCTCCTGACGGCGCCAATTGCCTGGGCGCCATTATAACTCCTGGGGGCACAAACACACTGTGGGGCAGAGTGCAGGGGCGGAACTACCGTGGTGCAGCTGGTTCAGCTGCACCAGGGCCCCGACCGGCTAGGGGGCCCCTTCAAGCCTGCAGGGGGGCCCCCAGCCGACCCCCGTAAGCCGTTGTCAGAGGAGAGGAGGGTCAGGCAAGGGAAGCAGAACGCTTCCTGCTTCCCTTGCCTGATCCCGCCCCTCCTTTCCTCTGCCCTTTCGGCTCCCAGGAGCACAGGAGCGCACTCGGCGTGGCTCAGCAGGTAGGAGAGCCGCCGCAAACACTTCTCTGACAGCCGCCAGCACCACCCCGCAAACACCACCCCCCCACCCTGCTCCTCACCTCACCATGGCTGCACCAGGGCCCCCGGGGGTTCAGGTCCGCCACTGGCAGAGCGCCCACATACAGTGTAGCAAGCTGTGGAGGCATATGCAGGAGAGCCAGCAGGGATATATTTCCCTGCTGCAGCTTCTCCTGTGCCCCACGTGTGACAGGCTGTGGAAGCATATACAGGAGAGCCAGCAGGGATGTATCCCCTGCTGCAGCATCTCCTGTATTCCAGGTGTGACAGGCTGTGGGGGCATATACAGGATGCCAGCAGGGATATATTCCCTGCTGCAGCTTCTCTCCCTGTACTCCATGTGGACAGGCTATGTGGGCATATACAGGAATATGGGCATACACAGGAAAGCTGGCAGGGATATATTCCCTGCTGCAGCTTCTCTCCCTGTACACCATATGTTTCAGGCTATGCCATGTGTGACAGAAAGCCACCAGGGTTTTTTTCCTGCTGCACTCTCTCATCTCTCTGGATTCCATAGACAGAAAGTGGGCAGACCGACATATTTCTGTCCTGAAATACTCTGTGCTGCTGTGAAGCCAGTTTTTTGTTAAATTTTTAACTTTCATAAACTGCTGCAGCACGGCGCTGCCCTCACTAACTCACGATGAGTGTACCGTGCCCTACAGACCTCTCCTGCCATACTCTGTACTGCTGTAAACCTTATTTTCAGCAGCTATACCTAATATCAGTGAAGAAAACAGGCGTCAGACTATTCTCATACGCAGGGAAGACGTAATCTACTGAATGCACTAAGGCCGTAATGTGTTCATTCTGTGTCGTCACAGTAACACGGCTTCGCCTATGTTCATACCACATCGGAGGTTTCCCTCTTATGACACTCACCCAGCGAGCAGAGTCCTCTGCCTAGTGCGGGTGACACACTAATAAGGCACGGCCTGGTTTTTCCTTACACCGTGTCAGCCACGGATGTCAGTACTTGTCAGAGCACATAATGCTACATCTAAATAGGCAGTCATCCCGTCGGCAGCTATGTCGCAGTTTATGGGAACTGGCATGCACCAGGATGATGGCTCTGACGTCTGGCGTTTTTCGCAATCTAAACCCAGACTCGAACCTTTATGCCTCTCTGGTAGGACTCTAAGGCAACATATTTAGGAAAACACGATACTTCGAACATTAAACTGTGTCTCACAGGACACAAGACTGTAGCCATGGGACCCTCAGCGCCCCATTTACCATAAGGGAGTTTTGTTGGATTGGAACTCCATGGCATGTTTGTGCGGCACCGTATCTGAAACATGGTTCCCCTAGAGACTCAGTTCTGCTCAACAGAACACAACAGACGGTGTCTCTCTCGCCGTCGCCAATCCAGATCCAACCTTTTGGGAACTCATTTAACGGAGTATCGTCTAGATCGACACTAACTCGATCAACGCACATGTAGCGATCACAGACAACCATCCAAACTCACGTCAAGAGCCCCTTAAGTCAGGGAGTCATATGTCGGCCTACACGCAGAGCGTGTTTAAAAGTTCTATTCCGATTTCCTGGTAGTCCCTAAACAAGTACATGCAGTACGTCCCGTGCTAGACAAACATGCTTGGGACATATTTTTCCGCATGGATTCTCTCCGCTCCATGATAATTTTCCATGGAATCGGAGAATACCGTACATCTTTAGATATACCGGACGACTACCTGCATGTTCCACTTGCAGCCACTTATCAGATTTACCATTTGCAAAGACAATTCCTACTTGTGACGTGTCCGTGCACACTTGTTACAGTTCCCTAAGTGGTCACAAAGGTTATGGCAGTCGCCTGGTTTTCTGTGTTTCAGGGACGAGGTCACTCTTCCATCCCTGGACGTTTTACTCATCAACGCACAACTTTCAGGGATTGAGAACGCACCGTCTCTATTACGGTGAACACTTTATACTATTCTCTAGTATTTTCTGAATGCAGTTCAATGCATCCAAGGCACTAGTCAGACTTCTCCGAGACTAGGAATGGGCACTTCAACTAGAAGTCCGCACTCTCTTTCAACAGTCACCTCAGCCTTTCAGAGCTGACATGACGGTCAGAGGCAGGACGGTCGCAGCACTGGTAGCCATTCATCTGATGCAGCTGCTCTTCAGGCCTCCCCAGTTATCCATGCTCACGTCATGAGACAAGAATGTACAATCTCGCATCAGGAGGTGTCATCTTCCAGTAACAGCAATGCAGTATCTCCTGCAGTGACTCAGCCACTCACTAGTACGCGGGGAAAGTATTTTCTTCTACCAAGTTGAAAGTTACTATTCACCTACTGAGTCGGACAGAATGAGGTGCGCTGTACCTCCATCTCCACACTCGGGACAATTGGTCCTGATCGGAATCAACGATCCCATCATCCTTTCGGAGATTTGGGCGAGATTCCCAACACTGGAGATTTGATCCCTTCTTCTGGCGGACCGCCTTTTTCAGAAGTCAGTCTGACACTGCCAAGGCTGTGGCATATGTCGACTCACTAGAGCAAATCCCGCAGTTCCCAAGCAATGAAGTAAGTTTACCACATTCTTCCCTTGGCGGAATTCACGAACTCAGTACTATCGGCTGTTATTCTACCGCTTATAGATGATTAGGAAAAACAGTTCCTCAGAATAGGGTTCCTGCATCCAGATGTCTTCAAACAACTCTGACATCACTGGAGAACTCCGGAAGTATCCGTAAGAGTATCACACCTCATTTCTAAGGTTCCTACCTTCATAGCCGGGTCCCACAACCCACAGTCATGGACGGCGGACAGACTGGTCCTGGACTGGACCCAATTCTAACTCCACCACACTTTCCCCAGGCTACCACTATCCTTAATTAGTGATATTCAAACTGGAATGTCAGCAACTCATCCTTGTAGCCATACACTGGCCCAAGCGCGCCTGATTTGCAGATCTCGTCCTCTTCATAGCGGACGTGCCATGTCTCCTACTGGATCATCCAGCCCTGCTCTCTCAAGGCCGTCTTACCATTGTAATTCATTGGCTCTACATTCGCCGACGTGACCCTGGAGATCCGGGTGTTCACATAATGGTGTCATGATCTCAATCAGAGCGCGGACAACGGTTTCAGAAGAGATATCCCATCAACATGGAAAATTTTATTTATTTATTTTTTTCTCTTTTTCCTTTCTTCTCGACGTCCGTCACCACTGTTCCTTCCCAAGGGTTCCCGATCCCATCCAATCGGATCGACATTCACGCCAGTCCTTATGTCCTCTCAAAGGACAAGTTCAACCTTTTTCATTCCCTCTCAACAACGTCTTGCTACCAGGCCTCAAGTAACGTCTTGCTACCAGGCCTCAAGTAACATCCTTTCTTCAAGGAGTTTTGCCGACCTGTTCCGCCCTATCAAAGTCTACTAGACCCATGGGTCTTGACCCTCGTCCTCACGGCTTTACACTAACCACATTTTAAGCCATGAACGAAAATTCCCTTCGTCTCCTCACACAGGGGAGTTGATTTTTGGATGGCAATTACTTTTGCAGCGTTTTCATGTAAACAACCTTTTTTTCTGGTTTTCCACCCAGACAAGGTTGTCATACGTCCGATTAGTTTTTTTCTTAGGATGATGGTGTCCTTTTTGTCCGCCTTCCTACGTACCGTATATATATATTTTTGACGGCGTTAAGCCCCGCGCCAGTTCATTGGGCCAGAAAGCTCTGCGTTACTAGACCTCTGTCAGAGCCCTACGCATATATGCGCCTAGGACAGTTTCCTTTAGAAACCTCTTTTCCTTCTCCCCGAAGGATAAACACAGCAGGCAGGCTGGGCTCTACAAATACTTTGATCAAACGGCTTAAATCCACCATCCAGGGTGCTAATTACATTATTATTATTTCCGCCGGGGTCTCCCGGGCTACTAGGCTATTAGGCACCAGGAGTTAGCACAACAGGGGTGTAAGACAGCCACGTGGTCAGCATGCACATGCTTGCCAAGCGCTTTGGAGTTCTCACTCAGTCTTCGGCAAATGCAAGTCTGGGAAACCGTACCTTCCAGGCGGCAGTAGTCCATCTGTGGGTGTATTGTTGTTTTTATCAGTAGTGATTTTCCATTGCTGTTCCCACCCAGGGACTGCTTTAGGACGTCCCACGGTCCTGTGTCCCCCAATAAGGCGAAGGAGAAAAGGAGAATTTTGTGTACTCACCGTAAATTCCTTTTCTCTTAGCCTCTAATTGGGGGACACAGCACCCACCCTGTTGCCCGTTTCGGGCCGTTACTAGGTTCTCATCTTACTCCTGAGAAATTATATAGTTGCCTGTTTATTTTCCAGGCCTGCTTATACTGTTATTACGTAATTGCCTGTTCGGTTACAGGTTTTAACTTACTGTTATTATGTGGCTGCCTGTTTACTTAACAGGCCTTATTTTACTGTGATTCTTGTCATTCTTCTGTTCATTCTCCTACTGCTTTAGCACAAAACTGGAGAAGCACTTCCTGCTCCAGGTTGTATATGCTACAGAGGAGTAGCCACTTAACTCTTTTGCAGATTCTGCTTAGTGTCGCCTCCTAGTGGACAGCAGCATAACACCCACGGTCCTGTGTCCCCCAATTAGAGGCTAAGAGAAAAGGAATTTACGGCGAGTACACAAAATTCTCCTTTTTCTCTTCCTGGTTTCTAATACTCAACATGAGCAAAACATTACTCATCATCTCATTCAACTCTTCCAGTTTAGAAAAAGAGTAGGGCTGCACACAGGATAAAAGTGCTGAATCCATTTAATGCATCACAGGGGTGTTACAGGTGGGGGTGCAAAGGAAGGAGGACCGGGTAGCCCCGATGGTACCATCTCATTCAACTCTTCTGCTCCACTCAACTTCAGACCTAACAAACTTAGCTCATACTTTTACTAGTCTCACAAATCTGCTGCCTTTGCATTCTGTTGTTATTCTGCCTTTCAAACCACATGTCACCTGGGAAGGTTCTGTACAGGCTAATGTCACGACATGTGCCATAACTTTCCATGTGCCTGCACAGAGTGCGTAAGGCCTCAACATTTCACTGGGAGCGTCAGGGGATCACAATATACAGGGAGTACCAGACGGATGGCAGTGGGTAATACAGGGGTCGAAGAGGTGAGCAGTGAGGTGAAAATAATTATTTTTTATCATTTCATGGCCCATTACTTTACAGAAAAATCATGGCCAGTGTGCACCATTTTTCTAAATCCGCATGAAAGCAAATTACAAAAATATCTGCATTTTGGTTAATGCAAATTTTTGTAAAATTCTAGTAAAATTCAATTCTTCTCTAATATATTTGCTCATCATTAGTTCCGATTTTTTTCTGATCATTCAAAAAACTTAGGGGTACGTCACTCATAGCGATATTGCTAGCGATATCGTTGAAATCAGCGACCTCGCCAGCGATATCGCTGAGTGTGTGAAAAGCAGCAGCGACGGGGCTCCTGGTTTGAGGTCACTGATCGCTGCACATCCTTCAGGACCATTTTTTGGTCCTTGGTCTCCAGCTGGTCAGCACGCATCGCTGCATGTGACAGCGAGAGACCTGCGATCAGCGACCTCACAGGCTAGTGACCATGATAAACACAGGGTAACTAAGCAGCACACGCTGCCTAGATACCTAGTGTTTATCATGGTCACCAGCGCTAAGCGGGAGGACACTGGTAACCATGATAAACAGCGGGTATCTAGACAGCGCGCGCTGCCTAGATACCTGGTGTTTATCATGGTTACCAGCGTCCTCGCGCTTACAGGCTGCGCTAAGCGGGAGGACGCTGGTAACTATGATAAACACCGGGTAACTAAGCAGCACGCGCTGCCTAGCTACCGGCTGTTTATCATGGTTACCAGCGTCCTCCTGCTTACCCAGCTATGTAGAGGTCGGCTTCCTGGTCGCTGAGGAGATCTGCCTGTTTGACAACTCCCCAGCGACCACACAGTGATGTTCCAGCGATCCTGGTTGTTGACGGAGTTGCTGGAACATCGCTGTGTGTAACGGCACCCTTAGTTTGAGTACTTATGCTGGGAGTTGTTCCAATTGGCACTGGAAATCCAAAGCAATAAATAGTACATTCAGGGTAGACGGAGGTATAATGACGTCATTACAGGTGCGCGGTCACATGGATGGACGCCGGGTACAAGCAGGAAGGAGAGCGGAGGATGCACGCGCGTTGACAGCAGGAGGATAAGTATGAAAGCTCTTCTTTTTACAGGTGTGCGGCAGCAACGGGGGGGGGACTGTATATAACACAGGGGGGCGGGGGCTGCTGTATACTACCCCAGGGGGGGGCGGAGGAGCGCTGACACAGTGCAATTTAATATGCACCGCTCCCCCTGCCGCTGATGGACAGGGGGATGCAGTGCATATTGCATTGCACTAATGAGCAGGGGCACGTGACTGCCCGCTCACTGTACAGCCTCCTCCACCTCCTCCAGCCCCCGGACACCGGCCCCACACACTCTGAGCCATCACTGACTCGTGTGTAAGCCGAGGGGAGCACTTTTCAGCACAATTTTTGTGCTGAAAAGCTCGGCTTATACACGAGTATATACGGTACGTAAAAATATGAAACATGCAGCAGAATAAGTCCACTGCACTAGAATACTTTGCATTTTCTACATTTTTTCCACATTAGTTATTCTTGTCCTGTTGTTTTTGCACTTTTATCTTCTACTGGGCGGCACGGTGGCTCGAGTGGTTAGCACTACAGCCTTTGCAGCACTGTGGTCCCAAGGACACTTAGGACAACATCTGCAAGGAGTTTGTATGTTCTCCCTGTATTTGCGTGGGTTTCCTCCGGGCACTCCGGTTTCCTCCCACATTGTAAAGACATACTGATAAGAACGTTTAGATTGTAAGCCTCAATAGGGACAGCATTACTGATGTATGTAAAGTGCTATGGAATTAATAGCGCTATATAAATGAATAAATATTATTATTGTATATTATCACTGAAAATGAGGAAAGCCAACCAACTATAATATTCTTGCTACATCTTTGCAGTGAATGCAAACAAAAGTGATGCCATAGTACACTACATATGCATATGTACAGTATGTAATTCAAATAGAGAGAAAAGTAGGGTCTACATATTTCAATTATATGCTGTATACATACATATGCAGTGTACTATGTTATTACTCTTTTCATCTACGGTATGCTGTGTTTAGCACAGGTTGTCCTCTTTGAAACCCAGGGAACCCTCGTGTCTGGGCAAAATTGACCTGATTTTTGGAGGAGGACCAACATTTTCTAGTACTACCAGATACCAGATACAGGATATCACGAATATTATCAAGCCACTGCTTGTGCATGTTTAGAGGCCTAAGGTGCTGGAACAGAGTCTTTTTAGAATCATATATTGAGGGAAACGCATGATCCCCAGAGAGTTGGAGTTATAGCATCATATTCCATAGATGATGAAGCATTCATCACTAACTGGGAAGAAACATGTACCAACTGCTCGTTCAAATTAACAGAACTTCTACTACGTTGACAGATATTGACAAACCACTGGATGAGTTACAAGACAGACCTAAATTAGAGCTGTCGGCCAGGATGCGTCAACAATTCAATGTTGCTCTTGACATACAATTGAACTTACTTATTAAAAACATCTCTGAATCCCAAAAAACTAGATTCCAGAGAGACTCTAGGGACTACAGTTCTAAGAATGTTTACCAATGGAAGCAATCAAAGAATACCTCCACTAGACTTTTCCGGACATACACATCATCTTCAATGTCAACATGTGGTGATTTTTCTGACATCCAACATCATCTATATCCTCTTGACTTGGCTCAACATCAAATCACAAAAGAGATTAAATCCTTTGTAGTCATCCAGATCAGTCACCTGAGAAGAAAAAAGAAAAAGAGGTAATCAATCTGAGCACTGACATATCACCTATGGAACTATCAGCTTTAGAGAAGTTACTTTGTATCCTTGTTCAAATTTTAATAATGTCTTGGAAATTTAAGATCTAAACATTTTGTCTAGATCTCTCAATTAAAAAAAATCATAAAGATAATATTAACCATTTTTTCCCTATAGTAATGGAACAGGAAGCATTGAGAGATCTGGGAGATCTTGCACATGAACATGCTGTTCACATGAATCAGAATCATGTGCTTTGTCGGACATTGTTGTGGATTACTGCCAGAGGGTATGTTTGGGGTTAATAAATGAGAAAATGAGGGTTGTCTATGTGTTTTATGTCAAATAAAGGATTTTTCTCTTGGTGAGTGTTTTTACTATTTACTCATAGGATTGATAATTGGTGGGTCTCATAGAAGCTTGAATATTATCAATCTAGTGCTTATTAACAAGCTGTCAATACTTAACTGTCATTAACCCCTTCTATCAACCATAAGCCACCGCACTAGGTCATCGGGAAGAGCCAGGTAAAGCACCAGAAGTTGGCACTTTTAATGAATGCAGCAAATTCTTGGGTGGCTGTGGGCTGCTATTCTATAGCCTGGGGTACCCAATAATCATGGGCCTCACCATGCTGAGAACACAAGCCTCCAACTGCCTGTTTTTTATCTTGGCTGGCAATCAACAATAGGGTGAATCTTATACATTATTTATTTAAATCATTAAAAAAGATATAATGCGTGCCCCTGTATTTTTGATGCCCAGCCAAGGTTAAGCCAGGCAGTCCGTAGCTGTCATCTTCATATGTGCTGAGAATAAAAAATACCAAGAAGCACTATGTAAATTTTTTTAAAATATTTATTTTTTACAACTCTGTGATGGCAGGTTCATTGCAAATTGCAGCCAATCATAGACACAGGCACAATGGGTGAGAGGCACAGCAGCCCATCACAGATGCTGTCCCAGAGAGTGAGCATTTGTGATTGGCTGTTAGAGCCAGTGCAGTGAATAATGAGGAAATTAATGAGTGGCCCTTAAGTACAAGCGAGCGATCCCTGGAATATATGTCGCTGATATTTACTCAATGTTTTGCCTATTTTTACAGTCCCCCAGACATCTTAGCAACTGTTTTATAACTATAAAGTCTGGGTTAAGAGTGCAGACTCAAGTTTGGGTCAAGTCTGGTCCCAAACGAAGACTTTAAAAAAATCTGTCCATCTCTGCTGAACCCAAAATTGGTGCCTTTGCCCATCTCTACTCACCGCTAGTCCCAACATTGACCTATTTGGGCAGATTATCTCTAAAGATCTTGAATAAATTGCATACAAGATTAATATGGATAATTCAAGTAGAAATGAATGGTTATGTGTCACTAAACTACACAATCTGCAGGATATAGTCATAAAACAAGACAAAAAAGGTCAAATATTGTAATTTTACTCAAATTCCTATACAAATGTGACACTAATTGCCAACAAAAGGACAAATTGTATAATAAGAAGCTAACATACAATCCTATGCTCTCATTTCAGATACATTTCGCTAAACTTTTTTCGGCTGTTAAAGACAATGAGGTTATTTTGAAGGAACTCTTTTCTGCATTACACATTTCAGAACCAATGATCCCAACCTCCTATTTGTGTCCTAAAGTTCATAAAAACATGCTAACACCTCCAGGAAGGTGTATCATTTCAGATAGAAACAACTACCTGGACAAAATGGGCAAATATATTGATGCCAAACTAAAATCTCTTGTAGAGTGCTTACCATCTTTTATCTGCGATCCAGGAGACCACCTTAAAAAAACTTGATCTATCTATCGCTGTGATACATTGTGGGTTACATGCAACGTGGAGACACTATATAGTGGTTTTAAACATGTGGACAATTTATAATCAGCAGATTTTTTAAAGGGAGTTCATTCTACAGTAATTGAAGGTTGCCCTAACTCATTTTTTTATCTGTAATGAATGCTTCTACATGCATATCCAGGGCACAGCCAAGGAGTCCTCGATGGCACCCTAGTATACTAATATGTACCTGGGGCTGCTGTAGAGGAATTTATTTATGTCAGATCAACTTGGGTCAATGGACTGCATCATTTTTTGGATGCGGTACATTGACGATATTATTCTAATCTGGCAGGGCACATCTGACTCTTTAGGCATTTTCATCTTCAGTTTGAAACATTATGTGCCAATGTGATGAAAAGCTCATCAATTTTTTTTTACGTCACAATAAAATGAGATCATAATAATTTTAATTAAACAGATGTGTTTCGCAAGTCTTCCTTGGTAAATGCACTACTACATTTCTTCACATCCACATTTGATGTTATAGTCCGTCTCCATTGGACAATTTGTGTGCCTCAAAAGAATAAGCCCCAAAGAAGTAGATTTTGAAAAACAAGTGAGGGAGCATACACAGAGGTTTCAAAACAGTGGCTACAGCAATAGGATAATCAAGAGGGCGTATCAAAGAGCCAAACACTCATCAACAGATCAATTACTTTACAAACAAAATAAATCTCCCAAAACAAATTCCATGGTATAATTAATCACTGATTACAACATCCAATTCACAGTGTAGTTGCCTCAAAAAATCTTGGCATATTTTATTAGCGGACCAAACACTGGCTGAGTATCTTCCATGCAAACCCAATATCAATATTCGTAGATCACCAAATCAACTAAATAAATTAGTTCACAACCATTGTAAGAATAAGCCCACCACTTTTTTGGGTGATTTTCATCCCACCTATGGCTGTGTGCCACACGGTCGCTGAGTACCAAGTCCCAGTGTGGTAGGGGATCTTCTAATTTTTGCGATCCTAGGAATAGACATACTTACAAAATCAATAAATAGATCACATGCACATTTAGATTTGTTATATTCTATGCCACCTGTCTATTGGGAAAAACATATTGTATGTAGGACTTACTACTTGGCAACTGAAAGTAATATTTTTGGAAATTGTTAACGGCATAATCTCTGCTTCTAGTAAAGAAGATCCATCAATATTAAAAACAATACCTAGGCATTTCAGACAATTTCATAGTTGTGATGCCTCTCTACTCAAATTAAAGGGTACTGGTAAACTTGTGCCACTCATTAAAGGTGGCAATCTACAGTAAGTACATTTTTGGCCCAAAAAGGAGACAAATTGGATTTGGTCCTCAAAAACCGTACACCCCTTTGGCCTAAATGAAAATTTAGTTTTGTACCATTTCTGTGACCGTTTTTTAGTTTTATTCTGCCATCATTTTATTGTTGCTTTTAATGTATGCTTTGTCATTAATTATATTGCTTCTTATTATTATAGTTCTGCTGACCATACAGCAATATTCTTCAAGATTTATATTTATGACATCTCCATCAATACCCAGGTATATATTTGTATATGGTGTTGTCTTTTTTGGCAGTTGTACCTTATGTGTATATATTTTCGGTACATATGTAATGACGTATGTTACATATATATTTTCTATTACACACCTGTTTTACACCTTATATATGTGTATTTATTCCTACTGCTGCTCTCTCTCTCTCTCTTTATATATAAATTATAACAGATAGATTTTTTTATTGTTCACGATATAGACTCTATCAATTGATTCTTTGTAATTAAGATATTTTACTCTTCTTTACTCCTTTTACTCTTATTATTCACTTTCTCTTCTCCACAATATCATAGATACCACATAGATCATAACTAAAATACATACATATATCTGAATATGAATGATAACACGAAAACGTTTTATCCACTCATGGTTAGTGGTTGGGTGAAGTCATTTATTGTCAAACTACTGTGTTTTCTCTTTTTAAATCCTAATGGCAACCAAAAATATCCAAATGACCCTGATCAAAAGTTAACATACCCCAGTTCTTAATGTATTGCCCCCTCTAACATCAATGACAGCGTGAACTCTTTTGTGGTAGTTGTGGATGAGGCTCTTTATTTTCTCAGATGGTAAAGCTGCCCACTCTTCTTGGCAAAAAGCCTCCAGTTCCTGTAAATTCCTGGGATTTCTTGCATAAACGGTGTGCTTGAGTTCTGCCCATTCTTCTTGGCAAAATACTTACCACATATTTGGTTGTGCTCCCATTTCAGTGTAGGTGGTCCGGCTTCAATATACGCATTGCACAATGCACAGGGCCGGATGTGATGTTCCGGCCTGGGCATTACAGCGGCAGAAAGGGTGGGAGATTCCAAAAGGAGGCGGCAAAGCACCAGGAGGGATGACACTGAGCGGGGTGTGCTAGGACACAGCAAGGAGGGGATCATGGAGCCCCGAGCCCGCCTTTCCAGTCTCCTAGATGGAGTCCGTATGTAAGTTCAAATTCATTTTTCAAAATCGTGACAGGGCCCCTTTAGGTCAGAGAGGGATGGTTAGGGAACAGCTAGGAAAGTGCAGGGACAGCTAGTGATAAGAGAGAAGGGTAGATCGAGGTGACAGGTTCCCTTTAATTTTTGTGTTGGTTTTTCTCATTTTTTTGTTTTATAGTGTATGCAAAGTATGTTAAATAAAAATGGATCACTGAGGAAAATAGACTGCAAATGTGGAAACAAAAGTTGGCTGTCATCAGAGTGAAATGTTGTCAACAAATATATAAAAATAATTACAGTTTTTTGCTTTTTCGCCCAGACATTGTGCCCTAGTTCTCAGTCTGCTTTGTTCAAGATATCACCTTTAATTAAATTCTCCAAAACCATTTAATGTTTCTACATTGAGCAACAATTATTTATGTGTAGGAGACATAAAAACAGGCTCAATTAAAGGATGAAATTAGTTTACTCATTCCCATTTCATTATATAAATTGTAAATCACAACAAAAACAAAACATAATTTGCATTTTTGTTCCTAGTTGTATTAATGCTATGTAATCTGTGTATGAATTTTGTACAGATGCCAGCATTGAGAAAATACTTGGGGGTATGTGCGCACGTTGAATAGTTGCAGAACATTTTTCCTTACAAAAAGTCGTGTTTTTGATGTGTTTTCTGCTTGCTTTTTTCCCAATAGGCGAAAAACGCTAAAAGAATTAACACGCTGCAGATTTTAAAGTAAAAATACATCGGTGGTTCAATTCTACAAGGAAAAAATAGCAGCATGTGCATGAGGCTTAAAGGGAACCAACCACCAGGATTTAATCACCTGTAAATCAGTGCAGCAGGTGATTGATGTGTGCAGCATGGCATCACTATTTGGGTTTGTATTTATTCCTCCCCTGTGGGCTTGCTTTCTGCTTTAAGCCAAACCCTCACCCCTCTGGATGAGTCTGAATGAGTCTTTATAAGAGGGAGGAGGGAAGGGGCTAGGCTTACAGCAGACAGACAAGCCCACAGGGGAGGAATATAAAAAAAAACAACAAATATTGATGTCATGCTGCACATGTCAATTTACAGGTGGTTAAATACTGGTGGTTGGTTCCCTTTACACACTGGTACTGTAAAGTGCTGAGTTTTTACCCTTGGAAAATGCATAGAAAAAATTTGCAAAAATGTAGTGTTTAAACTACCACTTACTGTGCCTATTTATTATTATTTATTAGCTACAGAGCCCTTCGTTGCCCGGGCATAATGCCAAATATATGGTCGTAATGCTCATATATTGTAATGTCGCTCATATATGGCAATATCCCCAATATATGGTTATATATGTATGTGTATGTATCAAAGCCATACCCCCTCCCAGTAACCCCGCCTTTTCATAGCTCTGCTCCTACACATAGCCCCACTCTTCCAGTAGCCCTGCCACTTTCATAACACCACCCTCATGTATAGCATGTATGATGTGGGTGTGGACATGTGGAGTGGGTGAGTCCATGTTGTGTGGGCGTGGCTTGATGAAAACTCAGCTTTGTGAAGTGGGTGTAGCTTTGTGGACTGGTCATGGCCAAGTGGAGTGGGTGGGGCTTGATACATACCTACACACCTGCACTATCTCTGGCTGTTTAACCCCTTAAATTCCGTGATCAAATATGAACACAGCATTTAGGCGGCTGGGAAAGGGAGTGTACGCGCTCACTCCCGCATGATCAAGAACCCCACAATGTAGTCACGGGGTCCCGATCATTGCCATGGCAGCCTGATTTGACAATGACTTTCGGCTTTGTTTTCTATGGTGGCTTGTTAGACAATGCAAACAGCATGTTCTAATAGGCGTTCTGTCAGTGTATTCTTTTTACAAAAATAGTTTAATTTGATGCAAACTTGCATGAAGTTGCCTGCATTTATAAAGTACTGAGTGGCATATTCACAATGTTCCAGGTGTCTACCTTCAGAAAATATATAGGGATGGGGTTTGATAACAACTGTTATCTTGTAATTTAGGTTACTTTTGTACACATTAAAAGTGCAAACATTTTCCTCGCTATCAGAAGGGCAAAATAACGAAAACACCCTGGGAGCGAAAGGTTTAAAAGTAAAAGCATCCTGTGAAAGTGCATAAAAACGATTTTATACTCACTCACTAGGGATTATAATTAGCAGGGGCTATATTCTTTAGCCCTTAGGGTGTGTTTGGTGCCCAGTTCGTCAGAAGATCACGTCCTAATGGGCGTGATCTTTTATTCATTTTCTAGGCAGGCCCTCCCTGCTCTCCATGACGCTGGCCAGGCATGAATGCTGCGAATCTCATCATTTCCGGGATCGGGTGATGTCAGTACACTCACGCCGCTCGTTCGGCTTCAAACACCGCATTGCGCATTTGTATAAAATCATTTTTATGCACTTTCACAGGATGCTTTTAGGAGACAAAAGGAGTGTGAGATTAATGATAATATGCTGCAGGGGACATGATTTTGTAGCTTAGGTGGCTTTTTGGAGGTGACAGGATCCCTTTCACCCTTTCATTTCCTCTCATTCTTCCAAGAGCCATAACGTTTTCGTGTTTGCAGCATATAGCCATATGAGGGCTTGTTTTTCATGAGACGAGATGTACTTTTGAATGACTCCATTCATTCTGCCACATATTGTACTGGAAAACAGAAAATAAAATCCAAGAGTGACGAAATTGTAAAACATAGTGCAATTCCACAATGTTTTTGTGGCGCCCCTGAGGGTCCAGTCACCACAGAGGTAATGCACATCAGCCAGAGGTGTGGTTCCCTACTCTCAGGTAAGTAGGGGGCACTACCCGGTATCCACACACTAGCATCCAACACCACACCACTCCAGGTCAGAGGATCTGGGCCGACCCTATTGAGGGAAGGCCCCATCCCAGGCTGGAGGCAAACTAGGTAGAGGGTGTGGGTGGAGGAAGTAGATAGGAGAGTACACCAGGAAGTAGTGGAGTGCTGACAACGTAGAGGACATAGAGAACGTGACTTATGTGAGAAAACGTGCAGAACAGTCAAGAGGTCAGGCAGTTGGTGACAGGAGTCCGTTACGAGTCGAAGGACCGAGAGAGTCATCCTGATGACTGGAGCCGGTTGGAGCTTATCCCAGGACAAGCAAAGGTGAAGATAGATGGAGGAGCCTGTGAGGAGCTCTAGAGACACTGAAGGGGTCCCAGGGGCATGGGAAGTGAGGAATCTAACCCTGGTGCTTGTAACCACACCGACCGTGATCAGAGTTGGGTGGAGGGATCGGGCCACAGAGGGGACCGGCCCCAGACTAGTAGAGAGACTGCAGGACTCAGCTAGCAAACCGGAGGCTGTGGTATCTTCAAGTGCAGCAGCTAAAGGCACACTTAATCACTGAAAAGGCAGTCATATAAGGTCAAGGGGACTGGGATGACATTGCCCAACAGGACCCACAGCTGCTGGCTTGGGACGTTGAGTGTGAGGCCCAGGGCAGGAGGGCGAGAGCCAATGCAGACAGCTACTAATCTACTAATTGACTCTATAACTGCCCTTCAGTCATGCTCTGCAGCGTCGGTCATCCTTCCAATTGCTGAATACCACTGGTGGCGTCACAAATTAATCTCCTTATAAACTTTCTCCATTTTTATGACACGGCCAGGGTCACTGAGCTGGGTGAGCCACTGTGACACATCCTCAAGAGAATCTGAAGGCCTGGTTCCGAGTACCCCACGGCCATTGTGGGCACGTCATTTATTTGTTTTTCTTTATTTACAAGGTTCAATAAATGCTAAAACTGACCCAGCACTATAATTGCCCTGGCTAGTACTTGTATGCAGATATCAAACATGTATACTTTTTTATTATTTACCCCCAGCTACTATGACTACCAATTGGCACCCGAAAATCATGTGATGGTTGCGCTGATGGGCGGAATCAATGAAACGCTTTCTGTCTGCACATGCCAATTGCCACTGTCAGTGATTGACAGTGGCATTTAACCGGATAACAGGCTGTTAGAGGCAAGATTGATGTGGGGAAAGATGAGGGATCAGTGTGTGAGCCTGCATTAAAGGCAAGGACATGGCTGATGACATACATGCATCTCATCATTCATGAGTGGTTAATAAGTTTAAGCAAGTAATTGTTACTTAAAATTTTGAAAAATGGTGCTGCATTCTAATGTCACAAAGAAGTAGTATTATTAAGAGTTTATTCAGCATCCCAATGAACAGCTGCTTTGTCTCAATGAAAGTCCTAAAGCTTTAAGCCATCACTTACTTGTATGTGTAAAGTGACTCTGTTTGTAGTCTAGTTGTCTAGCAGTCCTATCAGGGCTTCAACAGACCAGCTTTGAAATAGCCATTCCATTTATTATATACTAGGGAAGCCCTAACCTTCACCCTTTCATTCATGTAAGGAAATATGGAATTATGCTGGGGTCCTGAGTCGAGTTAAAAGACTAGCTGCTGCTGGTAGTGCTGGCTTGCAAGAATGGTTAGAACAAACTGAATCGAGGTCTGTAACAGGAACACTAGGACAAGAGGAGCAGAGAACAGGAGTGTGGACCAGGTAATGGTAGAACGTACAATAGAAGAAAGGGGTTTAGGGGACTATATAGTCAGTAGCCTAACCCAAGGCTCACAGAAAGACATTATAAAAACTAAAGCAAGAACATAACCATCAAGATTCCTGTCTTGATCCCCAAGTCCCAGAAATTAACCAGAACTGTTGGAATGTCCCTGATATTGCCAGATGGATCAGATCAGTGCACATACATAGCAGGTAGCAGTGGCGTAACTTCAGGCCCAGGGGCCCCGATGCGAAAGTTCCGATGAGGCCCCCAATTATTGCAATTCTTTAATAGTATTACTCTTTTTCTATAGGCCGAAGGGACTTTTGGGGCCCCCCTAGGCTGCAGGGCCCGGGTGCGATCGCAACCCTGCATCTATTGTAGTTACGCCCCTGGCAGGTAGCTCCGGCACCCTTGCATCATGCGGATGGTCTCAAGGAGCTGCACGCAGAGAAAGTCATGTTCACAATTTGTAGACGTGATTGACTCAAGTTTTACCACAATCGTCTCAACCTAACGGAACAAGGAGAGGTTCATATATGCCGGATAACAGAACCTCCGTAAATCTCTACATATCAGAAGGATTACAATTTCTGAATATCATCTTAGCTCTTTCTTACCTAAAATGTTTGACATTGTACAATTTCTCTTCTTGCTTTGCTCTGATGAGATTTAATAAGATGACTTTGAAGCTTTCTATTAGTTATAGTCATGCTATTAAATCTGTGAGTCTGTGTACAGAATACATCCTAATGGGAGGATTAATTCCTTAATTCTTGGGATTTATAGAAATATTGTGATTGTTATAAGATGGGAAGTTGCCTATTTCAGTCTTCAGATTTAAGAAGACTTTTACTGGACTGGAAAAATGATTAAACATTGGTTAGGCGAATCTATTAATAGTCATCTACCCCTCCGCCATGCAACATCATGTTTTCTGCTTGAATTTGTGAATATTGCAGCTAAATATTAATCATTTTTTTGTATAATAAGAGAATCATTCTTTTCTCAGCAAGATTAGCAAACACCAACTCAAAAGAGACAGATAACAATTGCAATTCTGCCATTCTTAGCGGCCCTCAAATAAAGCTATTGGTACCTTAAACACAGCATTGAGTCTATACCCCCATAATAAATCTTCATTTTAAAATATTTTATCCGCCCACATGTCAACTTTTGTTAGCTTCACCGAGTCCCATACAAAACATTTCCACTGTAAAAAATGTGTTTGCATGAATATGTAGAGCTCCAGGATATCACTTAAGATCTCCGGCGCTAACAAGCCAAGTAGAACTTGTTCCCTATTTTACACTTCTGCTAGATTTATGAGACTTAAGGCATATGGATTTTTCCTATACACAGTCACTTACTGGATAGGGTATTTATGGATCTATTTTTACTAAAAGCACGCCATACTCTGAAATCTAAAAATATTCTCAGTGAAAAAGCAAATAGGGAAGAAGTTCACATAGCCAACATGTGAAGAAAATTAGGTATGAAAATGTAGCACCATCATGGGAATGAAAGAATAAATGGACATCTAAAATATATTTACCTTAAATTCTCTGTCATCTACTTTTGGCTGGATGTCCTGGAATCCCATAATCTACCGCGCTGAGCGGAAGTGCACCAACCGCCATATTGTAACATCCAAGTGATGGATGTTCCAATATAACACCCGCTGCCCCTTGTGCAGTACCATCACCAGGACCCCCGCCGACACTGCTGCCACTGGGAAACCCCCACTGTCGCTACCGCCACCGGAACACCCCCTGTCAAACCCCCGGTGCCTGCCACCACCAGGACAGCCCTGCCAATGCTGCCATCACCGGGACCCCCCCCATCAGGATCCGCCAATGCCACCAGGACCCGCTACAGCTGCCATCCCCGGGACACCCCTGCTGCCACTGCCACCATTGGGACACTCCCACCAGGACCTCCCTCTGCCACCACCAAGACACCCTTGCCAGGACCCCCTGCCGCTGCCGCCACTGAAACACCGCCGCTGGTGCCGGGACACCACCACCCTGATACCGCCTCGCCCGACATCACTGTAGTGCTACATGGCAGGTGAATCTCGTGGCTACAGAGGGTGCCGCACCCAATCTTATTCATCATAGGCTACAAGCTGCGGTCTTTCCTGGTGGCTGTGGCTGCACTCAGGTGGGTGCAGGCGGCACTGCGGCGATGTCGGGCAAGGGGACACACACCGCATATATACAAACACACCACATACATGCAGAGACATGCATGTACACACACATATACATACACATATATACATGTACACACATGCATGTACTCACATATGTACACACACTTTCATGTACACACATAGACATGCATACACACAGTATAATTTTTAAACACACACATGCACACGCACATACACACAAACACGCATATGCACAAACATACACATACATACACACAATATAATGTCCCACACACTTACACATGCACACACATACAGGCAAGCACGCACATGCACACATGCATTTACACACAAGCATGCACATACACACGCAGTTATACACAAGCAGATACACACATACACACATGCACATACACACAAACATGCATTTGCACGTGCATGCATGCATACATACACAGTATAATATCCCCACATGCACATACACATGCATGCATATACACGCATGCAAGCATGAACATACAAACAAACACGCATATGCACGTGCATACACGCATGCACACACAGTATAATGTCCCACAACACGCACATACACGCATGCACATACAAGCGAGCATGCACATACACACACACAAGCACACACATATACATGCAAGCACAAGCGCCCATGCGTAGACACTTGCAGATACATACATACGTGCACATGCATACACACGCACATACACAAACATGCATACACACAGTATAATGTCCCCACACACACACGTACATACAAACAAACATGCAAGCATGCATATACAAACACACGCAAGCATGCACATACACACACAAGCATGCACACACACACATGCAGGTACACACACATATACACACAAACACGCATACGCGCATGCACACACTGTATAATGTCCCCACACATGCACATACACACATTCGCATACACACAAGCATGCACATACACACACATGCAAGCATACTCTTACAAATGTAAGCACGAACACACACACCCATGCATAGACACATGCAGATACACACATACATGTACATACAAATGCACATACACACATACATGCATATACATAGTATAATGTCACCGCACACAGGCAGATACACACATGCACATACACATGTGCACATGCTGATACATGCAATCACGCATATGCATGCACATACAGACACATACATACACACAGTATAATGTTCTCTCACACATACATACATGCAAAAATGCTCATACACGCACATACACATGCATGCACACACACACGAACATACACAGAAACATGCACATACATACACGCAGATACACACATACATGCACATACATACACACGCACATACACAAAAACACACATACGCAAGAACATGCACACAAGCACACATACATACAGTATAATGTCCCTACACACATACACACGCAGATACACACACACACAAACACGTTTATACGCATGTGCAAACCCACACAGATACACACACATACATATATACATGCATACACACAAAGATGCATACACACACACATACACACATGCGCATATACATGCATGTACACACATGCGCATTCACACTCACCCACATACATGTGCATACAGTCACACATACAGGCAGATACACACACATACACACACTCACGCACATACACATGCATGCATCCACATACATCCACATACATTCACACACAAACATACATACACATGTTTACACACATGTGCATGCACACACACATATGCATACATACACATGCAGATAGATACATGCGCACACACATACATGCACACACATGCACTACATATGTGCATGCATGCACACATACACACGCTTGCACACATACACATACTCACACATGCACGCACATACACTCACGGTCGCCATTTTTGGACACTCAGGTATACAAAGATGGTGGCTACATGACACATCATACCGCCGCACTGCAAGATTACAGGATTACGTCGGAGGAGAACTTGGTGGGCGCTAATGAAATGTATAAGATGTCTTTGTCTATTTTGTATGTAATAAAGGATTTCTCTTTGTGTGTGTATTTTTTTTCTCTTTACTGAAAGTATTGCTAATGGTCGGCTGTCATACTGACGGTTGACATTAGCAATACGGCTTGATATCAGCTGCCAAAAAAAACTGACATCTACCCCTTTATTACCCAGTGTGCCACCACTACATGGCATCTGGAAGAGCGATGTAACCGCCAGTTTTGGCGTTTCTCATGGAGGTGCCAATTCTGGAATGGCTGCTGGTTGCAATTTTGAGCATGGGGGCCCAGAACACTTGGGTCTTACCACGGTGAGAATTCCAGCCCCCAGCTGCCTGGGTTACCTTGGCTGGCAACAGAAAGTATGGCAAAGCCCATGCCAATTCTTTTTTTAGCTATTTATTTAAATAACTAAAAAAATATATAGGGCTTTCCTGTATTTTTCATTACCAGCGAAGGTAACACCAGACAGTAGGGGTTGGCAGCCAGCAGCTACTAAGTTTACCTGCGCTAACAAGAGAAAATACAGCAAAGACCTGCACATTTTTTATCAGGAAATTTAATAGGTTGCCAGATTGAAACTTTTTTTATTAACCCTGCCACAGAAACAGGTTTTTAAATAAAAAAAATGTATTTACATATATTGGGAGAGACCACGAAAGGAGAGGGGGGTAGAGACACGGCAAGATGGCCACCATCCCCAGCGCCACAGAGCTCGCCCCATCACGTCACTGCCCTCCTGCGATAGCTTCAGGCCCAGATCTAGTACTGTATATTTTACACGTGCGTGTCTGAATTGAAGTGAGCCTCCATAAGGTACCAATTGAATGTCCCAGAGATGGGAACACACTAATTAGTTCAAAAAATAGAGTGGCACTCGTCCGATAAAATGCTTCTTTATCACAAAAATTAAAAAATACAGGTCTACGGGTAGAAGTACTCATACGTGAAACGGCAGTAGTCTCGGCAGGCTCTCAGTTGTTCCCTCTCCCTCGCTCTTTCAAGCATTGCATGTAATCAATATTTTTAAAATTTTTTGTAATAAGGAAGCATTTTATCGGACAAAATGCAGCTCTCTTCCTTGAACTAAATGGAATAAGTTCACGTTCACTTTCCAAAAAAGAAATCACCACAACAATCCTCCTCTTGATGACTGAGTCAATGTAAGACTTGAAAAACAGCTCAATTTTTGGGATTCCCTCTATACATTGCAGATACAGGGCTGTGCAAATTAATTGGGACAAAGCATTTTTGTAAGTAAAATCGTAAGTTGGGGTTACCAGTTAGTGATTCAAACCTGTTTTAACTGCATTGAACAGGTGTGAGTGTACAACCTTGAGTAACAAAATGTGGTTTGACTGGTTTTAGTTAGAAAATAACAGCTAGCTGCCCCCTCAGCTTCAGTTGAGAGCTTGTTTCTGTGAGGGTACCGTTACACCTGGTGACGTCGCCGGAGATATCGGCGGCGACGGGCGGGAGCATGCACGTTTTTGGCGCCCTGCAAGTGTCACGACGCATCGATGATCCTACAGGTGCCATCTCCATTGGGGTGTCCAAAAACCCCAGCGGTGATTCTGTAACATGGGAGCCTGTAAGATCGCCGTCCCCCTGTTACATAAGGCGATGTGTACGCATCGCCTCAGAGTGCTCGCCTGGTTTCAGAGCAGTGCTGAAAAACCAGGTGACCACTCAAAGGCGTCGCCATTGGCTATTCCCATTAGGCGACGCACAGGCCATGTCGGCGGCGATAGGCCACGCCCTGCGTCGCCTATAAAATCGCCGCTGATATGGCCTCATGTGACTGTACCCTGAGGAGTGGTTTAGTGTACTTTTTCTCTCAGTGTGATTCGTGCCTGTAAAGATGGATGTTACTCCACGGAAGAGGTCTAGAATTATTACTCTTAATGAACATACAAGTCTGACTGTAAGAGAAATCGCTTCCACCGTTGGTATTGGAAAATGTATTGTTTCAAGAATAATTCGCACACACAATGAAACTGGATCGTTTTCTCCAAAACGAAAAGGGAAATGTGGAAGAAAAAGGAAAACGACACCAAGAACTGATAAAACACTTATCAGCAATAGTAAAACTAAGCAAGGAAATCAAGTAAAGACTTGCTTTGTCCCAATTAATTTGCTCAGCACTGTATCATCATTTTTCATATTTTTTTGTAGATGTATGTTTTTTGAGGACAAGTTGAACTTTATGTAGGTGGCATCATCTAATAAACATAAAAAGAGTATTACAGTTATAGATTATAGGCACAATACCAAGAATAAATCATTATAAGGCAGTTCTATTACCACATACACCTATCATAATACATTATACTGTAAATTAATAAGTGTGGATTGTTTTTTGACTTATTTGGAATTATTTTTGATAAAGTCTAGTTACTGGGAAAAAAATAAAGATTTGTTTGTTTTTTATAGACTTACATAACATGAATTTTCTAGCTGGGGTCACACGAGCATATAAAAAAAATTAGTCCAATTTTCATCAAGAAAAGTAGGACGATTTTTTTCTCACTTGTCATCTATGTGATGTCCGTGTGCAATACGTTTTTTTTCTCAGCAGCTATTATTCTACAATTATTTACAGTGTCCTATGCTACAGAATGGTAATGTATCTGAAAAATGGATGTCACTTGGATGGTCCATAGCAGTGATAACTTCCTGCTGACACTAGAATGCTGCCATCCTCGGTGCTTCTTGTGTTAAGTCCTAGTGATACCATGATATTCCTTGATGTCTAGTGGAAAGGCCTAATAATTTCAAGTATTTAAGAGCCAAATCAGCCTGGCTTGGCTGCCATGAAGTATCGAGGTAGATGCCAGACCATTGGATTAACAATATTTTTGCTCAACTGTAAGAACTTCCTCCGATCTTCACTGATAGGATGGAGCTCTGGGTATGTATTGCAACTATTAGAGAGTAATATGGAAACAACAGCTCACCTGATCCAGGTATGGTTGAATGTGAAAAACAAACAATACTAACAATATAGAAAATGTGTGGCACAATGATCCAGCTTCAGATGTGTAGATTTCAGTAGTTAAAATCCACTATTCACTGGTAGGAATAAAGCATAAGAATACAGGGTGTGATAGAGAACCAACTGTCAGAGTGTTCTTAGAAAAAAAGCAATGATGTTTGAAACGCGTTGTTTATTAATTGCATATGTACGGTGTTCATTTTAGGACATGGTCATTTGTCGAAGTCAAAGTCAAAAAAAGCTGTTCCTGATGCCTGATTTTGACTTTGACTTTGACAAATGACTTTCATAAATGACTATGACTTTGATAAATGACTTTGACTTTGATAAATGACTTTGATTTTGATAAATGACTTTGACTATGACTTTGATAAATGATTTTGACTATGATAAATGACTATGACTTTGATAAATGACTTTGACTTTGATAAATGACTTTGACTTTGATAAATGACTTTGACTATGATAAATGACTTTGACTATGATAAATGACTTTGACTATGACTTTGATAAATGACTTTGACTATGATAAATGACTATGACTTTGATAAATGACTTTGACTTTGATAAATGACTTTGACTTTGATAAATGACCTTGATAAATGACTTTGACTTTGATAAATGACTACGACTATGATAAATGACTATCACTTTGATAAATGACTTTAACAGATTAGCATAATTTATTTTAAAAATTCTACAGTGGGTCCACTATGGATTTGAACCGTGAATGCTGGCTTCCAAAGGCCAAAAGCTTATCCACTAGACCATCCAGAAAGCTACTGTAAAAGTTCCCTTTTGGTATACTAACATAGATAACATGCACACAGTCTGTGTGCAGAAATCTGATGACCCTGATGTCTGAGAGCTTCTGACTTGTCATGCTCACACTCATGGTTATAACTGCAAACATCTTAATTTATTACTATATCTTATATCTATTAACTAGCATAATTTATTATACAAAAAGTATTCTACAGCAGGTTCAGCATGGATTTGAACCATGAACGCTGGCTTCCAAAGGCAAAATACTTCTCCACTAGACCACCAAACTAACTGTTAGGAGGTGCAGGGTTTTGTTCTGCTAAGAAAATGAATATGCAGGCAGTCTGTTTGCAAAACTGTTCTGACCCTGATGGTTGACAAATCTCATTGTCATTTGTCGTGGTCAGAATCAGAATCAGACTCACGCACACTTCAAAGTGTCACAGAGACTTGCCAGTATGAAGAAGGTTCAAATCCCCAAGCAGTAGCAGGAGTTTATTTATTTATTTTGTTAAGGTATTATTGTTTTTATTATTATAATCATTATTATTATTATTATTACACTTTCCAACCAAAATAATGTACAATTAAAAAGTTTTGACTTTGTGCTTCATTCTCATTCCTGAGTATGATAAATCACTTTCACAGATGACACTCACACATAAAAATGAAAATATTATTTCCATACACAAAAGCTTTAACCCCTTTTTTCAGTGAGGCCGGACACAATGGACCTTGCTTTATTTAAACCCCACATTTCAACAATTTTTATACATTGTTTTGTTTTCAAATAACAACAATTACTTAATGATAAGCAAATTACATGTCCTGAACTGCGCATTTTAACCCCAAAGTCTCCAACACAAAGCCTATGCGCACCCACCACTAAACTATAGGCATTTAATAGAGGCACAGACATCTTTTCATTGCTGATATGCCTTTCAATGCAGACATGATTATGCTCATTTAAACTGTGTGACCTTATTGTATGATTTTCATAGCTCACAATGATATCTGACTGACACACATAAAGATCAGCAGATTTTTGCACGTTTGGTCTCTTTAGCAAACAAAATCACTGATGGTCTCATCTGATTGAGTGGCCTAATGGTTAAGGCTCCAGTCTCTGGAGTGTTAGAGCTCTGTTGCACCCTGGTTCAAAACCCCCCCCCAGTAGGATTATTATTTTTTTTTTCCTTGTAAATTATGGTGTTTAATACACAATTTACAGTAATGTTTAATTTGTGATTTCTTACATTATGGTAATCATCATAACATACTAATAATTGGTTTCAGCCATGTTGTCCATTTATAGGCTAAATGAATGGAAGGCAGTCATTTACTACTTATCTATTTCCAAGTGTCTGTACATTTCAACAATTTATTATCAAAGGTTCTAAACCAATTATTTATTATTTATTTGACACAAAATGTTGTTTGCCATCTACGCAAAACTCGCTGCATTTTAATGAGTAGTACCATAATGTAAAAAATCACAAATTAAACATTACTGTAAATTGTGTATTAAACACCATAACTTACAAGAAAAAAAAAAAAAAAAAAATTATCCTACTGGGGGGTTTTGAACCAGGGTGCAAAAGAGCTGCAAGCCTCCATGACACTTTGAAGTGTGCGTGAGTCTGATTCTGATTCTGACCACGACAAATGACAATGAGATTTGTCAACCATCAGGGTCAGAATAGTTTTGCAAACAGACTGCCTGCATGTTCATTTTCTTAGCAGAACAAAACCTCCACCTCCTAACAGTTAGTTTGGTGGTCTAGTGGAGAAGCATTTTGCCTTTGGAAGCCAGCGTTCATGGTTCAAATCCATGCTGAACCTGCTGTAGAATACTTTTTGTATAATAAATTATGCTAGTTAATAGATATAAGATATAGTAATAAATTAGGATGTTTGCAGTTCTGCATTTTTGTTGTTGAAATCGAGGTAGTGGATTATTATGTATTTATTACTATTATTAATTATTATTATTATATTTTCTTAAACAATTTCCTAAACAATGATACAAATGTACAGTCACTGGTAAAAATATTACTATTATATGCTGTTAAAACAATTTTTTAAACAATTATAGAAATTTACAGAAACTGGTAAATACAGTATATATAATATATATATACTAAATTAGTGTTTCAAAAAAAAATTTTTTTAACATTAGTTTTGTTTAAGAGGATAATAATTATATTAATAACTATAATACCTTCAGAAAAAGAAGCTAGGAAACATTGGCACTGCTTGGGGATTTGTACTTTCATTACACTGCTAACCTCCATGAGAAATAAATGTGATGTGTGACTTGTCATAACCATGAGTGTGAGCATGACAAGTCAGAAGCTCTCAGACATCAGGGTCATCAGATTTCTGCACACAGACTGTGTGCATGTTATCTATGTTAGTATACCAAAAGGGAACCTTTACAGTAGCTTTCTGGATGGTCTAGTGGATAAGCTTTTGGCCTTTGGAAGCCAGCATTCACGGTTCAAATCCATAGTGGACCCACTGTAGAATTTTTAAAATAAATTATGCTAATCTGTTAAAGTCATTTATCAAAGTGATAGTCATTTATCATAGTCGTAGTCATTTATCAAAGTCAAGGTCATTTATCAAAGTCATTTATCAAGGTCATTTATCAAAGTCAAAGTCATTTATCAAAGTCAAAGTCATTTATCAAAGTCATAGTCATTTATCATAGTCAAAGTCATTTATCAAAGTCATAGTCAAAGTCATTTATCATAGTCAAAGTCATTTATCAAAGTCAAAGTCATTTATCAAAGTCATAGTCATTTATCAAAGTCACAGTCATTTATCATAGTCAAAGTCATTTATCAAAGTCAAAGTCATTTATCAAAGTCATAGTCATTTATCAAAGTCATAGTCATTTATCAAAGTCATAGTCAAAGTCATTTATCATAGTCAAAGTCATTTATCAAAATCAAAGTCATTTATGAAAGTCATTTGTCAAAGTCAAAGTCAAAATCAGGCATCAGGAACAGCTTTTTTTTACTTTGACTTCGACAAATGACCATGTCCTAAAATGAACACCGTACATATGGTGTCATTATGTTTTAATCGTATCTATGAACTATGGGTTTTAAGTACTGAAGTTAACAAGAAAAAGGAGTAACAGGTGCCAGACTAAAATGTATTAAATTAAAGGAGAAATCCCAACACTACTAAAGAGGAGACAATAGGCATAATTATCAAAGAATATTTGCATGCATAGCTACAGTTGGGAAAAAAAGTATTTGGTCAGCCACCAATTGTGCAAGTGCTCCCACTTGTAAAGATGAGGTCGGCCTGTAATTGACATCATAGGTAGATCTCAACTATGACAGACAAAATGAGAAAACAAATCATCAAAATCACATTGTCTGATTTGGAAAGAATTTTTTTTTTACAAATTTTACTGGAAAATAAGTACCGTATATACTCGTGTATAAGCCGAGTTTTTCAGCCCAAAATTTGGGCTGAAAAGTCCCCCCCTCGGCTTATACACGAGTCATATACGGGGGGGCTGTGTCCCGGGGGCTGTGGAGGCTGGAGGAGGCGGGGGGGGGCTGCTGTATGAGCGGCCCCGTCACGTGGGGCCGCTCATTATATATGCACTGCTTCCCCCTGTCAATCAGCGGCAGGGGGAAGCAGTGCATATGGCCCCCCCAAAAGCTGGCACTGTCCCCCCTTGTAAGGGCCCCCCCCGCTGCTTATACATTACCATCCCGGTGTTCTGATCGGCGCCGCTCCTCGGTGCTGCGTCTTCATCCTCCCGTCCGCGCTCGCTGCATCCATCCGGGTTCTCCGGCTGTCGCAGCGATATGACGTCATCGCGCGACCGCCGGAGATCCTGGATGCAGCGAGCGAGGACGGGGGGATGAAGACGCAGCACCGAGGAGCGGCGCCGATCAGAACACCGGGATGGTAATGTATAAGCAGCGGGGGATAGGCCTTACAAGGGGGGACAGTGCCAGCTTTTGGGGGCTGTTGGTACCCCCAGGGGGGTGCTGGGTACCCCCTGGGGGCTGCTGGGTACCCCCTGGGGGCTGTTGGTACCCCCAGGGGGCTGTTGGTACCCCCAGGGGGCTGTTGGTACCCCCAGGGGGCTGCTGGGTACCCCCTGGGGGCTGTTGGTACCCCCTGGGGGCTGTTGGTACCCCCTGGGGGCTGTTGGTACCCCCAGGGGGCTGTTGGTACCCCCAGGGGGCTGTTGGTACCCCCAGGGGGCTGCTGGGTACCCCCTGGGGGCTGTTGGTACCCCCTGGGGGCTGTTGGTACCCCCTGGGGCTGTTGGTACCCCCAGGGGGCTGTTGGTCCCCCCTGGGGGCTGTTGGTACCCCCAGGGGGCTGTTGGTACCCCCAGGGGGCTGCTGGGTACCCCCAGGGGGCTGCTGGGTACCCCCTGGGGGCTGCTATATGTACCCCTGGGGGCCTGCTGTATACCACTGGGGCTGCTGTATACTACCACTGGGGCTGCTGGGGCTCCTGTATACTACCACTGGGGCTGCTGGGGCTCCTGTATACTACCACTGGGGCTGCTGGGGCTCCTGTATACTACCACTGGGGCTGCTGGGGCTCCTGTATACTACCACTGGGGCTGCTGTATACTACCACTGGGGCTGCTGGGGCTCCTGTATACTACCACTGGGGCTGCTGGGGAATCTGTATACTACCACTGGGGCTGCTGGGGCTCCTGTATACTACCACTGGGGCTGCTGGGGAATCTGTATACTACCACTGGGGCTGCTGGGGAATCTGTATACTACCACTGGGGCTGCTGTATACTACCACTGGGGGGCCTGTATACCACACTGCTGGGGGCTGTATACCTGTGCTGGGGTCCACCCTCGGCTTATACACGAGTCAATAGGTTTTTCCAGATTTTTGGGGCAAAAGTAGGGGGTCGGCTTATACACGGGTCGGCTTATACACGAGTATATACGGTATTTGGTCAATAACAAATGTTCATCTCAATACTTTGTTATATATCCTTTGTTGGCAATGACAGAGGTGAAACGTTTTCTGCAAGTCTTCACAAAGTTGGCCCATACCCCCATGGCCATCTGCTCTAGAGCAGTGATGTTTTGGGGCTGTCACTGGGCAACACGGACTTCCAACACCCTCCAAAGGTTTTCTATAAGGTTGAGATCTGGAGACTGGGTAGGCCACTCTAGGACCTTGAAATGCTTATTACGAAGTCACTCCTTTGTTGCCCTGGCAGTGTGCTTGGGATCATTGTAATGCTTAAAGACCCAGCCACGTTTCATCTTCAATGCGCTTGCTTATGGAAGGAGGTTTGCACTCAAAATCTCACGATACATGGCCTCATTCATTCTTTCATGTACACAGATCAGTCGTCCTGGTCCCTTGGCAGAGAAACAGCCCTAAAGCATGATGTTGAGCCCCACATGCTTCACAGTAGGTATGGTGTTCTTTGATGCATCACAGCATTCTTTCTCCTCCAAATGCGACGAGTTGTGTTTCTACAGTTCAACTTTGGTTTCATCTGACTATATGATATTCTCCTAATATTGTTCTGGATCATCCAAATGCTCTCTAGCAAACTTCAGACAGGTCCGGACATGGAATGACTTAAGCAGGGGGACATGTCTGGCATTGCAGGATCTAAGTCCCTGGCGATGTAGTGTGTTACTGATGGTAGCCTGTGTAAAGTTGGTGCCAGCTCTTTGCAGGTCATTCACTAGGTCCCCCGTGTGGTTCTGTGATTTTTGCTTACCGTTCTTGAGCTCATTTTGACCGCACTGGGTGATATCTTGCGTGGAGACCTAGGTCAAGGGAGATTATCAGTGGTCTTTTATGTCTTCCATTTTCTAATTATTGCTTCCACTGTTGATTTCTTCACACCCAGCTGCTTACCTATTGCATATTCAGTCTTCCCAGCATGGTGCAGAGCTACAATTTTGTTTCTGGTGTCCTTCGACAGCTTCACCATAGTGGAGTTTGGAATGTGACTGTTTGAGGTTGCAGACAGGTGTCTTTTATACTCATAACAAATTCAAAAAGGTGCCAGTACTATAGGCAATGAGAGGAGAACAGAGGAGCCTCTTAAAGTGAACCTGTCACCTAGTTACATCATCCCTGGCTCTCACTACCTGTCCTTGAACCTTCCTATTACTATTCTAACCATCCCTCTCTCTCCTAAATGTGTGGTGTGACTGTTTAATAAAAGCATTTTATAACTTGTATTATAATGAAGCGGGGGATACCGTTATTAGCCCCTCAGGCCTTCCTCTTTTGCTCCCTTTCACTGCCACCAGCATTCTTTATCACGCCGATGGGCGTGATATTGAAATTACAATGCGCGCCCCAGCCTGCCTCGGAGCCCTGTGTAGCGTTCTGGGTATGACGCCGAACGCGTCATTTCCAGTACTCCACAGCCCGACATCAAGGTGCGCATTGCGCATGCTCTGTGGAGCACATTATGTTAGCTGACATATACTCTTATATCATGTGATCCCGTGCTGTAATGTTTGTATACTCATATTCTGTGATCCCCGGCTGTAATGTCTGTATACTCTCTTACTTCCCTGCCCAGGAGCTGTGGTATATCCGACCTGTTCCTGCAAGGTGGGACACATACATTACATAGGGCACATTCTGACAGACATTCGGAGTCCTGACGGGAATACATTGTAGCCAAAGCTGTTTGGGAAAATATAAAGGTAAACTAATGACTCCAATTTGCACATTTCAAATTCTAATTTCATTCAAATAAGAGGTGAACACATTTTCCCAACACAATTGTAAACTCCAAAAAGCGTATAATAATTTAAGATAATTTAAATAAGTAACGTAAAAGCAAAACGTTGTTTACTAGGCATGGCGTCTTCTTGAAGTCATTGTCAGACAGCACAAATAGAGCAGCGGTTTATTTCCTAACACTAATAGGAAACATAGAGGATAAGCAGAAACCATTAGTAGTTTGTAGAATTGTTTTTTATAATCTGCAAA
>JARQOC010000002.1:76746723-76814517 GCA_033576535.1 Allobates femoralis
AGACAAGAAAAGGTGGTGTATATAATTATTGGGAACTCTTCATGAATAGTGAAAAATAACAATGATTTATTACATGCTATACAAAGAACAACAAGACTGACACACACTAAAAACAATTAAAATAGCAAAGGCTATTTGAATAAATGTAATAAGTGTAATAACATCACCAGCCCCCTTCACCCTTTGCACAGCAAACTTGGGAATTCCAGGTGAAAATAATATACCCTAGCAATACAATTGTCCAAACATATATTGGTTCAGGCGTCGTGTAACGATAGGCTTGTGGGTGCACACAAATTCAGCACAATGATCCAACCTGATCAAGTGATCCCTAGACAATACTTCAAACAATCAATGAAGAAACATGGCTATGCATCATTATGAGATATAGAGAACCATGCAAATTGTAATAACAAAGATTGTACCTTATACAGAGCCCAGGTAAAAACACAAACGGGGTTCACTTTTTGGACTAGTTGGTTATGTAATAACCCCTCTGATTCAGTAGGGTCCTGGAAAAAAGTAGTGATATTGTGTTTACATCTTGCCACTTATTAATAGCTCTTGCACCAATGATAATCATGCGAATTGCAATAACAAAGATTATATCTTATACATAGCCCATGGATGCTTGTGTGTGAGGTGGAGTGGAGAAACCCCTCGCGTATTGCCGATTCAGCTTCCTCAGGGTTGTGAGGTTATCAGCAAGTATTCTCCTTATATAGCACCAAATGTTTAAGCACTTGTAACAATTAACCTAATTACATGCCTAAGACTATGAGGAGGAGGCAGACAGAGAGGCTATTGTATGGCGTTCCATATCCCTGGCACCAAAACCATGCTGCAATGACTTCATGTTGTCACATGGTCCTTGTAGGGGGAAGTGGTGATGTGCTTTGCTCCAATGGTCCCCTCGGGCCATAGGAATCTGTTGCATAGGTTCCCTGTAATTACATCATGACCTTTTAGTGTCCCGCCTGTTTCAGGGGATCTGGTCATACTGATACACCTAGCACTGCTGCCAAGGTGACATCTATACCCAACGTCATCTGATCACATGACTTGTTAAGGGGCGGCACTAAATCAGCGGTACGTGCCTAAAAATGTTTCCCTTTCCAAGGGGAGATACATACAGGGTTCCCATGGTAGACGCTGAAAAGCATCTGTGCACTTCCGGTTCCAAAGCCTCCGGTTATCGGGTCCCCTGGAGAAGAAGCTGAAACTTTCGCTTCCGCCCCCAATACTAGTGCTAATGTTATTAGAATGCAGCAAGCGCAAGCCACTCCCCCCTCGCTTTTCAGAGCTACCAATTTATATTCACACATTCAAGACATTTAATGCAGATCAATTATCATCGGCGCAAGAGCTATTAATAAGTATCAAGATGTAAACACAATATCAATGATTTTTTCCAGGACTCTATGGAATCAGAGGGGTTATCGCAAAACCAACTAGTCCAAAAAGTGTACTCTGTTAGAGGAATACAGTGATTAATTAATTTATCATTGATTGAAGCGCCCTTGTTTGTGTTTTTACCTGGGCTCTGTATAAGGTACAATCTTTGTTATTGCAATTTGCATGGTTCTCTATATCTCATAATGATGCATAGCCATGTTTCTTCATTGATTGTTTGAAGTATTGTCTAGGGATCACTTGATCAGGTTGGATCATTGTGCTGAATTTGTGTGCACAAACAAGGCTATTGTTACACCACGCCTGAACCAATATATGTTTGGACAATTGTATTGCTAGGGTATATTATTTTCACCTGAAATACCCAAGTTTACTGTGTAAAGTGTGAAGGGGGCTGGTGATGTTAGTACACACACACCAGCACGTTTATTCATATAGTCTTTGCTATTTTAATTGTTTTTATTGTGTGTCAGTCTTGTTGTTCTTTTGTATAGCATTTAATAAAGCATTGTTATTATTTCACTATTTATGAAGTGTTCCCAATTATTATATACACCACTTTTTCTTGACTTCATGCTAATCTGACTAAGGTGTATACAATTGGTGAACCTTTATTGACTTATAATATTATGGTGCCCTCCTTTTGATTTGACCCAAAACCCTAACCATGACATACAAAGCCATCCACAACCTTTCCCCTACATACATCTATGACATGGTCTTCTGGTATATACCTACACGCAAACTGCGATGCTCTCAAGATCTCCTTCCCTATTCCCCTCTTTTCTCTTCTTCCCACAACTGCATAAAAATTTCTCCCGTGTATCCCTCATACTCTGTGTGTCCAAGCACATAAGATTCTTGCCTACTGTGGAAAACGTAAAAACAAACCTGAAGACCCCCCTTTTTCGACAAGCCTACAACCTGCAGTGATCCTCAGTCTACTAAACCACTGCATTGACCAACTCTACCCTCCACTACTGATTCCTCACCCCATCCCTTGTAGACTGTGAGCCGTCGCAGGCAGGGTCCTCTCTCTTCACCTACTCTATCCTTACACATCACTTGTAGACTGTGAGCCCTCGTGAGCAGTGTCCTCTTTCCTCACCTACAGCATCCTCACCCATCCCTTGTAGCTTGTGAGCCCATCGTGGGCAGGATCCTCTCCACCTACTGCATCCTCACCCATCCCTTGTAGACTGTGAGCCCTCGTGGACAGGATCCTCTCTCTTCACCTACTGTATCCTCACCCATCCCTTGTAGACTGGGAACCCTCATGGGCAGGGTCCTCTTTCCTCACCTACTGCATCCCCACCCATCCCTTGTAAACTGTGAGCCCTTGTGGGCAGGGTCCTCTTTTGTTACCTGTTGTATCCTCAACCATCCCTTCTTTGTAGAATGTGAGCCCTCGTGGGCAGGGTCCTTTCTCAACTTGTACTTATGTGAACCTGGTATTGCTCATAATTATTGTTCTTGATTATGCATGCTCCTTGTAACATATAAAGCACCATGGAATAAATGGTGCTATAGTAATAAATAATAATAATATCCATCATGAAATAATAGGTGACCTATGCTCATGAAAGATATACAAGTGAAATATTAAGAGGTTAAAGTACTGTTTACACAGGATGACCACTGTAAATGATGCACTTTGATCAGTAATAGATCGTTCAGTGCACTTAGGTTATGATTGTTTTCGGCAGCACAATTCTTGTTTACACCAGACTGTGTGCTGCCGAGAATGCAGATTTTTTTTAAGACTGCTTAGAAATCATTTCACACGATAAATGAATGTTGTGCTCGTTTATCAGGTGACTCACACCCTGTTTACGCTGCAAGATTGCCATGATGAGACCATTCTTATGGACACTCATTCACGATACTCTTAAAGCAGTGGTGGGGAACCTCAGGGCCCAGGGCCGAATGTGGCCCTCAATGACTTTTTTGCGGCGCTCGAGCAGATTCCTGGGGACTGCAGTGCTCGGGTTGGCAACTGTCTGCCCTTTAAATCCAGCTCTCCAGTGTTCTCTCTGCCCCAGTCTCAGTCCCCCCAGCCTCTCCTGTGATGTCTATGGCTCTAGCAAACTTGGAAAAGCAGTTGAGAAGCAACATGATCAATATCACTCACGCCAAAGAGAAGCCGCTCCAGCCACCACACTAGGGGGAGTTGATAGTTTAACCAAATATTGCGGGTAATTTTCAAGTTGATAATTTTGTACGGCTCCCGAAGGATGGTAGAAATCTCCAAATGACCCTCGGAAGAAAAATGGTTCCCCACCCCTGTCTTAAGGTGTAAATTCACTATTTGCCTTTCTCCCACTTTGTTCCGAAGATCTTTATCTAGTTCGCTCTGTATTAGTTATTCCCATAGCAGCTTATACTCAGATATTAAGAATTCAAAGTTTTGTAAAAGTGATTATTAATGGAAGATGCATCAGGAACATAGAAGGAGCATTAATAAATGTATGACCTGTTCCAAATATAACCTAAAAGAACAAAATATCAATTTCTTAAAAATTGCAAAGGTTTTAATGTTCAAAATAGTTGTTTAACCAGGTCAAGACTTTTTCCTCGTTCTTGATCAGGAACATTTTTATTTATTTTATTTTATTATTTTTATTATTTTTATTTTTTTTAATCCCGTTTTAAGAGCTGGGAACAGTTTACTCATTCAGCAACTCAAATCATTTGTTCTTTTATTTGTGAATTGTGGTATCTAATTGTTTAGTCATTTTTATATCGGTATTTCTTGTAAATTTTTTTGAAAAATGTAAACAAATAAGCCAATATGTGTTACTAAATACATTCTAAATGATGTATGAAAATGTATGCAGGTGAATCTCAACGAATTAGAATATCATCAAAAAGTTAATTTATTTCAGTAATTCAATACATAAAGTGAAACACATATCATATAGAGTCATTACACAACAGAGTGATCTATTTCAAGTGTTTATGTTAATGTTGATGATTATGGCTTACAGCCAATGAAAACCCAAAGGTCATTATCTCAGAAAATTAAAGTAGGGAGGATGAAGTGTCTGTGAGAAAAATATTCCCTAAATAAGTATCAGAGGCTTCACCTTGGCTGGTTGTGAGAGTCACAACCACTATAAAAGCATATCACAGCTGCTGCAGTACCCAGCGTGGTGCATATAGAGTAGGGAGGATGAAGGGTTAAAAAAAACGCACTGCCATATTCCACAAGACATCAAAGTGTGAATATAATATTGATTTATTAGTCAATGTGTTTCAGAGCTCCCTGGCCTCTTCCTCAGGACAAATCAATATCATATTGTCATGTTTCAGGGCGTTTCTGGGAGCCCTGAAATACATTGACTAATAAATCAATATTATATTCCCTCTTTGATGTCTTGTGGAATATGGCAGTGCATTTTTTTAACCCTTCATCTTCCCTATTTAATTTTCTGAGATAATGACCTTTGGGTTTTGATTGGCTGTAAGTCATAATCATCAACATTAACAGAAATAAACACTTGAAATACATCACTCTGTGTGTAATGACTGTATATATGTGTATAACTTCATGTATTGAATTACTGAAATAAAGTAACTTTTTGATGATATTCTACTTCATTGAGATGCTCCTGTACTTCAGCTAAAGAAATCTCCATACATATCAAATGTATAAGTCTATAAATAAAAGAATGCGAAAGTCGGTACAAAAAATATATTAATAAAAATAATAATAATAATAGGTATTAATTAAATTACAATGTACACCTACATAAATAATGGAATACAGCAATATAGAATTTGGACTTTAAAAAATATTTATCACAATTAAGAAAAAAAATCAATTTAAAACAAAAACGCAATGGAAATCCAGTAAAAGTAAACATTTATACATGGAGTCCCCACTTTATGACACTACTCAACAATAATAATATTTGCTTATAATGTAGTTAACAAGATCATTAGTCAGAAATATTTGGACACTTTCACAAGTTTTGGCATTTCAGCTGTTTACCAAGCCATATTCAAGCTACAGTTATAAAATCAATATAAGATTAAAGTGCAGACTCTGAGCTTTAATTTGAGGGTATTCACATCCTAATTGGGATAGGGGTTTAGGATTTACAGCTCTTTAATATGTTGCTGCCTCTCTATCAAGGGGCCAAAATTAATTGCACAATTATCTCATAAGCTCTTTAATGGGTGGTGTGGACTATTCACTCATTAAACCATCATCAATTAAATAGGTAAAAGGTCTGGGGCTGATTCCAGGTTTGGAATTTGCATTCGAAATTCGTTTGTGTGAACCCACAATGTGAGATCAAAGGAGTTCTCCATTGAAGAGAAATAGATTATCTTTTTTTCAGTAATTCAATACATAAAGTGAAATGTATATATTTTACAGAATCATTACAGACAGAGTGATCTATTTCAAGTGTTTCTGTTAATGTTGATGATTATGGCTTACAGCTAATGAATACACAAAAGTCATTATGTCAGAAAATTAAAGTAGGAAGGATAAATTGGTGGAGATAATTTAATTATATAAATCAGCTGACATTTATCCTACCTGGATATATAAACCAGTACAGACAAGCAGCAGGTCAGGGAGATAAATGGGAACAAATCTGCAATAGACTTTACAATAGGTACAATAAATAGAATGTCAGAGAGATAAAAATATGTATAATATAATTAAAAACAGGATGTTTAAACATATTTTAAAAAATTCACTCTTACTAGGTCTTATGGTTTCCCATAAGCCATAGTATATTTTTGAACTGGTGTAAACCAGTAAAGTAAAATAACATTGTTCAGCGCACCTCTTTCCCTCATGAGTATATATCCTGCTCCAGCATGGATAGAGCTCAGGTCCAGGCAGTACTATGAAGACAAATACAAAAGGAAATACCCTGACTAAGGCTACACCGAAATGCGTCAGTTTTTAGGTGGGGTTTTTGTTTAGGGTATCTCATTCTTTTTGTATCTTTTATCTAATATATAAAACTGAGTGCATGTATGTATGTGTGTATGTATGTAGGTCCACTCATAGCCTTGACACCTTCATAGCCCACCCCTTTGATAATGCACCAAGGGCATATGGCTCTGCCCCCGCTGGTTAGCCCATGCCCCTTCAAATCCCCACCTGTTGTGAATTCATTGATGTAGAATTCTGGTTGTGAGCTCTCTCCTGTGGTTGTTGTTGGTGATGCAGCTGGCTGTGTTTTGGAGAGTTCCTCAGCTGATCCTGATGATTGGCAGTCTGCTTTAGATTGGAGCATATAGGTGGTTTTTCCTGGAGGTTTTCACATCTCTTCCTGGTTCCTTCCTGCTCTGATGAATCCTTGCAATCTAAGTGAATGGTGTTTTGTTATTTTGTGGCACACATGTTGTGTGCTTGAGGATCTGCTTATTGCTTGTCTTGCTCTGAGTTGTGGGTTGATATTTAGTCTGCATATTTGTTTACCTGCTCTCAGTTAGGAAGTTTTCTTCCTAGGTATGAACTGCTATTCACTGTTGCCTGCAACTTCCAGTTCTGCTGGTGTTAGAATCTATTTATTCTAGCTTGATTCACAGAGGTTTCTGCAGATATAGAGGGCGGCGAGTCTTAGCAGACTCAGGGTTATTTTTGGTACTATCTGCTGTTGGAGGTTTTTGATAGTATTTTAATACTGACTGCAATAGTATTCCATTCTGTCCTTACTATCTAGCTAGTGTGGCCTCTTTTGCTAAACTCTATTATCTGCCTGTGTGAGTTTTTCCTCTCATGTTTCCCAGTCAACATCCGTGGGGGGCATGCTATTCTTTTGGGGTTCTACTCTGAGGCAAGATAGACGTTCCTGTTTCCATCTTCAGGGGTAGCTAGTTCTCCGGCCATGTCAAGGTGTCTAGGGCATGGTTAGTTACATCCCACGGCTACTTCTAGTTGCAAAAAAAGAGAGAGGAGGGGGACAAAGGCGCAATAGTGCCCTTATCACTAGACACTAGTTTGTGCAACGGTGAGAAATACAATCCACTCACCTACTCTAGTTGTGTAACCCACAACTGGCTTGAAGGCTTGTAATAATGTCCTGATGGCTGCTGCTGGACTTCCACCGGCCACACTCACGTGGAGATGCAACGAGATGCTTGGGGAAGAAAGGTGTACTACAGTCCGCACTGCCAGGGTGCCTCACATCAAAGAAAACGAGTAGTCGTTTTCTCTTTATTCTCCTATGCGTTTTGGTGCCCTCCTGGCACCTTCATCAGGGATCTGATGAAGGTGCCAGGAGGGCACCGAAACGCATAGGAGAATAAAGAAGGATTGCACTGAACATCGACTACTTGTTTTCTTTGATGTGAGGCACCCTGGCAGCGCGGACTGTAGTACACCTTTCTTCCCCAAGCACTTCTAGTTGCGGTATTTAGTCAGGGACTGCGATCAGTACAGTTTCCAACTACTTCTGTGAAGTCTGTTTATGTTACTCCTAGGTCATAGGATCATAACACCCGCCCCCTTCATAATGCTCTGGATGCACATGGATCCTCGCCCTCTTGTTTGTCCCACCCTTTTATTACGCCTCATTTTTTATTGTAACCTGGACAATACCCCCTTCATTACCCCACCCCTGGATGCATATGGCTCCGCCCCTCCGAGTAACCTAACAACCTTCATAATGCTCCAGATGCATGTCTCTGCACCTCTTGATAGTCATGCCCTTTTAATATGCCCCATTTTTAATTGTAACCTGAGCAACACCCCCTTCATTACTCCACCCCCTGGATATATATGGCTCAGCTCCTTGCATTGACCCACCTCTTTATTACGCCCTTTTATTATTGTAACCCAAGCAGCACCAGGTTCTACAGCCAGTATGGAATAAATGTAAGTGACTCACCGTGGCCGGGTCGACACGTTGCAGGCGTTTCTTCTTCCTCCTTGTCACGGGAACCGCGCCTGCGGCTGTGGAGGCCCGGTGGTCCAGATCAAATAAAGACGTCGGTAGTAGAACAGAATAAGGGGTTAATTGTTTCGTGACGCCACCTATGAGTATTCCGGTAAAATCCACCGGCACTGCTTGGGCCTCCTGGGGATGGAATGCAGCAAGATGGAACGCTCCCCACAGGCTGAGCGATGATCCCCGGAGCCAGGAGCTGCACAAGATGTTCTGAGGCAGCTGCGGTTACCTTAGTGTGCGGTGAGATACAGTTCATAAGAAGGCACGGACACTGAAAGTCTCTGTAACGGGTACTTTACTGTAACCAGCAGGCAGTACATGGTATACAGTTGCAGGTAGTAGACCGGGTAAACTCAGCAATGACCAGTGTTTCTCAGAGCTCCGCGGTGTTCCTCCATTCTAACTAATTGTGTTGCCATGGTCACCCAGGAATGCCAGATCGGGTACAAGGAGGCTGCTTCAATGATCTACCCAGGGTATAAGTTCCGGGTGTTTTGGGGAGCCTTGATTCCTTTTGGTGGGTACTCCACTGGCTAGACGACTGTGTGTGGCGGTGGTGGGGAGCTCCTGTAAAGCGGTCCCTCCACTCCTCTGGTTCGCATAGCAGTGCTGAACAACTACTAGCTTCGGTACCAGCAAACCGGCTGTAGATGGGCAGGGGATGTTTTTGGACCCGCATGTAGATGCCCGTAGATCGGTTGTTACGGCACCAGGAGTAATGGCGCCCAACCGGGGTGATGGCTAGGGGGCTGCACGGGACTATGCAGGCCCCCTCTCCTAGGTTGCAGAGCTTGTTGTTTCTGCTCCTTCTACTACGTTGTTCAGAGAGTTCTCCTCTTTAGACTGACTTTTTGCACTAAGTTCTCCACTACACACTACACTCCGCCCACCAGGACCTTATTCTATGCTGATGTCCATGTAGGGTATGGATCTCTGAGTTAACTGTGTCATTGCTTAGTCAGAGAATATTGCTGCTGCTGTTGTGGCTGCAATACCCTCCTGTGACGCACTCGTTGCGGGGCGCCACATAAGTTTTTGCATCTGCAATGTCTGATTCCCCTCTCTGGAATCTTTTCTGATTTTGGATTACACCAGTAAGGCTGGGGTTCCACATAAGCCCTCAGTCCGTTTTTGGCTTCAGTTTTCTCATTTTTTTTTTCTAAGTCCAAAAACTGACAGAAAAACGGATTGGATGTAATAAACACCCTGTCCGTTTTTCTCTGGAGCTCAAAACATTGCCCTGTCCGTTTTTGAGTCAAAAACGTTGCATGCAACGTTTTTGGCATCAGTTAAAAAACGCATGCGTTTTCATGCGTTTTTTTAACATGGGGCCCTATGGGAAACGCATGCGCGAACGCATGGCATATGCGCACTTGCGTTTGCGCATGCGTTCGCGCATGCGTTTTTAATGAAAAGTCCAAAAACGTGCAGGAGGCTCAAAAAGCACCCTATAAAAAACGGATTGGTGATGAAAATCACTTCCAAAAACGGATTTCTATGTGGAACCCCAGCCTTAGGTGGATTTTCCCACAGCCCCAATGTCCAAAACACCCAGCAGTTAATGACATTCATCTAAAAACAGCCAGCATAGAAAAACAAATCCGATGTTTTAGCACATGTGAAGCATTTAAGTAGTTTTTTTAATCTATAACATTAGGAAATAGATAACTTGATTACAGAGTGCGTTCTCCAAGCAGATGTCCTGACAATTTCTCCTTGAAGTCGAGTAGATGTGTATGGTCGTTATGGAGGAGCAGGCACAGGGCTCACATCTATTCATTTTGTGGATAGACTCTATTGCACAGTCCAACATCTCCTGCAAATTCTGTTCTTTCTGTTAAATGGGAAATCTCATATTAATGTAAATGACAGTAATTTTTTATTTTATTTTTCACTGCAAGAGCTGTAGAAGCAAATATCCATTCCAGTTCATTTTGCAATTTTTTTTTATTGCAAAATTTAAATTTAAATTAAAAAAATATATATAAAATGTTCATTTATAAAGGTAAAGGCTGACGTGCAAAAAATGTCATCTGTTATGTTCTTTGATTCTGTATATGAATTATTAAAGTAATACTTATGGCAATCAGTGACCCAAGTTAATCTGGCGAACATGGTGCAGTTATATTTGTCTCAAATGAATCATTGGATTTTTACTTAAAATAGTGTCCATTTTTTTTGATAAATTCTATATACAATGGGTGAAATAAATATTGACCACATCAACAGTTTTCTAAGTACCGTATATACTCGTGTATAAGCCGACCCGTGTATAAGCCGACCCCCCTACTTTTGCCCCCAAAACCTGGGAAAACCTATTGACTCGTGTATAATCCGAGGGTGGACCCCAGCACAGGTATACAGCCCTCAACAGTGTGGTATACAGCAGCCCCAGAGGTATATACAGCAGCCCCAGTGGTAGTATACAGCAGCAGCCCCAGTGGTATATACAGCAGCAGCTCCAGTAGTTAGTATACAGCAGCCCCAGAGGTATATACAGCAGCCTCAGTGGTAGTATACAGCATCCCCAGAGGTATATACAGCCCCGGTGGTAGCATACAGCATCCCCAGAGGTAGTATACAGCAGCCCCAGAGGTAGTATACAGCATCCCCAGTGGTAGTATACAGCAGCCCCAGTGGTAGTATACAGCATCCCCAGAGGTAGTATACAGCAGCCCCAGAGGTAGTATACAGCAGCCCCAAAGGTATATACAGCAGCCCCAGTGGTAGTATACAGCAGCCCCAGAGGTAGTATACAGCCCCAGTGGTAGTATACAGCAGCCCCAGAGGTAGTATACAGCAGCCTCAGAGGTATATACAGCCCCATTGGTAGTATACAGCAGCCCCAGAGGTATATACAGCCCCAGTGGGAGTATACAGCAGCCCCAGAAGTATATACAGCCCCAGTGGTAGTATACAGCAGCCCCAGAGGTATATACAGCCCCAGTGGTAGTATACAGCAGCCCCACAGGTATATACAGCCCCAGTGGTAGTATACAGCAGCCCCAGAGGTATATACAGCCCCAGTGTAGTATACAGCAGCCCCAGAGGTATATACAGCCCCAGTGGTAGTATATAGCAGCCCCAGAGGTATATACAGCCCCAGTGTAGTATACAGCAGCCCCAGAGGTATATACAGCCCCAGTGGTAGTATACAGCAGCCCCACAGGTATATACAGCCCCAGTGGTAGTATACAGCAGCCCCAGAGCTATATACAGCCCCAGTGTAGTATACAGCAGCCCCAGAGGTATATACAGCCCCAGTGGTAGTATACAGCAGCCCCAGAGGTATATACAGCCCCAGTGTAGTATACAGCAGCCCCAGAGGTATATACAGCCCCAGTGGTAGTATACAGCAGCCTCAGAGGTATATACAGCCCCAGTGGTAGTATACAGCAGCCCCACAGGTATATACAGCCCCAGTGTAGTATACAGCAGCCCCAGAGGTATATACAGCCCCAGTGGTAGTATACAGCAGCCTCAGAGGTATATACAGCCCCAGTGGTAGTATACAGCAGCCCCACAGGTATATACAGCCCCAGTGGTAGTATACAGCAGCCCCAGAGGTATATACAGCCCCAGTGTAGTATACGGCAGCCCCAGAGGTATATACAGCCCCAGTGGTAGTATAAAGCCCCCCCCCTCCTTATCATGTCCCCCCCAGGCTGCGGGAGCTGTCAAAATAACAAACACTTTATACATCACCTTCCGGCGCAGCTCCTCCGCTCGCCGGCTTCTTCTTCCTTGTTGTGTCGGCTTCAGTGACCGCGCGCAGGAAATGACGTCATCTCCTGCGCCCGGTCACATGACACCGGCACAACAAGGAAGAAGAAGCCGGTGAGCGGAGGAGCGGAGGAGCTGCGCCGGAAGGTGATGTATAAAGTGTTTGTTATTTTGACAGCTGCCGCAGCCTGGGGGGGACATGATATGGAGGGGGGGCTGTTTATTACTCTGGGGGACCCATAATAAGGAGGGGGGCGCTGTGTAGTGCAATATGCACGGCATCCCCCCACCGCTGATGGACGGGGGGATGCCGTGCATATTCATTGCACTAATGAGGCGGCCCCGCGTGACCGCCTGCGGTCACCGCGGCCCCCTCCTGCCTCCTCCAGCCCCCGGTCACAGCCCCTTCCCCCACAGCATACCGTATGACCCGTGTATAAGCCGAGGGGGGGACTTTTCAGCCCAATTTTTGGGCTGAAAAACTCAGCTTATACACGAGTATATACGGTAAATGTTTTTAGAACTGTGCTATTTATATGAATTTCTCTCCAGATCTTGGTAACAACTCATCCAATTCACACAGGCAAAGAAATCAAACCACCGATGTCTATAAATATAGTGATCTGTAATAATGATAAATGACATAGGGAACACATGAAGAAAGAAAGGTACAAAAAACCATGAAAAGTCATGACATACAGCTAAAATCTATTAGTACTTGAAAAGTAATCCTGCCATTTAGTGAAAAATAATATCGGCTGTTTCAACTGATGGCCTACAAAAATGTGTTTCATTTCCAAAGAGCCACACAAGAAACACCTCATTATGGGTAAAACCAGTGAGCTGTCTCAAGATTTTCACAACCTTATGGTTGCAAAACATACTGATGGCATTGGTTACATAAACTTTTCTAAACCACTGAAGGTTCCACTGAGCACAGTTGAAACCATAATCCAGAAGTGAAAAAAAACTATTTCACCATAAACCGGTCACAACTAGGTGCTCCCTGCAAGATTTCAGACAGAGGAGTGAAAAGAGTTATCAGAAGAGCTGCAAAAGAGCCAAGAACCAACTGTGGAGAGGAAGAAAAAAGAATTGTAACAGCATGTGTTTCAAAGAAAACAATAAGTATTCTACTGACCCTACATGGCTTGTATGCACACTCACCACACAAGATTCCATTGTTGAGCAAAAAGAATGTTCAACCCTGTTCAACAACATTTAGGCAAGCCCTGGAAATGCGGACTTTTTGGTCAGATTAGACCAAAATTTCACACTTTCAATGCCATAATACACACCATGTTTGGAGGCTGAGACTCACTGCATCTCACCCCCAGAACACCATACCAATAGTGACATTTTGAGGTGGGAACATCAGGGTATGGGGCTGTTTTTCAGCATACTGCAGATTTCATATAATTGAAAGAAAGATGAATGGAAAACTGTACTGAGACATTCTTTATAAAAATCTGCTGCCAAAATCTACCAGGATCATGAAAATGAAATGGAGGCGGACATTTCAGCAAGACAATGGTCCCAAACACACAGACAAGGCAAATGTCAATTGGATTCAGAGAAAGAAAATAAATATGCTAGAATGGCCAAGTCGATCACTGGGGCTGAATCCAACAGAAAAAGTTTGGAAGGAAATAAAGTACAGAGTTCATAGAAGGAGCCCACGGGACATTCAGGATTGACGTTTGTGTGGAAGAATGAGCCAAAATCCCACTTCGGCAATGCATGCCACCACTTTCTAGAGAGAAGCTTGTAGACCTCAAAACAGGAGGTAGTTTGACTGCTTTGCTAAGTAAGGTGAAGTGAGCAAATAACGGAGGGTACAATGAGCCACCAAGTAAAAGATAGTGGTCTGGAATTGTGCCATGACAAGCGATTAGTGAGGTGTATCACCAGCCTGCAGAGTTTTTAGCTTGTTGGAGCCAACTGGGACTTTGTAAACAGTCAAGCCAGTTCAGAATAGATGGAAAGTTTAAATATGGGAGAGTCATTCATCAGGTTTTTAATTGGGAATGGCAGTATCCCTGTAGGTAGTGACTGCAGAAATGTATGTATAACCCAGAAAACTCTTTTACCATGCAAGGACATGTGAGAGAGAGAGAGATAGGGAACTTTCAGTGGCATAACTACCGGCATAGCAGCCGTAGCGGTCGCTTTGGGGCCCGGAGCTTGTGGGGGGCCCGGGACCCAGCGCCGCTACGCAGCCTCTGCTATACCGGCGGCTGTGCGCCTGCGATACGGTACCTGACCTGTTGTGTGTGGCCGTCAGGTGTGGGGGTGGGGGCCCCCCGGCGCGATGGATGCCGCAGCCGCTCCTATTCAAAGCGGCCGCAGGCGCCGCACACAGTGATCAAAGGGGCTGCCGCCAGTCTGTAGCCTGCTGCCTGCCTGACCCTGTGTGTTCTCTGGCTCTGCAGCAGTCTGCGGAGTTGGTCTCCGCCCCCTGGCCGGCCTGTGACCTCGCTCCAAGTGAGTCCTTCCTTAGTACTTACTGACCCACCGAGTGACCGATCACAGCACAGCAGACAACAAGCAGGTTTGGAAGGAGGGGAGCTGCTGCTGCACTGAGCCCGGAGCGAGGGTGAGAGTCGCCGCTAATAACAATATTATATATATGAGCAGCCGGCAGCATGGGGGGCCTGTATATACCCTGTGTGTGCTGCTGGGACACTGTGAGGGGGGCCTGTATATGCCCTGTGTGTGCTGCTGGGACACTGTGAGGGGGGGCCTGTATATACCCTGTGTGTGCTGCTGGGACACTGTGAAGGGGGGCCTGTATATACCCTGTGTGTGCTGCTGGGACACTGTGAGGGGGGGCCTGTATATACCCTGTGTGTGCTGCTGGGACACTGTGAGGGGGGGCCTGTATATACCCTGTGTGTGCTGCTGGGACACTGTGGGGGGGGCCTGTATATACCCTGTCTGTGCTGCTGGGACACTGTGGGGGGGCCTGTATATACCCTGTGTGTGCTGCTGGGACACTGTGAGGGGGGGCCTGTATATACCCTGTGTGTGCTGCTGGGACACTGTGAGGGGGGGGCCTGTATATACCCTGTGTGTGCTGCTGGGACACTGTGAAGGGGGGGCCTGTATATACCCTGTGTGTGCTGCTGGGACACTGTGAGGGGGGGCCTGTATATACCCACTGGGGCCCTGTATATACCCACTGGGGCCCTGTATATACCATCTGGGGGCCTGTATATACCCACTGGGGAGGCTGCTGTATACCACTGGGGCTGCTGTATATACTGCTGGGGCCTGTATATACCACTGGGGAGGCTGCTGTATACCACTGGGGCTGCTGTATATACCACTGGGGAGGCTGCTGTATACCACTGGGGAGGCTGCTGTATATACCACTGGGGAGGCTGCTGTATACCACTGGGGAGGCTGCTGTATATACCACTGGGGAGGCTGCTGTATACTACCACTGGGGAGGCTGCTGTATACTACCACTGGGGAGGCCTGTATACCACACTGCTGGGGGCTGTATACCTATGCTGGGGTCCACCCTCAGCTTATACACGAGTCAATAGGTTTTCCCAGGTTTTGGAGGCAAAAGTAGGGGGGTCGGCTTATACACGAGTATATACAGTAAGCTGGGTGGCGTCAGACTATTAACACCGATTCGGTAAGGGGGTGTGTCTTGAAGGGGGCGTGTCATTGGGGGCGTGTCTTGGAGGGGGCCCCGTTCAAAAGTTTGCTATGGGGCCCTGCCAGTTCTAGTTACGCCCCTGGGAACTTTATTATGGAAGCAGAACACAACATGAGATTCATAGATCTGTGACACAGAGACAAAGCCCTTGGATCACAGTGACATATGTGTTATGGAGGGCCCTGCAGAGCAAGGTTGGGAAAAAATTGATAAAGCTTTATGTCTGATAACTGTTGTGTTAGAAGTAGTGGAGATAGACAGTAATGGCCACTTTACACGTCCCGATATCGTCGTCCAACTTCGATAAAAAGTCACGTGGTTCGTGCGTTGGCCCCGATATCGTTCGTGCGTTGTATGGTGTAAATGACCAATGCGACGCAAGAACGATGCCAAAACGATATCGGGGAAGAATTGTGCAAGCTCTCCATATGCCCGATATTGGATGGACGATCTGGCAGGATCGTGCTGTGTGACAGCCCAACACCGACTTGGAGAGCAACTTCCCCTATTCACTCCCATGTTAAATGGTCGTCCCTGGGTTGCATGTACATGGGGGCGTAGACATCGCAGTTGTGTTGCCTGCTGATATCGCCCTGTGTAACATCTATGCAATCTGGGATTTCTGCCAAAAAAGTGCACGCTCCCGTGCCGTTGGATACAATATCGAAACAATGTTGGGATGTGTAAAGTGGCCATAAGGTGTGAGGCTATGCGGGGACACTGTGTTCAATGTTAGGCCCCATAGTAGTCTCGTTGTGTGAAGTTATTTGTAAGTAAACCAATGAGTAGAAGAGCATTTATAGCTGAAAGTATACCTCCTATAGTATAATCCTTACATTTTCTCACTGCTACTCAAGTGGTCAGAGTCGGAGGGGGGATTCTATGTATAAATCAAATGAAATAAGTCTATGTGGATTTCTAGTACATGAACACATGTATAAATATTGCATTCATAAAATGGAGATTTTGCATGACTAGACAGAGACATCAAAGCAATTTAACTATTCTTTGTATCTAATAGCATTATGAAGTTTTTCCTCTATTACACAAGCACAATACTTCTTCATATGCTAAATCCCGCAAGTTTTATGATACTTTTCTGGCAATCACAGTACAGATCTCTAAAGAGAACAAATAAGTAAACTCCAAAGTTTATATGTGGCGCCCCTGCGGAATTGCGGCCACAGAGTGTAATGCAGCTGGGACACGTAATCTAGTCACCCCACACCAACACCCAACACATCCCATCATCCCTACACCTAGTACTCCATGTCAAGCAAGAGATAGAGGGGGAGCTAGGTGGAGGGTGGAGCGCAGAGAGGAAAACCCAGGAAAGGGGTGGAGGAACTAGACTAAAAGCCTAGGAACATTAAGTTGGGGGTGCTTAGTGAAGACACAAAAAGCACCAATTCGTGTTCCTTGCGTGAGTGGGAAGATGTGGAACAGAACCCCCAAGCTGAAACGCCCTGAGAGCCAAAGTGTAACACCGTAAAGGAAACACGTGGACCCGGCGGCCTGTGCCACCGTAAGGCCTGTCCGGGTCACTGGCCAAGTACTGAGGTAGAGAAGAAGGGGTCCACGGTGGGTCCAGATAAGTCAGGACACCAGGAGGACTGAGCCGACAACAGGGTACCGGCCCTGTAGATGTGGTTGGCAGCTGCATGCCCTGGCCACGAATTAACCGGCGAGGTGAAGGGATGCCCGGAACCCAACCTCCGGCACACGAAGGTAAGGCCGTTATATAGGACTAGGATTCCTGGTCGCGGGAAGGAACGAGAGTCCCAAAAGGACTGGAAAGGGGGTGCCCCTAGTGAACTGACCCTGCAGAACTGACTGGAGCCAGTCGTGTAGTGTGTGTTACTGAAGCTGTACAGACGTGAGTAAAGTACCCGGATAGACTAAAAAGCTGTGTGTGAGAGACTGTCATTTGCGCGACGGTAGCAAGCTCCCGCCTGCAGAGCAGCACACTGACTTTCATGCCCTGGCAGGAGAGACTGCCAAGGAGGATCAGCACAGAGTCTGACAACTGCTTCCCTACACCCGCCTCGGGGAACACGAAACCCTGCTCACGGAGGGCTCACCATCCTGGCTGCTACCTTCATCATCATATCCCAGAGGCCTGGACGGCAGCAGTGGCTTTACTAGCCACAAACCGTGGGTGGTGTCATGAACTACTTCCACTTTTTTCTTTAACCCCTTTTTATTACCACACCTGGGGATAAGGAGCCAGGTAACGTTACTGTGACACCCCACAGCCCTAGAAGACAACAGGACCCGATTCCGAGTACCCCTGCCCCAGGGTGCAAAATATACACCACACTTTAAGGGTCAATCATCAACTTAAATGTTATCACCTCACCACAGATCCAGAGAATGAGACTTTAATAATTTCGTATGGGATTTCTGGACATAGACATGGAATACTTACATATATTGGCTCCAGCATCAGCCCTCAGTCACTTCTCCAAAGGCTGTCTCCCTTTAGGGAGAAGTTCATGCAGAGTTTCTCAGGTAACCCAGCAAATTGCTCTGATATTAGTGATCACCATATGGCTTTTAAAGGGAACCTATCAGGTCGCCTATGCCCCCCCAGCTATCACCGTCTGTACCTGCAGCTTCATAGTACTATTCTAATCATCCCTGTCTGAGCTCATAGTGTAATGTGAAAGATGAAAAAAAAGCATTACATTTTCTGAGGTAGTGACTACACCTTGGAGGATGTAATCACTCTGGCAGGTTAATAGTTAATATTTCAGTCAAATTTTATAAAATGCTGTATGGCCTGTGTGATGTCGTATAATAGGCGGAGCTAAGTCTTCATAGCACATAATGATTTTGCTTTCTTTGACCAGGGTCACACATACAATCAGTTTTTGGCTTAAATCCATTTTTGGGAACATTTTGGACATTTTTTTTTCAAAGTCCAAAAACGTATATGCTTTAACGCAAGTGCATGTGCATTTTTTTAACATGGGGCCCTATGGGAGACCTATGCGTTAATGCATGGTACATATAGGCACCTTGCGTTAATGCATATGCGTTGAAAATGACTAAGGGTATGTGCCCACTGGACGGTTCTGCATCATTGCAGACCGTCAGAAAACCGGTGAATTGCAGAAACTGAGTTTTCTGACCTCAGCAGTGTCCATCGTTTTTTGAGCGTTTTTTGAGCGCTTTTATAGCATTTATACAGCGTTTTATCGGCGTTTTTAAGACTGTTTTTTGTGCACTTGTAAGCTGGAACCGCTGGAAAAAAGCTCAAAAGAAGTCACTTGCTCTATCTTTGAAAACCGGTGGAAAACCGGTGAAGAAAGTGGAAAGGAGACAAAAAAAAAAACGTTCTAATGTACACAGCGTTTTCTAAAATCCATTGACTACCATGTTAATCCAACCGCTGGTTAGGATTAACATAAATTAACATAAAACTCAGCGGAAAACGCCGACGGAAAACGCTAAAAAACAGCCCACAAAACGTCCAATAGGCACATTGCCTAAGTCCCAAAAATTATAAAAAAACATCCTGGACATCAGGGAACACTATTGGCACCCTTAGAAAAACGGATGTGTTTTTCTAAGGGCTTCAAAAAGCACATGGGCATCTGTGAACCTGGCCTTAGCTCCGCCCACTATGGTCACATGATTGTTACATTACAAAGGTTATTTATACAGAGAAGTTAATAGTGAGTTAACTAGTAACCTGCTGTGGCGCCCCGCAACGAGTGCGTCACAAGGGAGTATTGCAGCCGCAATATTCTCTGACACAGCAGTGAAATAGTTAACTTTGAGATCCAACCCAAGATGCAACACCTAGAACAGGGGACCAATCATAGGTCCTGGGGGTGGAGTGTTAGGGTAGTGTAGTAGAACACACACAATAGTCTAGAGAGAATAATCTAGACAGGAGAAGAGAATAGTCTAGAACTTGGAGAGGAGCGGGGGCTCCGCACTCCGTGCGGGCCCCTGGGCCGTCACCGGTCGGGTGTCAGCACCTGAGGCCTTAACCACCGGGATTGGGCATCATCTACACGGGTTCCCAAAAGACTCCCGTGCCCACAACTCACAGCCGGTTCACTGGTACCGAAGCTGGCAGCAGTTCACCTCTGCCACGCGAACCAGAAGAGTGGAGGACCAGCTTTACAGGAGCACCCCACCACCAGTCAGTTTCCAGTCGTCTAACCAGCGGTGTACCCACCGAGGGATCCAAGGCTCCCCAAAGCATCCAAACGTATATCATGGATAGGGCATTGAAGCAGTCTCCCCGTACCCGACCTGGTATTCCTGGGCGACACTGGCAATCAAGTTAGGTAGAATGGAGGAACACTTGCGGATCTCTGAGGAACACTATCACTGCTGAGTCCACCCGCTCTACTACTCAACCACTGTATACCATGTACTGCCTGCTGGTTACAGTAAAGACCCGTTGCAGAGACTACCTGTGTCCGTGATTCCTTATGAACTGTCTGTCCGCACAACAAGGTAACCGCAGCTGCCGCACAACATCTTGAGCAGCTTCTCCAGCCTCCGGGGATCACCGCTCAGCCTGTGGGGAGCGTAACATCTTGCTGCTATCCATCCCCCGGGGCTCCGCAGCGTCGGTAGTCCTTACCGAACTACTCATAGGTGGCGTCACGAATAAAATTAAAACCCCTTTAATCTGTTCCACCAAGACGTCTTCACTTTTGATCTGCACTACACCGGGCCCCACTACCGGCAGGCGCGGTCCACCCGTGACAAGGAGGAAGGAAGCATCGCCTGTATAAACCGGAGTCAGCCTGCCACGGTGAGTCAGAAAATGGCGTCACGAACAGGATACGAGCAGGCCCGTTACCCAACGGGTATAATGTGCTTAAAATGGACTTTATTGTCTACAATTTGGACTTTGTTCGTCCCTAAAACAACTTTCCCGCCTTTTCACCATTGGGCCAAGATGGCGCCCAAGATGGCGTTCCCGCCACAAGAAGCCGCCACGTGCAAGCCCAGGAGTGAGTCAACCCCCCCCCCATCGTGGGAGGGCTAAAGACAAAAGGCGCCAAACTCTTTGTCCGCCCTGATTGCTCGAATCAACCATGGGGGCGGACCCCAAAGACTTTTCCCACGATTGGACTACAAAAGCCCAGAGGAAATGGGAGTGTGAGAGACAGACTTCTTCACCAGCTCAACCAGAACGTCTTACCGGGTGAACGGGTGTGGTTTCCCTCCAAAGAAGAGAATGGCCAGCATGAGACTCCAAGACCTAATGCAGGAGGTCGAGGCGGAGGCCAGAGCAGCCATAGGCCAACCGGGTCCGGATCCTGCCCTTACCATGGACGGCAGCCCCGACTTCTGGCTAGAGGCTCTACAAGACCTCCGGGTGCGGTTACTAGAGACTGTGGAATGGACGATTCGCAGCTGGAGCGCGACCCTAGGCAGACGACTACACCATGCGATGCAGCAGAGCCGACCGGGTACCGCTACTCCAAGCCCAGACGACGTCACCAGCTTCTCAACTGCCTCACCGTCGCCTACCACCTGTCCTGCTCCGTCACCAGAGCCAATAGACTGCGTCATTCCGGTGGAGGCCGCAACTCGACCCGTTCCAGCGACCAATATCGCAACCGACCCCGTTCTTGAGCCGGAGCTCATACTACGCTCCACAGAAGAACTTGATCTCTACCAGGTTCCCACCGAGGAACCCGCGACATGTTTCACCACTACAGAGACAGTCGCCTGTTTCGTCCCCGTACCGGAGGCTTCCCTTGCTATTGCCGAGGCCTACCTGGTAACCGGGATTGAAACACCTCTACCTGCGGAAACAGATGAAGAGGCAGGCAGCCTGGAAGCCCTGCAGGACGTCGCTACGGAAGGATCCGCAGCACCACCTCCCTGTTGTACAACGGAACAAGCTTCAACATCTCTCACCATCGAGCAGCCTGATGTGATCATCGAGGAAGAGGTCGGAGAGGATGACGACGAGACCCACAGCACCGCTGAGGATTTCGACACCGGGTTCGCTTGGGGAGACAACAAGGAACTTCCTACCGGGCATACAGCTCGGGTACACTGGTCGGGTGCAATGCCGACACCTTCCCCTGTGCCGTTCCTCCGGGTGCCGATACAGACAGCCCGCCAAGTTCAAGCTTCCCGCCAAACCACCAGCTCCGTTACTCATCTCTACACCCCGAGCCGTAACGACGGAGATGTACGCCAGAGACGACGAGAGGAGTGGCAAGCCCGAGAACGCGCCAACATGCAGGCCCGTTCCGAGGCTCGCCGCCAGCCGCCGCTGCCTGATGAACTCCGCCGTGAAGGTAGAATTTCCACCTTTAATTTACATACCGGGTGAGGGTTCGCTTGGGAGGTGGGTTTGAATGAGGAGGTGTTTGTGGGGCGCCGGGACGTTGAGTCAAACTTGCCAAGAGGACATCCCGATCGCGACCTATACCGGGGCGATATTATCACCTACGAGCGCTATGCTTGTGCAGATGGGTGGTTCGCCATCCGGATGCGCCATCGTTCTCCGTGCCAGTGACTTTAAAAACTTGAACTCCCTCAATGACTCTGTTCCCGTTAATCACTGACTGTGAGATCTTGCGGCTACAGCCTGGACTCTAGTTAAAGGACAGCCGACCGCTCGCTGGGTCCGCACAAAGTGATTACCTGTTTCTTTGCTTATGTCACCAAAGCATACCTTTACCTGTTTTCATTTTAATAAAAGTGTGTCATATATGTATAAAAATACAAAAACCTCTGTAATGTGAGTAGTGTGACGCTTGGGGACAAGCTTATTCAACCAAGGGGGAGTGTGGCGCCCCGCAACGAGTGCGTCACAAGGGAGTATTGCAGCCGCAATATTCTCTGACACAGCAGTGAAATAGTTAACTTTGAGATCCAACCCAACATGCAACACCTAGAACAGGGGACCAATCATAGGTCCTGGGGGGTGGAGTGTTAGGGTAGTGTAGTAGAACACACACAATAGTCTAGAGAGAATAATCTAGACAGGAGAAGAGAATAGTCTAGAACTTGGAGAGGAGCGGGGGCTCCGCACTCCGTGCGGGCCCCTGGGCCGTCACCGGTCGGGTGTCAGCACCTGAGGCCTTAACCACCGGGAACACTTGCGGATCTCTGAGGAACACTATCACTGCTGAGTCCACCCGGTCTACTACTCAACCACTGTATACCATGTACTGCCTGCTGGTTACAGTAAAGACCCGTTGCAGAGACTACCTGTGTCCGTGCTTCCTTATGAACTGTCTGTCCGCACAACAAGGTAACCGCAGCTGCCGCACAACATCTTGAGCAGCTTCTCCAGCCTCCGGGGATCACCGCTCAGCCTGTGGGAGCGTAACATCTTGCTGCTATCCATCCCCCGGGGGCTCCGCAGCGTCGGTAGTCCTTACCGAACTACTCATTGGTGGCGTCACGAATAAAATTAAAACCCCTTTAATCTGTTCCACCAAGACGTCTTCACTTTTGATCTGCACTACACCGGGCCCCACTACCGGCAGGCGCGGTCCACCCGTGACGAGGAAGGAAGCATCGCCTGTATAAACCGGAGTCAGCCGGCCACGGTGAGTCACTGCCAGAGTGACTAAATCATCCAAGGTGTAGTCACTACCTCAGAAAATGTAAGTGTATAAATGCTTCTTTTTCACCTTTCACATTACACTCTGAGCTCAGACAGGGATGATTAGAACAGTATTATAAAGATACAGGTGCAGACAGTGATAGCTGGGGAGGCATAAACCACCTGACAGGTACCCTTCAGGCTGAGGCCAGGGTCACACATGCTATCCATTTTGCCCTGGATCCATTTTTGGAATCAGTTTTTGGACTTTTTTTTTCTAAATCCAAAAAAGCATATCCGTTAACAGATGATGCACTTAAGTGTCACTGCATTTTTCAAAAATACATGCCTTTTTGTTTTGCATCCAAAAAACGCTGCTAGCAACGTTTTTGGGTGCAGTAAAAAAAAAGCATGTGTTTTTTTAACATGGGGTCCTATGGGAAACGCATGCATTAACACATGGCACATATACAGGGGTTGGACAAAATAATGGAAACACCTGGAAAAATCAACAAAAGTTAGTTTAATGTGGTGTAGGTCTACCTTTTGCTGGGTGCGTGGTTAGTAAGTCACCCTGGCCACAGATGCCTCAAGGTTATCCAGAGATTTCTGCTACTTTACTTGACTGAGCTCCAGAGAATGTCCTTCATCTCCTTTTTTACTCCTGACTTCTGACTTCCGCAACCAGTGTGACTTCTGAGTTTAAGCCTACTTGGTGTTGTCCACAGCAACTATCAGTAAGTTATCAACTTCTCACAACTGCTCTCAGTGCTGTTCTCACCTTGCTTCTGCAATCAAGGTAACACATCACTTCTGCCCTTACCTGTGGTTTGTGCCCGCACACTCTCAGCAAGATAGTATCCAAACAACCCACTTACATCTGCCATCAAACTGAAAGCCTAATTGGTTTGCTCTTATATATACATGTGTATAAACATACCGTACTTTTTGCTTTGTAAAACACACCAGATTCTAAGACGCACCCCAAATTTGGTGAAGGACAGGAGAAAAATAATAATTTTTAATGTTAAATGGGGTCCATCTTCTAATGCCAGTGTCCGTCTTACATTCAGTATATATGTCCCTCATCGTGGGTATGTATGTCTCCCATCTCAGTATATTTGCCCCCCTGGTATATAACACACCCATCCTGGAACATGGTCCCTCATCCTGGGATTTAGCCCCTCTATCCTGGATATGGCCCCCTTATTTTGGATATGGCCCCCCCTGCGCTGGCATATATAGCCACCCGTGATGGCACATAGCCCCCCTGTGCTGGCACATATAGCCACCCATGATGGCACATAGTCCCCCTCTGCTGGCACATATAGCCACCCATGATGGCATATATCCCCCCTGTGCTGGCACATATAGTTTCCTGCGCTGGAACATAGCTCCCCTGTGATGGCACATAGCCCCCCTGTGATATATATACTCCTCCCCAGTCTGGATCGGATCATGTGACTGAGGCACACAGTGATGACATAACTGTTCGCCCCAGGTCACATGATCGTTTGACAGGTACAGAGACAGGAAGACACTGAGCTGGGAGCATAAAGCAAGCAACGGAGGGTGAGTAACAGCATTTATTTTATTGTGTGTGCACCAGCAGGGATGCATATAGAGTGATGGTGGGGCCATATCCGGGAGAGGTGAGTGAAGGCACATGTAATATGCGTCGTTCCTCTGTCTACATCTCTGCGCTAGTTTCAGCACTGAGGTGAAGGACAGTGGGTGCAGTGAATATTGCATTATCAGAATGAGCAGGGGCACATGACTACAACTTATGCAGCCTGATCCAGCACTGACGCCACTCCAAAGTGCTCTCCCCTTACCGTACAAAACAGTAGATTCGGATTATAAAACACACCCCCACTTTCCCCCAAATATGGGGGAACAAAATTGTGTCTTATCCGAAAAGTACGGTGTATATATATATATACATGTATATACACTCGCTGTAGCACCTGGCATTGTCCGGGATAGTAAATAACTGTTCTTATCTTTATCAACAGAATAGTTTAACAAATAATTATTTTGCACATAAACGTAACATAGTAAATAGAAAGAAACTGTATTATTAAAAATCAAAATGTAAAGTAACAGAAGCATTTCACATCATATACTCAAAACCACAGATATGCAGCACATATTACCGTATATACTCGTATATAAGCCGACCCGTGTATAAGCCGACCCCCCTACTTTTGCCCCCAAAATCTGGGAAAAACTATTGACTCGTGTATAAGCCGAGGGTGGACCCCAGCACAGGTATACAGCCCCCAGCAGTGTGGTATACAGGCCCCCCCGATGGTATACAGGCCTCCCCAGTGGTAGTATACAGCCCCCAGCAGTGTGGTATACAGCAGCCTCCCCAGTGGTATATACAGGCCCCAGCAGTGTTACAGCAGCCTTCCCAGGGTATATACAGCAGCAGCCCCAGGGTATATACAGCAGCAGCCCCAGGGTATATACAGCAGCAGCCCCATGGTATATACAGCAGCAGCCCCATGGTATATACAGCAGCAGCCCCATGGTATATACAGCAGCAGCCCCAGGGTATATACAGCAGCAGCCCCAGGGTATATACAGCAGCAGCCCCATGGTATATACAGCAGCAGCCCCAGGGTATATACAGCAGCAGCCCCATGGTATATACAGCAGCAGCCCCAGGGTATATACAGCAGCAGCCCCAGGGTATATACAGCAGCAGCCCCATGGTACATACAGCTGCAGCCCCAGGGTACATACAGCAGCAGCCCCAGGGTACATACAGCAGCAGCCCCAGGGTACATACAGCAGCAGCCCCATGGTATATACAGCAGCAGCCCCATGGTATATACAGCAGCAGCCCCAGGGTATATACAGCAGCAGCCCCAGGGTATATACAGCAGCAGCCCCATGGTACATACAGCTGCAGCCCCAGGGTACATACAGCAGCAGCCCCAGGGTACATACAGCAGCAGCCCCAGGGTATATACAGCAGCCCGAGGTATACAGGCCCCCCATCAGTATACAGGCCCCCCCCATGGTCTGTAAACCTGTAAAGGAAGATGATTATACTTATCGCTGTCCCGCTGCCGTCCCCGCTCTGCATCGCGATCCTCCATCTGCATCGCGATCCTCCATCTTCATTCACCGGCTTCCGACTTCCTGTGTTCTGCGCCGAATGACGTCATTGTCGGCGCCGACAGGAAGCCAGAAGATGGAGGAGCGCGATGCAGATGGAGGATCGCGATGCAGAGCGGGGACGGCACCGGGACAGCGATAAGTATAATCATCTTCCTTTACAGGTTTACGGACCATGGGGGGGGCCTGTATACTGATGGGGGGCCTGTATACCTCTGGAAGGGGGGGCGCCCGTATAGTGACTCGCGTATAAGCCGAGGGGGTAACTTTTCAGCCCAATTTTTGGGCTGAAAAACTCGGCTTATACGCGAGTATATACGGTAATTGCACAATTACCCAAATATTGTGAAGCACTTTATCTGCAACTCCTTATCCAAGAGCCTTTTGATAAACGATATTCTTGATTTTTCCTTCCAGTGCACAGACAAACAGATTTTTGTCAGTTCCAACTCTTGAGCAGGCCACATAAAGTTGACCATGACATACTGTAAACATGAAGGATTGCAAATCAATTCCAGTTACTTTCAAGGACTGTCCCTGAGCCTTGTTAATGGACATTGCAAATGCCAGTCAAACTAGAAACTGGACACGTTTAAAATCAAAAGGCAAATCAGATGGAATGAGTGGAATTGTTGGAATGAAAACGTCCTCTCCTTTGGCACATCCTGCCAAAATGGCTGCTCCAATTACATGTGGAAACAGGTTCTTAATCAAGAGTCTTGTTCCATTACACAGCTTTAGTGGATCCAAATTTCTCAACAGCAGAATAGATGCTCCAGGTTTTAGAAAGAGATTGTGAGGAGGAAGTCCGTGTGGTTTCAAGGAGTTGAGGAACTCAGTTGGATAGAATAATGCTTGGGCAGGGTCTGTGACTTTATCCTCTAATTGTAGGTTCTGCACACACCTGGAGGAAGACTTAAATTTGAAGATTGATCTTGTGGATGCTATCATTTTTTGCAGCTAGTGGTTGTGTGTGGTCTCCTACTGTATACAGGAGCTGAGCTCTGCTTCTTGCTGTATTCTTGAGTCTATGTGTGAGCTCCTGGTGTAATACAGGGGCTAATCAGGGCACAGGTTGTGATATAAAGGGGCTATGCATGGCCTCCTGTTGTAATATTGCCGATATGACGTCAGCACTGCAGACAAACAACAGAAACCGGAGTTGCACTGGACCTGCAGGATAAATAACAATCCTTTTTTTCTACAGTTCAAAGTTTTCTGAAACAGGACAACCCCTTTCATAGAAAAATGTCACTGAAGGCAGCGCCAGATGGAGGTTCCTAATAGGATCTCCAAAGTGGATGTAGACAAATGTGTACAACAGTTTTTTTGCTGCAGTAGGTCAAACAGAAGATAGACGAGTGCGACATACTGTCTGGAAAGAAAGATCTCTTGTCTCTACCTCCAGTCTCTTACCTAATCTGAGATCGAAAAATATATGAGTGCACTTGTGACCAGTTCAAAGTTACTTATTAAATTTTACCTGAAAATGTATTCTTCAGAGCTTCCATTGTAAGGGACAGCCCTTTTACTTTCATCTTCATGTTGGTATATTTTACATTTTTCTTAATTAGTTTATACTAGTTGACTTTACAGATCTCAGATATCACTCAGCATAATTTTTTTTCATGTGGAACACTATAGACTAGTGATGAGCGAGTAGTAAGGTATTCGAGGTCGGATTATTCATACTAATTCGTCACAAATAATGAACCTAATTCCAGTTTAACCTATTGCCTGTTCTCACCCACAAATGTCTACACAGCGCTGTGCCTCCATACATCTCCTTGTCTATCACCCTACCCGTTTTCTATACTCGGCAAGTGACTTTTGACTAGCGTCTGCACTAATCCGAACCTCGCATTCTCGACTCCAAGAATTCTCCTGAGCTGCACCAATTCTGTGGAATGCTCTACCCCAAGAAATTAGGACTACTTACACAGTTTTGAGTGCTCCCTAAAAACACAGCCTATTATGATCCCTAATCGAAGTCCTAACTCTCCGTCAAACTCCACCAAACCCAACAGCATTACAACGATTGGCTGGTGATGGCTCGTGCAACCTTTCTATAAAAAAAAAACCCAGCACTTTGTGTCACCCCCACCTCATTGTAGATTGTGAACCTGTTATGAGCAGGGTGGTCATTATTTTTGCTTTAATGATTGTTTTTTTGATAACTCTTACTTATGACTGTTTGTATATGAACCTATTAATTGTAAAGCGCTGCAGAACATACTGGCGCTATATAAATAATGATTATTATTATTAGTCAATGGGGAACTCAAATAGTTTTCTCCAAGATTTCCCTAAAAAACTATTTGTGTTCCTTATTGACTTGTATTAGATTTATTATTCAGACAAATACAGGAAGATACTCAGTTAGACTAATGGCCGGGTTACACATACCTATGTTCCAGCGACCTGATCAACAATCCGACTGGACACACACTGAGACGACACACAGGCAGACACCCGATGGTCGCTGGGATCGGTCAGGGTGTCGGGCGCACACTGGGTGTAGCTGGTCATTGCCCCTGTCACTCATGCCGATGCATGGATGCCAGCGGGAGACCAGAGACCGAAAAATGGTCCCCTGTATTCCGCAGCAATCAGCAAGCTGATTACTAATCACTGTGACATGTCACACGCAGCAACGTCGCTACCGAGGTCACTGCAACATCACAAAACTAGTGACATTGCAGCGACATTAGTAGCGATGTCGCTGCATGTAACCCGGCCTTTATCCAAACCTGAATATTTTACTATTCACTCATTACTACTATAGATGTATACAATGGACTATATCTAAGGGTACCGTCACACGCCGCAATATCACCTGGCAATATGTGGCGACCTAACGTGCATGCTCACGTTTTTCGTGGTCACCTCAGAAGGTAAGATGATGTGTCGCTCCGGAAATCGCCTCACCTACAGCGGAACCAATCTTGCCTCATTCCATCGCCGCTTCACACGCCGCAATCTCAAATGCAATGTGGGCGTACATGTTCAGCGCGGCGAGGACATAGGCGTGCCGCAGTGGTTTACACCGCGCCCCATACATACACGCTCATTGGACAACGCAACAGTGTAACGATTGGTCAACCTGCTCTGGAAGGCTGGCTAATACATGGCGCCATTGTCTATCGGAGTTTGTCACAAATACATGCTCGTGTCCTCAATTGTGGCTCCTGCAACACACTTTCAGTACAATGTACCCAACAGCGTCACCAAAATCACACATAGGGTGATTGTAGTGCATGGCCCATGGCACCCATCTACAATGTGTAGGCCAACATCTGAGCTGTTATGTGTGGCGCTATACTCCACACAGCTTACCTTAATACATGCAGACAACATAGCTTGCGCTAGTCAATGGTGCATGTAATTGCACTGAGTTTGCAGATTGTGTAGCTGAATATGTGTGTGGTGCTGAACGGACAGCTCTTCAAATATGGCGTGGTGTCAAGTGACAGCCAATGGGAACACAGCAGCCCACACCAATCATCTCAGACAGGGCACGGACTACAGCACGCTGAGGCACGCCTTTGGGAAATCATAGGCAACGCTCCTTCCATCACTATCGCCCTGTCACACACCACAACATGGAAATATTGCCTTAACAATTGCGGCTGATTACTGAGCAGATGAATTAAACTTTTAACACATTAACGTAAGAGTCGCTAACACAACGAGCCATTGGAAATGGAAGTGATGATTGCCGATATTGGGTCTTTCTACCTATTTGCAGTTATAAGAGGAATTTTACAGCATTAACATTATCTAAACTGGTTTTATGATGGATTTAATGTCACTTTCATTAAAAATAATTGTTTATTATGGGAAACATCTCATTGATTCCAAACTTTTAAGTGATCGTGTACTATATAAATGTCACATGAGATCACGTATTTGCTTGCTTGGATATGATGCACCATAAGCACAGTCGTCGGAAACACCTTTTATACATGATTGGGATCTGAATCTCCAGTTAAGTGGAATTTACTAGCAAAATTTATGCCGTCTCTATTTTTATCACAGTCCCAAGGGACCAGTGAGAACTAGATCCGCGTATACCCTCAAGCATGAGCTGATGGGTGCTCGGCGCAGTTAATGTTTTTATGCTCCTGATAAGAAATACTTCTTGAGGATTACTGATAAGGTTCCTGGAATTTAAGACTCTTAACGGACATTTTCTCTAATACTTGTTCAATAATAATATTTAACAATATTTATATATTTTGCATGCATATATAGTGCCAAAGTTTTCTGCAGCAATATATGTACATTTTCCAAAGCCCACAACCTAAATTTCCTATTAGTATAGCATTGGAGAGTGGGAGGAAATTGGAAAACCTGGAGGAAACCTACACACGGAGGGAGAACATAGAAACCTCATTTAGGATGGTATTTTAACCCAGAAACAGAGCGTTACAAGGCTACAGTATTAACCATTGAACCACCATGCTGTCCCTACTTATGGTACATTTAAAGGCAGAGATATGCATACATAAGAGGATTAAGAACAAAGCACTAGAGAAAACTAGGTACATAAATACTGAAGCATGAACTATTGGGTGCTCTGAGCAGTTAATGGGACTTACCGGGTATTAGGGTGCATACTCATGATCAGGAATAATAGCATTTTGGACGCAGTGTATTGTCGCTACATTGTACCTTACAAGCACAGTGGATGGGATTTCAAGAAATCCCATCCTCACTATGCTTCTCCTCACTGCAGCGTATTTCAGCTGCGGTGTGGGTTTTTAGACTTCCCCATCTCCACAGTATGTTAATTTAATGCTGCGGAGATGGAAGCGAGCTCCATCGGGTGAATGAAGGGAGAAGCCGCCCTGCACCCAAAGCAGAGCATGGTCACAGGGCAGATGCAGTCTCCCTGCGTTCACCCGTGGGCTTCCGGAGAAACTGCATCCAAAACGTAGTACTTTGATGCAAACACAGTTTTCTCTGTTGCAGATCTAGCAATGCTTAGCCTGTGTAACCCCACGCACACCACTTATTCACAACTCTCTATTTAAATTGTATATTGATAGAAATCTGATAATCAGTGGTGAGGGCAAGTTAACATAGAGCAGTTGACTATGAGACTTGAGACAAGAGAGTCCTGTACTCATAATCTCTTGCTGATAAAACACTTATTTTACTAAAACACCAACACAGCCTAGTGAGTGACATATAGCTGGAATGAGAGTCTCACCCCATACATGATGTTGCTCTTAAATTAGATAGCAAAAACCTGTTGTCAAATTCCATTTTACCCCTTACTTACATATGATCTACTATTACATCCTATTTCAGCTGCCTGCCTTTTATGCAGGCTCACAAATTGAGCCCATATTTTTACTGGCAGATGATGGTTGTATTATTCAGCTTAATCTACCTCTAATAGATCAATTCTTTGAGCCATGCTGCCCAGTCATGGCAATCTCAGATACGGCGGTCCTACTCTACGTTTTTATATATATCTTGTGCCATTACGGCCTCCTGGATACATTAAAAGCAGTTCCATATTGATGCAACACATACCTGAAGCATTTCTGAACCGCTCTCAATGGAAATTATTTGCTTTCATCAACGGTAATAACATTTTGTGTAATAATAATTACTAGAAGTGACAAAAGTAGCTGCATTGGAATGGGATTTGAGGGAGAAATTCTCTAGAAATGGCAGATGGTCAGTTTTAATCATGAAATATAGCTTGATCATACGAGGAGACATCCGCAGTGAGTACAGCTTTGTTGTACAATCAGATCTGAATTTACGATTTCATTTAAATAAACTTAATATTAATTCATTTTTCTTTTTGTCTACTATATAGCCAGTGCTTTGTACTCACACGGAAAAAGGCTAGTCGACTTGTTTATGTCGTGTTTGACACAATATAACCGAGTTGTAATAATTGTTGGCTTGGATGCGGCACAGCACATATCTGACTCATTTCATTGAAGCTCCTGTTTACCAAGGTCATCCAAAAGTGAAGAACCAGAGGACTTAAGACCATCATTCTAGAGACCATAAGGAGAGGTGGGACAGTGATTAAACATTTAAACCATTTTCTGTGAAGACTTGGCTTGACTTTAATCTGTTTTTGCCTGCCAAGTCTTCTTCCTTTGTGCCAGGCCATCTTTATTTATCCTGCTGCAGCAATGACTGAAACAAACTTCATTTTCCTCTTCTTCTATCCAGCTATTAAATGGGAACTCTGGGGAGAGAAAATTTTTTAGTACCATCCCTGCCCTGCTACATGATGAAGCAGAACCTGTACACTGCAGCTCTATGATCTATAGATTGCTTATAATTCAATAAAATCATACCTGCCCCTCAGCTCTTCCCCCTCCTTCATGGGACATAACATTGAAGCCTGACAGGTTCATGCAGCAGCAGAGAACAGGAGGTGTGTCAGGGGCGTGGACCCTGGAAGCTGCTGGATCATCCTACGTTCCATCCCACTCACACTTCTGTATGGCATGGCATGGAGCTTGGGCACCGTTCCCATGCACCTACTACAATCCAGCCCCTGAAAAAGCAATCATGTCACCAAACAGATACAAATACACACTGTGATCCTCTGCTGTATGATGATGCATAATGGGTACTGTTATTGTGAGGCTAGGAGCACATGCAAAGCACTACAATAATCGATTCAGCTCTGCATGGTCTTCCCTCTCCCATAGGAACATGGTAGCTTTCTGTCCTACAACTTTCTATCACTCCTCTGTGACAGTCACAGCAGAGCATCCAGAGTCTGCAGCATCGGTTACACACACGTTATAGATGCTGCAGACTCTGGATGCTTTGCTGTGACTGTCACTGAGGAGTGATGATGATGATCCATGGAAAGTTGTAGGGATAGGAAGTTACCATGTTCCTATGGTGGAGGGGAGACCATGCAGAGCTGAATCAATCAGTGTAGTAGTGCTTTGCCTGTGCGCCTAGCCTCACAATAACAGTACACATTATGCATCATCATACAGCAGAAGATCACAGCATGTATTTGTATCTGCTTGGTGACATGATTGCTATTTGAAGCCTGGACTCCCTGTCACATCACATAGGATGGTATATCAGGGGCTAGATTGTAGTATGAGCATGGGGCGGTGCCCAAGTCCCCTGCCACGACCCTTTCCCATACAGAAGTGTGAGTGGGCTGGAATGTAGGATGATCCTGCAGATCCCAGTGTCCATGCCCCAGAGACACCTCCTATTCTCTAGTGACATGCTGAAATGTTATGTCCCTTGAGGGGGAGTCAGAGCTGAGGAGCAGATATGATTTTATTGAATTATAAGAGATCTATGGATCCTAGAACTGCAATGTACAGCTCTGCTTCATAATGTAGCAGGGCAGGGACTGCACTAAAAGGTTTCTCTCCCCAGAGTCCCCCTTTAATATTTATCCTCTTGGTTCCTCAATTGTTGCCTATGGTGCACTGAAAACTATAAAAACTACCAGCGATTGGCTTGATTATGCCATTTGCACCATTTTGAGATACATTATATGGACAAAAATAAGGGGACTGTTTTATCTAATTAGTAGAAATAACTTTATTATTGTGTATTAGATGTGCAATTGTTATCTTGAGTGTTTTTCCTATTTATTTAATTTTGCTTTTAAGGGATTTGTATTTGTTGGGGGTCAGATATAATATTGGAGTGAAATTACATATATTTAGGATTAGAGTGTGTTTTTTATTATTTTTATGCCAGATTCTTAGTGATAGTTTTATAAATGAATTGGTTATGGTGCAATATTCTATTATATGGAGCTCCACGATAATTAGAACCTGAAAGAATTATACTACAAAATAATTGAAGAAACAACTTCCCTCTATATACTGGCTCTGTGTGTCAGTCATTGCACTGGCTGCTTATACATCATAGGATCCAGTTCAAATTGCTTGTTCTCCCCACAAAGCTCTTCACAGTGCAGCACCCCCCTACCTCTCCACCCTCATCTCCGTCTATCACCCCACCCATTCTCTTCCTTCTGGTAGCAACTTTAGACTAACTTCGATATTGATCCAAACCTCCCACTCTAAGTGCCAAGACTTCTCCTGTGCTGCACCAATTTTCTGGAATGCTCTACCCTAAGAAATGAGGTCTATTCACAACTTACATACTTTCAGGTGCTCCCTAAAAACACATCTTTTCAGAGCAGCCTATCTTGTCACTTAGACATAGCCTATTCACTCCACCAGACGCAAAAACATGACAAACAATGGCTGGTGACTACTCATGCAGCTCTTATCTATTCCCCATCTAGTCAAGTTGGCTTGGCCATCATTGTAAATATGCCCCTGTAATTCATGTCACCCCTACCTCATTGTTAGATTGTAAGCTCTTATGAGCAGGGCTGTCATTATTTTGCTTTATTTTTTGTATTCTTTGATAACTGTTACTTATGACTGTTTGTACATGTCCCCTCTCAATTGTACAATGCTGCAGAACATGTTGGCACTATATAAGTAAAGATTATTATTATTATTATCCCATAGAGTCTAAAAAAATCCTAGAAAAAATGGAATTTCAGGACTCCCTAAAGTATTGGAATCTCTCGGGAACCAGAAAAGTTTCCCAGGAAAGCATCCACCAACCTTATTAATTGCCATAACACCAAGCCCAGCTTCCATATATTCATTAAGAGGCAGTAACAGGGCATGAAGAGAGGGTCTGTTTGGTAAGAGGAATAAATATATGCCCTGTAATCACCAATCTCCTAGAAAGCAATTTTAAAAAGTTGGCAAGTATGTTTATATGGTAAAGATGCCCTCTAGTTACAAAATACCCTGCAGCTCTGCTGTGATACAAATTCAATGGCAAAAATGATCAATTTTGCTTGCTGCATTATGCACTATGTGTTAATTATATACTGATCCCAGTCTTAGCTTCCCACTTAACCAAATCAGATTTCATACTTTTCCATGATGAGGAGCTAACCCCCAAAACCCAGTGTCTGCAAGATGAGATTCTGGTTTGGTTATTAGCCAAAGTCATATCACAAGGTTTGTTAAAGGGTTGATATTGACTTTTAGGATTACTACTTCCTATAAATGGCACTAGACTTCAAGTTAGTCCTCTTCCCCTTTGAGGAGGGAATTTGTATATTTAATTTACCAGAGGAGCTTGCAAGGCATTTAACCCTCCTCATACTGGCAGACCTGACATGACACTTTTCACAAGGAGAAACCTTATATTTTACATCCTTAGCCTTAGCCTCTCACTTGGCCAAATCAGATCTCATACTTTGCACTGATAAGTGGCAAAAGCCTGAAACACCATGTATGCATCTTGGGATTTTGGTTTAGCTTATATCATAATGACATGCCCACCAGGACCGTGGGGTATTCAGAACTGAGTCGGGAGTTCTTTGGGGAGGTCACGGGGTCATGACTCGATTCCTTGGCCCTGGTTATGTCAATAAAAAGGGGAATATTTTATGGGAAATGTATTTGTGATGCCACCCGTGTGTTTCGGCAATTGTGATGGCCAACACTGCAGTACAGATCCTCTGGGGCCATTGGTGATGCAGCAAGTTATTATGCTCTCCACGGGTAGAAGAAGGACCCAGGGCAGGTTACACAGTCTATGCTGGGAAAAGGATTTGGTGGGGTGCAGGACTGAGGGTGAAATAAATGACTTTACCTCTATTTGATGGTTGTTGTTGCAGACCAGGGCACTTGTAATAGATGATAACGTTGATGCGGGCAGCTGGGAAGCAATTTGGGATCCACCTAGCCAGGTGATTGTAGAGATCTTCCTTCTGTGTGGTGCTACTTGGACCTTGCTGCCTAAAGCTGTGCTGCAGCCCTCACCGTGCATGTCTAGTCCTTTACCCGTATGGCAAGCAATCTGCCTGTTCTCAGACTTTCTCTTCTGTCTAACACCGCCTCCAGGCCACAATTTATAGGGAAGCTCCCCTAAAACCAGGTAAGAGCTCTCCCTTCTAGTCTGGAGTCAGGAAAAGTGTTGGATGTTGGTGTTACATGACTAGGGGACCCCTTCTTGCTTCCAGGAATGACATCACCCCCTGTGAGGGAGGCAGTGCCACTGTGGCAACCATACTCCTACGGTTCCCTTATTCCCCCCTAGTTAAATTCAGTACTCCCCGGACTGAGGAAATATAAAGAAAAGAGAAACAATAACAAATAATATTTACAGAGTCTCAAAATTCAAAAATTACAAAAGCCAACAAAATAGGGAAATAGTATTTGCGGCACTTAGTCTTTTATGCTGCTAACCAGGAATTGTCTTTTTCCGGGTACCTGGATTTTGGTTGGTAGGAACCACCCAAACCCGCTTTGTGTAGTTTGACCCTGGGCGTGGCTACAGGGCACTGTTGATGAGCCTGGCAGCTTATTTTCTAGGCTAAAATTAAACTTATATACAAGTATTGTCCTGACCACACCTAGTCCAGTGGTCCATTTGTCCATATTTAACTATTATATGAAGATTTTAAAAGTTCTTACAGCAGTCTCTGTAGGTACTCATGCTTAACAGTTGCATAAATATATTTACATTTTAACTGAACCATCTATTTACTCTCTGTAGTCTACGGGGGTCTGACCCTGGGTGCTACAATGTGACCTATGTAATATGGGTGTTTCTACTGACCTATCCTGGTCTAAGGTGTCTGCTGTTACTGTTGTGGACCCACTAGTATCTGTAGGCCTATGTCTTATGGGTAGGCTAGGCAGCTTCCTGCGACTCCTTAGACTCACAGCGTGCATGACAGGCTCACTGCTGGCAGGGGTTGGTTCTCCTGTTCTGCTGCAGGTGTGGCGACTGTTTCTGGAGCTGATAAGTCCTCAAGTTGTTATAGAGTCTCTGCCGCTTCAGTTACTTATATCTGTGAAAGGTCAGTTCATAGAGGAGAATCCAGGAGGAATGAAGGGCACTCCCATTAGCAGGAAGTGCAGGTTGTTTCATATATTTTAAAAGTTTTTTTTATTCTATCAAAAAATAAAAATAATATACAATTTTTGCAGATACCTGAGGAAGGCTGTTTTTACGTAAAATTTCCAGCCGAAACATGTTGTATCTTCTGTACCTACTTGCTAGAGATTACAAAAATTGTATTTTATTTTTATTTTTTGATAAAATAAAAAAACCTTTTTAAATATATGAAACAACCTGGACTTCCTGCTAATGGGAGCGCCCTTCATTCCTCCTGGATTCTCCTCTATGAACTGATGTTTCACGGCCACAAGGCTAAGTGTGCTGCATATCCAGGACAGGGCTGCAGACCATAAGGAGAACTGAGATCAAATCTGGTCTGATGAGCCTGATATAAAGACCAGCATAAGGGGAGCATATATAATCCTTATAGTACTTGGAATAGTTAATACGCTGCACTTAGATCTGCACCCCTTTTTCTCTTGTTTCTCTCACCACCATAATCCATAGCCTTGGATATCATCTCTTTGTAATTAAATCGGTGAAAAGGTGAGGACAGGTACCACAATTGCTTGGTTCACCTGCGTGCAAGACCTGGGAAATTCTCCAAGGATGGTTTGGACTGTCTCTTCCACCTCCTCTATTGGGTGTGGGGCTGAATTGATCTTCCTTCTTTATGTCTCAACTGGTCAGGGCATACCTACAGGTGATCCCTTGATACTGCTGCTAATGTCTCTCCTCCATCTTTACTGATGAGGCACACATTGTCAAAGTTCAAAGGCATTATGGTGTATGGCTCTGCCTCCCACTGGTCATCAAGTTTATTTGTTCTGCTTTTTCTTTTGAGGACTTGTTCTCCAGGTGTTAAGGGAATTGCAGGGCTTGCTGGTTATAATTTCTCTCTTGTCTTTGCCTTGCCTGAGACAAACTCTTCTTTACACATTCTTGAACTCAGCAATACTGCTGTTGTCGCTCTGTATCCCAGTCAGCTTCTGGTGCTGTCACCTCAGGCATTAAGACTCCCGTGTCCATGTCAATGGGTAACTTGCCAGGTCTTGCTCTCATCAGGTAGGCTTGTGTGCAGTTGGTGAAATTCACCGGTATATGGCTATACAAGTCTACCAGATCTGGCCACTTCTCTGGCCACTTACTTCTCTCTTCAAGATGCAGGGTCTTCAACAGGTCTATTACTACCTGGTTCATCTCTTCACACAGCCCATGTGTCTGGGGATGATACGGCATCGTTCTGATTTTCTTGCAGTCGACAAGTTACAAAACTCCTGGAATACTTCTGCTTTAAAGGCTGGGCCTTGGTCAGTAAGAACTCGTTCAGGGTAACTATGTGGTCGACAAATGTGCATTTGAAATGCTCTGGCTACCGTCCTAGCTGTTTGGTCCTTCACTGGCATGACTACTAGGAAACTGGAGTAATGGTCTACTATGGTGAGGGCGTAGACATAGCCTGACTGACTCGGTGTAAACTTCACGTGGCCCAAGGTTTCCAGTTCAAGTGGTTCTTTGGTAACTATGGGCTGTAGGGGAGCACTCTGGCTCTCACGGTCTTTCCTCCTCAGGCTGCATGAACCACACTCGCGACACCATCTCTCAATCACTTTCCTCATACCAACCCAGTAATACGGCTCACAAAGCAAGACTTCCAGTTTCTTCCACCAGAAGTGGCCTGCTCCATCGTGGTACGCTTCCAAGACCATTGAGGCATCTCTCTTCAGGACTACTTACCACATGAGTTCATGAGTTCTGGAATTGACACTTCTCTGACACAGCTTCCTGTCATAGATGAATAATTTGCCCTTCTCCTTCCACAGCTGTTAGGTCTCCTGTGGAGCATCTGGACCAGGCTGCGAGTCAGTTGGTGTCAGCAATTCAATTTACTAAGCGGACGGCTGGGCACTATTTTGCGTGTCAGCCCATCCATGGTGGGGCAGTGGGTTGAATGTGACCTCTTGCACGGCATGGCGCTAGTTTCTTACACTGTGGGAGTACTGGTTCACCCCATGATGGTGGAAAGCCGGTAGTTCTATTTCCTCCAGCTGTTCCCGGTCTACTCCCACATCTGGCAGGTTGGGCATCCTAGACAGTGCATCTGCATTGGCGTTCTTATGCCCTGCCCAGTACTTGATGATAAACTCATAGATAGCAGGGCCATCCATCACTGCTCCAGCGCATCCAGCTTCGCCGTCTCTTGGTGCGTCAGCGGATTGTAATCTGTAAAGATGGTAAACTTTGCTGAAGCGAAGTAATGCTTGAAGCACTCCGTTACCACCCAGACTCTGGCGAGAAACTCCAGCTTAAAGGAACTATAGATGTCAGGGTTTTTCTCCATGGGATGAAGCTTCCTGCTTGCAATAGGCAATCACTCTTTCTCTGCCTCTTTGCATTTGGGATAACACAGCTCCCAAACCCACGTTGTTGGCGTCTGTGTTGAGTAAAAAGGGTTGGCCATAGTCAGGGTAGGTCAGAACCTCATCTCCGTAAGAGCTATCTTTAGCCTGGTGAAGGATTCTTCTTCTTTCTTACTTCACTTGAACGGAGGACTCGGGTTCTTGGCCTTCTTGGACTGACCCACCATGAGGTCCTGTAGGGGCGCTGCTATCTTTGTGAAGCCCTTTATGAACCTCCTGTAGTAGCCTAACAGTTCGAGGAACTCCCTCACTTCCTTGATCATGGAGAGTCTTGGCCAGTCCTTGAGTATGGTGGCTTTATCAGGGTCTGTGCCACCCCTTCGGTTCTTACCACGTGACCTAGGTATTGCACCTTGGGCTTCAACAGATGGTACTTGGATGGCTTTACTTTCAGGCCAAAACCTGATAAGGCCTCGAACACCTCAGCCAGGTGATCCAAGTGGTCTTCGTACGTCTTGGAGTAGACGATTATGTTGTCCAGGTGCAAGACCGTTTCAAAGATTTTGTGTTCTAGGCAGCACTCTATTAACTGCTGGAATATTCCTGGTGCATTGCATAGCTCGAATGGCATGCAGGTGAACTCACAGAGCCCCATCGGTGTTGTAAACACGGTCTTCTCTCTGTCCGCCTCTGATACAGGAACCTGCCAATACCCACTAGCGAGATCTAAAGTGGAGAAATAGCAGATTTTAAGTTAGCTAAGGATTCCTCAATTCTGGTTAATGGGTATGCGTCCTTATGTGTAATGCGGTTAAACTGTCTGTAATCAACACACATTCTCATTGTGCCATCCTTTTTCTTTACCAGGACTAACTATCTCTGATCACCCCAGCCTCCTTCATCTCCCATAATGTTCCCTTGGCACATTGATAGTAAGCTGGAGGCAGAGGCTGGTACCTCTCCTTAAAGGGCAGATGGTCTCCGGTGGGGATATGGTGTTTGACCCCTTTTGCCTGCAAAACTCTAGTGGGTGTTTGCTAAAGACATGCTCATACTCTCAGACTACCCGGTAAACTCCATGCTTTTAGTGTAAAGGGGTGGAATCAGTGCCTATATGTATCTTCTGAAACCAATCCTCTAGCTGCTCCTTGGCGCCATTGTCCTCTGCCTGGTCGGACGGAATCACGGGTTCCACTGCCTTTATGGCGTTGTTACTGACAGTGAAGAGCTTAGTAATGGTAGCATACTTGGGCAGGTTGATCACAGGTTGCGGACATCAACTAGCCCCCTGGTTTTCAGGATGGTGGGCCTACTGTCTGAGGCCTATTGCTGCCTGACACCAGATTAACATTTCACTCCTTGGAGGTATTGCAATGGGAAACGGATCACTTACTCTTACACTGCCGACTTCTCCACCTGCTTCATCCATATCAGAGCCTTGATTTCCTTCTGCAGGACTCGCTGCTCACTGGAAATGGCAATTTCAGCTACCTGTTGTAATAGAACAATAATCTCTGCAAGACAATTTTTTATCAGATTGGTACCTAGAGTCATCATTGGATTTCATTCTCGGCGATCAATGTCTACAACTATTAAACCTTGAGATTATAACTTTACTAGGCCAACCTTTATTGTCACCTCTTTGTACCCCACTTGTCGTAGAGGCTGACCATTGCCGGAAATTATTGTCAAGTCATCATCTGGGCTTCAAGTTAGGTCAGAGTCAGCCCAGTAACAATTATAAAGGATATATGGCATCGTTGTCACTTGGGAGCCGGTGTCCAATAAAGCGTTCAGCTGGATGCCATCAATCATGCATCATAATGATCACTTTCTCTTCCCCAGCTCAGTGGGATTCTATTCTGCCGTTGCCATGGGACATCATCTTGACTGGATGCCAGCTGAATCTTTTCCTTTTGGGGTGAAGCTTGCATGGACTGCACCGTTTTGATTAGTGCAGCCAACGTTTGGTCAACTCCTGGATCTGGAGACGTAGATCTGCAGAGGAATTATCATCAAAATCTGTTCATCAGCCCCCACGGGAGCTGGAGAAAAGGGCGCTGCCTCCTGGTGGTAGGTGATAGTGGGACGCTGAGTGGATGCAGTGCCGCTTGGGGTTGCCTCTTGCAGAACCCGAATGACCCAGTCTTTAAACTGCAAAGCCTAGGTCCGGATTTTGTAGGGCCATAATGCGCAGCTGTGTCCAATGAGTGTTAGAGAGGAACCCCTCAATAAACTGCTTGGTGAACAGTGTGTCCTTATCTCTCACACTGTCGGGGTCCACCTGTTTAATAGCCCGCAGCGCCTCTTGCAGGTTTAGAGCATAGTCTCATACACTGTCTTGCACCCTTTGTTTACACCCAAAGAACTTCATTTTAATATCTGCTGCTTTGCGGGTATCAAAGGTATCCTTCAGCTTGGCCAGTATTTGTCTAACAGTTCTTTTGTCCATGTCCAGCCAGGACTTTACCTCCCTCTGGGCTACACCGATTACCTATAAGAATGCATACCTTTTGCTTTTCTGTCAGTGGGTACATTTCGAATAAACTATACAGTCTCTCTTTAAAATCGCTCAGGCTGTGTGACCCCTCCTAGTACTGAGGCTGCAAAGTCGCTACAGGTATATTCAGCATCGATAACGGCATTACTGTACCTGCCGCTACATCTCCTCCCAGGCTAGACATTTTCCTTTCCCCAAGTAGTGAACCACAGCCAGGTTCTCAGACTCTGTGGGGAAATAAGTCTACTGCTCTACAGGTGGGCCAATCAAGCACACAGGGGGTTTGCAGGTCGGGGCCTCCTGCTTCCCGCCATCTGACATCAGAGTGTGGGGCATGGTTTCTCTTCGCACTGTCTCTAGGGTTCAGTCCACGACGACACACCCCATTGGCTTTCCAAGCACTGTGTGGCGCAGTAATGGTGACTATCACACAGTTCAATAAAGTGTATGGCCCACATTACTCGTTGACACTGGGCAAAAAATCCAGTTCATGATGCAAAGTTGACACGCCCACCAAGACCATGGGGTACTCGGAACCGAGTCGGGAGTTCTTTGTGGAGGTCATGGGGTTGTAACCCGGTTCCGTGGCTCTGGTTGTGTCAATAAAAAGAGAAACATTGTATGGGAAATGTATTCGTGACGCCACCCATGGGTTTTGGCAATTCACATGGATCGCCGACACTGCAGTACAGAGATCCTCTGGGGCTGTTGGTGACACAGCAAGTTATTATATTCTCCACGGGTAGAGCAAGGGCCCAGGGCAGTTTACGTAGTCTATGCTGGGAATAGGATTCGGTGGGGTGTAGGACTGAGGGTGCAATAAATGACTGAAGGACACAATGATGAAAGTTTCCTTTACCATTACTTGATGGTTATTGTTGCAGACCAGGTCACTTGTAACAGATGGTAATGGCTATCCGGGCAGCTGGGAAGCAACTGCGAATCCACCCAGCCAGGTGGTTGTAAAGGCCTTCCTTCTGCGTGGTGTTACTTGGACCTTGCTGCCTAAAGCTGTGCTGCGGCCATCTCCCTGCATGTCTTGTCCTTTACCCGTATGGCAGGCAGCTTGAGCCTATTCCAGGTGTTGCTTTGCCGTCTGGTGTTGAGTCGGGCCACAAGGCCTGCAATCCCCTGCCCTCTGGATTTAGCTGCTAGGACTTCAGTATCTAGGCAACCATGGACTCCGGCATCCGGCTTCTAGTGCTTTCCTCTGGGGTGAGCCTGGACACGGCTCCACTTCCCAGATTCTCCTCGACTCCTCTCTGTCTAACTAACCTTCCACTGTCCTAGGATGAGCTCTGCCAGCTCCAGCCCCCAGGATGTCTGCACTCTTCTGTTCTCAGAATTTCTCTCAGATGTTCTGCCTAACCCCGTCTACAGGCAAGAATATATAGGGGCGCTCCCCCTTCTGGTCTGGAGTCAGGACAAGTGTTGGATGCTGGTGTTATCTGACTAGAGGACCCCTCCTTGCTTCCAGGCATGACGTCATCCCTGTAAGGGAGGCAATGCCACTCTGGCAACCGGACTCCTGGGGTGCTACAACAAGGCTCGTTAAAGGGTCGATATCGACTTTTAGGATTGCTGTTAACAATAGGTGGCACTAGAGTTCAAGTCCTCTTCCTCTATGAAGAGGTAATTCTCATTGTATACTGTGTGTTTAGTAAAAGAGGAAAAAGAAGTTGTTATCCAGACTTCATTCACGTCTGAGTGTTTATGTCAAAGCTATGCATACTTCTAGCAGTTAACATATCCCCTTATATGTACTTTATTTGCTTTATCATTTTAAGCAGACTCCGAGACCGCGCTGGTAAAGATGGCTGAACCGCCGTCTCTTTTTATTGCACAAAACTGACAGATGACGGAGCAGAAAAGAGAAATATATTGGCAGTAAACCCGAGCTACAATACTTCTGTCAGTGGCCACTTAACAAGCGAATGCGAGTTGTACGATCAATGTGAAACACCGACAATCCTACAGTATACGGATTTACAATTTACAGGATAATTACCACGCTAAAACACAAGATATTGGCTGTTTACCTCAATCCGCTATTGAGATGCTCGTTCTCCTTCAGTTTCACTGCTATAAAAGCTATGACTGGTTCCTTCTTCAAAGTGTCACATCACTTATTTGCTGAGAACACTTGAGCGGTTTGTAAGTATAAAGTATTATTAGGAGACAATAGTCACAACGAAAATTATACCAGCCAGGAAAAACGAAGTAAAAACACTTTTTGTCATAATAAAAAAAAAGAAGCGGTAGCATTAAAGGGGTACAGGACATGCCACAAATGACTGATAAATAGGGATCTTTCCTCTTTTACCCCAACCTATTGGCCACCCATCTTTATGTGCAGTGTTATCCAGGTGAAGGTGAATGCATTAGTCTTCAGCTCTCTATATTCCACTCGACACATGCTGTAATTCTGCCAAATTTTCAGACACAATCCCTGCAAAATGTCCCAATGGTCCCTCGTACCTATAAGACAGGTTTTGGACCTGATATTTGAAAAAGAGTTGTGGTCAATTGATGGAGCGCTAACAGGGGCGGGCTAGCATGTTGTCAGCCCTAGGTGAGGACTGGGGTGGGGGGGTATCTAGTGGAATTTTGCCTGGTGAGGAGTTTGGGGCTCCTAGTGGACTTTTGCAAGGTGAGGAGGAGCGGGGAGGTGCTAGTGGAGATTCGCAAGGTGAGGAGCGGGGGAGGGGGTGTGCTGGTGGAGTTTTGCGAGGTGAGGAGCGGGGGGAGGGGTGCTAGTAGCCGAAGGCAAAGCCGAACCGGCACATTTCTGTATGGGGGCGGCCCTAGATGAGGCCAATATCACCGGCCTGGGGGGCACTTGACACCTGGGCCCAGGGCCGGCTCCAGGTTTCTGTGGGCCCCGGGCGAAAAGGTCTCAGTGGGCCCCCTTTAAGTACATATCGCGGACTATATATATATATATATATATATATATATAATATATATATATATATATATATATATATATATTGCCGCACACTTACCGCAAGCCCCATAGACAATGCATGGGGCTTGCCGCAAACGTGCAGCAAGTGCAGCCGCTAGACGGAAAATGCGGCAGATGCGGGGTTTTTTTTACCGCAACTGCCACATTTTAAAAAAAACTCCTATGTGAAGGCAGCCTTACAGGAACAGTGACTGCCGAATCCAGCAAGAGCTGTTTCTGACAGTGAGTACCGTATATACTCGTGTATAAGCCGACCCGTGTATAAGCCGACCCCCCTACTTTTGCCCCCAAAACCTGGGAAAATCTATTGACTCGTGTATAAGCCGAGGGTGGACCCTAGCACAAGTATACAGCCCCCAGCAGTGTGGTATACAGCAGTCCCAGAGTTAGATACAGCAGCCCCAGTGGTAGTATACACGCAGCCCCAGTAGTATATACAGCCCCAGTGGTATATACAGCCCCAGTGGTAGTATAGACGCAGCCCTAGTAGTATATACAGCCCCAGTGGTAGTATACAGGGCCCCAGCAGTATATACAGCCCCAGTGGTATATACAGCCCCAGTGGTAGTATATACAGCCCCAGTGGTTTATACAGCCCCAGTGGTAGTATACATGGCCCCAGAGGTATATACAGCCCCAGTGGTAGTATACAGGGCCCCAGAGGTATATACAGCCCCAGTGGTAGTATAGACGCAGCCCCAGTGGTAGTGTATACAGCCCCAGTAGTAGTATATTGCAGCCCCAGCGGTAGTATACAGCAGCCCCAGTAATGCAGGGCCCCCCCAGCCTCGCTCCGGTCACCTGTAAAGCAAACTATACTTATCAATGTCCCGCTGTCCGCGCCCGCTCGCCGCTGCCGTCCACGATCCTCCATCTTCATGCGTCTTCTTCCTGTTTCCTGTGCTCGTCGCAGGGAATTACGTCATTGCCTGCGACGAGCACAGAAACAGGAAGAAGACGCATGAAGATGGAGGATCGTGGACGGCAGCGGCGAGCGGGCGCGGACAGCGGGACATTGATAAGTATAGTTTGCTTTACAGGTGACCGGAGTGAGGCTGGGGGGCCCTGCATTACTGGGGATGCGGGGGCTGCTGTATACCGATGTATACATCGGTATGTACCGATGTATACATCGGTATACAGCACTGACTCGCGTATAAGCCGAGGGGGGTACTTTTCAGCCCAATGTTTGGGCTGAAAAACTCGGCTTATACGCGAGTATATACGGTATATTACACATTGTTAGGAGCGGGCTAAAATGCGATTGCATTCCCTTGCGCCTTTTAAAAATACCCTTCAAATGCAAAATGTTGCATTTTTGTGCGTCTGAGGATGTTTGGTATATACACGAGCATTCTCAAGCACACAAATAATGCAAGCAGCTCAATGGAGCCGCACTGCCATATGGTGGCACCGCAGCCAGGCGGAGTGTCTGGCCGTCCGGATCTCTCTTTCTCCTCACCTTTCTTCTTGCCGCTCCGGTCTCCTCCGGTCGCTCTGCACATATCAGCACAGTGATGACATCGTGCCCCTCCATGCTGAGCTGCAGAATGCAGACAGCGGCAGAAGAGACTCTGGAGAAGAATGCTGCTGGCAAAGGTGGCTGAGACTATAGGAGCGGAATCCGCGGGGGGCTACCACTGGTACACATACTTCGTACACACGCGGCTCTGCTTCGTACACCTCATACACACGCGGCTCTGCTCCATACACCTCGTACACACGCGGCTCTGCTCTGTACACCTCGTACACACTCGGCTCTGCTCTGTACACCTCGTACACACTCGGCTCTGCTCCGTACACCTCATACACACACGGCTCTTCTCCGTACACCTCATACACACACGGCTCTTCTCCGTACACCTCATACACACACGGCTCCTCTCCGTACACCTCGTACACACACGGCTCCTCTCCGTACACCTCGTACACACACGGCTCCTCTCCGTACACCTCGTACACACACGGCTCCGCTCCTTACACCTCGTACACACACGGCTCAGCTCCGTACACCTCGTACACACACGGCTCTGCTCCGTACACCTCGTACACACACGGCTCTGCTCCGTACTCCTCGTACACACACGGCTCTGCTCCGTACACCTCGTACACACTCGGCTCTGCTCCGTACACCTCGTACACACACGGCTCTGCTCCGTACACCTCGTACACACACGGCTCTGCTCCGTACACCTCGTACACACACGGCTCTGCTACATTCACACTGTAAATCCCTCCTGACCCCACACATAACCTTCACCTAATTGCCATACACCTAGTACACACTCACCTCTGCTACATTCACACTGTAAATGCCTCCTGACCTCACACAAACTTCACCTAATTGCCATACACCTAGTACACACTCACCTCTGCTACATTCACACTGTAAATGCCTCCTGACCACACACAAACTTCACCTTATTTGAGCATCATTCATGGCCAGCACTGTCCTGGATACACTGAGGAGCTGATCATGAGACCCCTGACTCCTCCCCATCCATTGACATCATCACAGGTCCTGTAAGCACACTAGCACAGTGTGTGCACTGCAGCTCTGTCGGCTCCCGTGGAGGGGGGAGGAGGGAGACCTCCGGGGCTGCAGCCTGCAGGAGCCTGGATATGGCTCTGGCTGTGGTGGCAGTGCTCAGGGGCCCCTGAGGCTAGGGTCACACTTGCATTGTGACCCTAGCCTTAAGCAAGTATTGTATGTTGCAACGCTGCTATGCGCTGGAGGCAGCCCATAGAAACCCGATGTTTACCATGACAACCAATGGTTGTCAATGTAAACTGCGGGTTTCTATGGGCTCAGTTGCTGGCAGCGCATAGCGTTAAACGCTCTGCGCTGCAGCAGACAATACTTGTGTCAGGCTAGGGTCACAACACAAGTGTGACCCTAGCCCTCAGGGGCCCGGTGGGCCCCCTCCAAGCCGTCGGGCCCCGGCACTTGCCCGGGTACGCCGGGTGCTGACGCCGGCCCTGCCTGGGCCAGTCCACCCCTGAGCGCTAATGTACATGTGACAGGGGGACAACTTCAATAGTTAACAAACCTCTTTAATATGATACCACTACACATTTCAATCACCTGAGGAAGACAGCGGACCACTGTTGAAACGCGTAGTGGTATCATATTAAAGAGGTTTGTTAACTATTGAAGTTGTCCCCCTGTCATATGTGCATTAGCCCTCCATCAATTGACCACAACTCTCAAATATCGATATTCCCCTTTGGGGTTTGTGGCTGGAGCTGCTGGCACCCTTGACGTTGAATTTCCAAGTGGAGGACCTGCAGTGACATCACATCCAGTGATGTGGACGTCACATGATCCAATGCTTCCCTCACGTGACCTGGACCAGTAAGCAGGGCCCGGAGCAGCATCTCCTCATGCTGAACACCACGGTTGTGCAGGTGTGCACAACCAAATGAGGTGAGCAAAATACCCCCACACCTCAGCTATTGTCTCTGCTAGACTACCAGATTCCACTCATGGTTGCGCTCTCTGTACTCTCTTAGGTTTTGGACTTGATGAGACTATTCATTTTAAATGTATTTTCCTTTCCTTTGCTGCTGCAAGAATTAATGTCAGTTTTGCTCCTTACAGCATTGATTTCCTCCTCATGTGCTTTTGGCTGGTGACCACACCCATCACCTTTAAATAGCACAATGTTCCACGAGGGGGCGCTGATTATAGATATTCCGCTCTGTTTCAAGCCATGGAGGAAGAAGGTTGTGTTTCTGGAGCTGTCCTTGCAATTTGAATTTTTATACCAGATGGTATAGAGGGGGCGAGGTAAAGTGATGAGGTGGGGCACACAGGACACAGTGCCAATTTGAGTGACAGGGAGGGAGGGAGAATAAAGGAGGAGAGGAGGAAGAGAGGGAGTTGGGAGGGTTTGGTTTAGAGCAGTGAGGACACTAATACAAAAAACCCAGCCCCTCATAGTGATGTTCTGCTGCACAGTCCGTCCATCTGCTGCACAGATTTCCTGATGTTTGGTAACACTTTTCTATGCAATCATACATGTAATCATTGCAGTAAAGGTATGATTGCACTCAGTATCCCAGAGCCACTTTACAGCCCTAAATCCTCCTGGTTGGTTCCCTTTAAATAGATTGTGATCCACAATGTGGACAGTGTTGGTGATGTATGTAAAGCGCTGTGGAATTCATAGGGCTATATAAGTGAATAAATATTATTATATTATTATAAATGTCCCCATTCCTTTAACAGAAATGTTGGCAAATATAATACTCCATAAGAAATACTAAAATGACCTAAATAGTGTGCTTGGCTGTTCTACATAGCAAACTGAGAATCAAAGCAGATTGGGAGTTAGTCTCCAATTCTCCTGATATAGCCAGTTCCCCTCATTGGACCTTCATTTAATCCATTTCATGGGAAATCCTGCACAGATCTCTGTGCTAAGGTGTGTAACAATCGTGGTTGTAGAGGGTGGACATTATTACAGGATGGGGTATCAGAACAGTAGATATTATTACAGGAAAGTGTCAGGATGGAGACATTATTACAGTAAGGGACCAGGATGGGGTGCATTAATACAGGAAGCTGCTCAAGACAGGGTATATTATTTCAGGAAGGTAGCCCAGAACAGGGGACATTCTTGTAAGAATGGGAGCCATGACAGGGGACAATATTACAGAATATCGGAGAGGAAGAGGGATGATTATTACAAGATGGGAGCCATGAAAGATGACATTATCATAACATGAGGCCAGGATGGTGAACAATATTACAGAATGAGGGACATTTTTACAGGTTGAAGGCCAGGACCAAAAAACGTATTACAGGATAGGAGGATAGGAGCCAGTATGGGGGACATTGTTTAAGAAAAGGGCCAGCACGGAGGGATGTTATTACAGGATAAGGGATGGAAAGGAAGACATTACAGGGGCCCCGTACATCTACCTACATGCTTGTGAAGTCCAACACCGAAAAGACTCTGGTTACACCACTATCTGTACTAATTTGTGGCAGAGAAAAAGTTAACTATTTAAAACACAAAAAAAGCAGTTTAGAGATTTATCAATATACCACCAGTGGCAAAAAAAATCTGCTACAAAATCTGTCTTAAAGAGAACCAACCAGTAGGTTTTAGGTCTCTAAATTGAGGCCACTACCTTACAGGCTCTGGGATACTGAGTGCAATCATACCTTTACTGCAATGATTTCATGTACAGTATGATTGCTAGATAAACGTTATAGAAGTCCTTAGAAATTGTGCAGCAGGGGAGGGAGTGTGCAGCAATTAGCAAAAGAGGGGCTGGGTTTTTCTTTATTATTCCACAGTATGCTTTAAGCCAAACCTTCACCCCACCCCTCTGTCTCTCCCTCCCCCCTCACTCCCTCCGTGTCACTATATAGAGTAGTAGGCACATTAGGTCTGACATTGTGCATGCAGATTGCACAGTGTTAGGCTTCTTTGTGCCCCAGATCATCACTCCCTCCCTCCTGCCTGTGTCTTTGGTTTCTCAGGGTTCTTCTCTGGCTGTGTGTAATGGCAGTGTCACAGTGGAGGAGGAGGCCATGCCCCCTCCAGAGAAGGCCCCACCCCCTCCAGTCTGCGAGTCCCAAGCTTTCTGCTCTCACAGACCTGTGACTGTGAGAAAAGAGCTGAGAACAAGAAGAAGACACAGGCAGGAGGGAGGGATGATCTGGGGCACATAGGAGCCTGACACTGTGCAATCTGCATGCACAATGTCAGACCTAATGTGCCTGCTACTCTATATAGTGACAGGGATGGAGTGAGAGGGGAGGGAGAGAGTGGGAGGGGGGAGTGTTTGGCTTAGAGCAAACTGTGGAGTAATAAAGAGAAACCCAGCCCCTCTTATGCTAATGTGCTGTACACTCTGTCCCCTGCTGTACACTTTCTAAGGACTTCTATAACAGTTTTATATGTAATCATAAATGGTATCATTGAAGTAAAGGTCTGATTGCACTCAGAATCCCAGAACCTGTAAGGAACTGGCTTCACTTTATAGCCCTAAAACCTGGAGGTTGGTTCTCTTTAATGTTACAAAAAAAGAACCAAAACTAATGTCCCCAGTAACAAGAGAGTTGAATAACCTAAGGCCATGTTCCCACATTGAGTATTTGGTGAGCTTTTTACCTCAGTATTTGTAGCAAAAACCAGGAGTGTGTGATAAATACAGAAGTGGTGACGTGTTTCTATTGTACTTTTCCTCTGATTGTTCCACTCTTGGTTTTTGCTACAAATACTGACGTGAAAAACTCACCAAAAACTCAACGTGTGAACTGTTGCAACTTTCTACTAATCGGTCACCCTGTTACTAAACCATCTCCCCTCCAAACCATCCTCAATGAAGCAGCCAGGATCAAATTTCTGTCCAACCGTTACACAGATTCCGCTATTATGTGCCAGTCATTTATTCACCATAGAGTTCAATAAAAATGTATCACTCTCACCCACATAGCCTCCTTAGTTCTGTACCATCCTACATCTCTTCCCTCATCCCTATCACCTCTCCTGTGCCCTCATTTCCGATAATGAACTAAGACAAACATCCTCAATAATCCGAACCTCCCACTAACATCTCCGTGACTTCTCGTGAGCTGCACCAATTCTCTGGAATGCACTGTCCAGGACAATTCAATTAATTCTCAATATCCACATTTTTAAGTGGGTCCGAAAAAACACATTTCTTTAAAGTGGCCTATCACCTCCCCTCCTTATCTTACTGTCCCTCTTTTGCCTTTAGAAAATTGTCCTCCATATCTGAGCTCTAATAGCATCTTTTTATACACCCTCCATGCACTTAGTAGCTGTCACATGTTGACTGCCTTGCAATCCTTTAGCGTTGCTGCTGTTTAAATTGTTTTTTTTTCCCTAATTGTGCTTTAGCTGCAATTAGAGGAATGAGTAATAGCATTTGGTTGGAGGTGGAGGGGTGTGTCTTACTAATCAGATCCCCACTCCCTCAGCCTTTAAATAGCTTCACTTCCCTCCACTTGTTGTCACAGTTAGAACTCATTTTCTATTTGGACTCCGTGGTGTGCAGTCGTGCTGTGCTGTGTCAATGCTGCCATTTACTTTCATCAAAACTGCTACGTTTCCTGGTCCATGGTTGGAGGTAGGGGCCCTTACTCTAGGGCTGATCAGAAGCAAAAGGCTAGGGTAATTACCTGAACCTCCTCACCTATAGAGGTACCTTCGGGAACAGGGCTAACACACAGTTTTAGTTTTTTTTTAAGGTTGAAGGAAGACTTTAAGACAGAGGCCCCAAGTCCAGAAGCAGACTAGCTCCTCTGAACGCCCTTACCCATCTTACCATCTTGCTTCCCTATCCGTTCTACCACCCTGTGACTCTAGCACTCTGTACCTGTACAGACTAGGATCTCTATAATATATCTGTCTTTTCTTCCAAGAGTCATAACTTTTGTATATTTTAATTACATATGGTTCTTTTATCTATAATACTTTGATTACATATACTATACTATTTGATTTTCTTGTTCAAAGTTTTTTATTGGTTTTACAAGATAAGGGATTACGTTGTAACCATATGACATTACAATCAATAGAACAGTTTTTCAAAGAAGTTTTTTAACGCCATTAGAAAATCAGGTTTAGGTATTAGAGTCTATGTCCAATGGGGCAGATTACAAAAATATCGAATTCGTAGAGTTAAATCGGTATTAACTATTGTGGTAAATATTTCTAAAGTATAATAAAGCAGTTTTCAAATTCAAACCTAGAATGTCTTTGAACGAAGTTACATGGTAACATGGTAGGAAAGAAGAGGGAAAAAGGGGGTGGGGTGGGGAGTAGAGTCCGTTTAGTCGGGTGAACAGTAGTTAACACTGGTATTAAAAAGATTTGAAATAGGCGTGCATTTGGAAGGAAAAAGTCTGTTCCAAGGTTCCCATACTATTTGATTTTCTATTTGCAAGAAAAGGAGGGAAAAAATGCACAAGACAAAACTGTGCACATTGGGAAAAGGTATAATATGCTATATGAAGATATCATTTATAATGAATTCCTTTACTATTATATATTGTTTTTAGTGTTATTTTGGCCACTGGTGAACAAGCCTTCACTCAGAGATAATCTTATATTAGTGCGCCTGCAGTTCCATTAAGTCCTGTTATCAGCATTCACTTTCAAAGAGATTATGGGATGTCTCACCCTACAGTCATGTTAAGGAGTAAGGTTCTTTAAATTGCAATGTATTTAATCAATCGTTGCTGTATGTCATTCGCGATGCTTAGGTTAATCTCAAAGGGGGATTGCGAAGCATGTGGATCGATGATGTATAATTGAAATCTTACTCTTTTTCTCTTTTCCTTACATTCTTTCTTGGAATAAGACAAGCAGCACAAATCAGTCATGTCTGTGTTCTTTTTATTATAAGCTGATAGGATTTTTGTGATACAGAACATGTACTTAACAAACTCCATGCTCCCCTACTTATGTTTATGAGCATCAGGATAAAGGCTCTGACCTCACTTTTCTCCCCAATATTTGAACAATCTGTACTTTCTGATCATTATGCGCTTGCTGTAATGGAAACTAGCCCTCAATGCTCTGACCTCCCAGTCACCATTCCATAGACTTGTGTTCATACAAGGCAGCCAATCAGAGGAGGCAGGAAGAGCGCCGTAGCCTAAAACGGCAACCAATCAGAGGAGGCAAGAAGAGAGCTCAATGATAACGCAGGGGTGTGCTCAGACCACTACAAACCCGCTGTACATACTGTAGCTAAGCTGTTGTCACTGATCACAGCTATGCCCTAAAGGAGAGACTAGCTACAGTAAAAATCAAATATGCAAATTGCCTCTTCAGAGAGAAAGAGGGTTTGAAATCTAGTGCCACTTATTGGAAGTAACAATCCTCAAAGTCAATATCAACTCTCAAACAAGCCTTGCCATATGCCCAAACCAGAATCTCAATTTGCAATCATGGTGTTTCAGGGTATTGCCCCTCATCAGTGCAAAGTATGAGGTCTGGTTTGGCTACGTAAAAGGCTAAAATGAGGACATAAAGGGTAGTTTTCTCCTTGTGGAGAGTGACATGTCAGGTCTGGCATGCCAGAATGAGGAGACATGAACGCCTGTAAAAACTTCTCTGGGAAATTGAATATGCAAATTGCTTCTTTAGAGAAAAAGAGGGCTGGAACTCTTGTGCCACCTACTGGAAGTAGCAACCCTAAACATCAATATCAACTCTTAAATGAGCCTTGCCATATGACTTAGGATAATAACCAAACCAGAATCTCAATTTGCAGACACTGTCTTTTGGGATATTGCCCCTCATCAGTCTAGTTTGGCTTGTAAAGAGGCTAAGATGGGGATTCAAGGGGTAAGTTTTTTCCTTGTGGGGAGTGACATGCCAGGTCTGGCATGGCAGAATGAGGAGACTTAAACCCCTGCAAAACTCCTGTGGGAAATTGAATATGTTCATTGCCTCTTCAAAGAAAAAGAGGGCTTGAAGTCTAGTGCCGCCTATTGAAAATAGCAATCCTAAAACTCAATATCAACCCTTAAATGAGCCTTGCCATACGACTTAGGCTAATAACCAAACCAGAATAACAATTTGTGGACACAGTGTTTCGGGGGGGTCGCCCCTCATCAGTGCAAAGTATGAGATCTGATTTGGTTAGGTGAGAAGCTTAGACTGGAACCTAAAGGGCCAGTTTTCTTCTTGTGGAGAGTAAGATGCCAGGCCGAGCAGGACAGATTGAGGAGACTTAAACACCCGCAAAACTCCTTTGGGAAATTAAAAATGCTGATTGCCTCTTCAGGAGAGAGGGCTTACCTTTAGATCCCAGTGTTAGCCTCTCATAGAAAATTGGAAGACTTAGCTTCAGCAGTGGCCACTGCGGAGTGCCCGGTGACCAACGACAAGGTGCTCCCATCTCACCGGGTCCTACCACTATGACTAAAAGAGTTTTGCAATGTGACTCGGTTTATATGCCCTTATTTTTAATTGAAAAAGAAAGCGTGTGTGCTGGACTCCAACAAGATGGAGAACGAAGCTGGCGTCCGGGCGGGGAAGGGGGAGGGGGGAGGGAGCTCAGTCAAAATTTTGCAGCAGATATCTCTTATTTTCATTAGTATGTATTTTTTCTGCTTGCACCTGCACTTAGAGGTTAGATGCCAGTCATCCATGCAACTAATTATGTATTCATTTTGATTAACAATTTTTAAATAAAAAAATGAAGTCCCTATGCAATAATTATCAAGATTCACTATGACCCTGTATCCAATTCTCATAAAGAAAGTAGAGGTTAACATGAAATATTTGCATAAAGCATATAATTGCAACATTTTGTAACTATGTCAGGAGATCTAATAAAGGGGAAAAAATATAAATTTTCAGAAATCACCTACTGCCCCAGTGATACAATGGCCATGGCCAGTTTTTGTTACCTTTCTGCAGCTATGCCCTCAAATACAGGTGCATCTCAATGAATTAGAATTTCACCAAAAAGTTTATTTATTTCAGTAATTCAATACATAAAGTGAAGCGTATATATTATATAGAGTCAATACAGAGTGATCTATTTCAAGTGTTTATTTATGTTAATGTTGATGATTATTATTACAAAGGTCATTATCTCAGAAAATGTATGTAGGGAGGATGAAGGGTCTGAGAGATAAAATCGGACCTAAATAGGTATCAGAGGCTTCTCCTTGTGTGGTTGTGAGAGACACAACCACTATAAAAGTATATCATGGCTGCTGCAGTCGCCAGCGTAATGCATATAGAGTAGGGAGGATGAAGAGTTAAAAATCACGCTGACGTATTCCACAAGACATCAAAGGGTGAATATAATATTGATTTATCAGTGAACTTGTTTTAGGTCTCCCAGAAATGCCCTGAAACATGGCAATATGATATTGATTTGTCCTGAGGAAGGGGCCAGGAAGCTCAGAAACATCTTGACTAATAAATCAATATTATAGTCACATTTTGATGTCTCATGGAATACGTCAGCACAGTTTTTAACCCTTCTTCCTCCTTACTTTAAGTTTTCTGAGATAATGACCTATAGGTTTTCATTGGCTGTAAGACATAATCATCAACATTTACAGAAATAAACACTTGAAATAGATCACTCTATGTGAAATGACTCTATATAATATATGCGTTTCATTTTTGTATTGAACTAATAAAATAAATTAACTTTTTGATGATATTCTCCATCCACACCCAGGCAGCAATCAACACCTGAATCCTATTCAGCTACAGATATATGATGATGCATAAGTCTGATCCAGACTTAGTCTGATCTATGCATCTTCCAAACTACATCTTTCAAAGTACATTTTCTAAGTACAATACTTAGAAATAGACTAGACATCTATGACATATTATTCCATTCATCACTATTTGTATCTGCTGAATCATCAACCTCATGATCATCATCATCATCTAATTGGGCTGTTTCCTCTTTCCACAGGTATGCTCTGTGAACTTCCACCCATCTATCCAGCTTTGCAAATCTCTCTGCTTAGATACTGTGCTTATAATGTGTGTTAGGTATGCTCTGTGAACTTCCACCCATCTATCCAGCTTTGCAAATCTCTCTGCTTAGATACTGTGCTTATAATGTGTGTTAGGTATGCTCTGTGAACTTCCACCCATCTATCCAGCTTTGCAAATCTCTCTGCTTAGATACTGTGCTTATAATGTGTGTTAGGTATGCTCTGTGAACTTCCACCCATCTATCCAGCTTTGCAAATCTCTCTGCTTAGATACTGTGCTTATAATGTGTGTTAGGTATGCTCTGTGAACTTCCACCCATCTATCCAGCTTTGCAAATCTCTCTGCTTAGATACTGTGCTTATAATGTGTGTTAGGTATGCTCTGTGAACTTCCACCCATCTATCCAGCTTTGCAAATCTCTCTGCTTAGATACTGTGCTTATAATGTGTGTTAGGTATGCTCTGTGAACTTCCACCCATCTATCCAGCTTTGCAAATCTCTCTGCTTAGATACTGTGCTTATAATATCTATATATGTTGATACTTTCTTACCTTTCATGTGTCTGCTTTTCACCATTCCTCATGATCAGTGTAGCATGACCTAGAGTTAGTTCTCCAGCCCCTTCCCATGTTTTATTACCTCTGTGTAACCCCCATCATCCAGTCACTCCATCCACACCCAGGCAGCAATCAACACCTGAATCCTATTCAGCTACAGATATATGATGATGCATAAGTCTGATCCAGACTTAGTCTGATCTATGCATCTTCCAAACTACATCTTTCAAAGTACATTTTCTAAGTACAATACTTAGAAATAGACTAGAAATGGACTGGAAGAGACTGGCAGGTAAAGAAATATAAATCCCCCACAATGTTTCCCTTCTAATCTCTACCACCCTTACTACTTCACTTCATATTAACTCCTTCAATCCCTTCCACAAGTAAGGAACTAGTCATCAGTCCACCCTCCCTCCCCAGCCATCTGACCTCCTCTTGACTACTATTTCTCCCCATACTGGCTGCACCACCTTGTCCTCGGCTCCACCATCCTGTCCAGGACTGCTAGATCTCATCCCCATCCACATCTCCCCTGAACTATAGCTCATACCTTGGTGGCATCCCACCCCGGACTGACCCCTGCTGCCACACTCACTCCCTGTTCTCCGTATGCAATGTTCCCGCTACTCCTCACTCTCACTCCCATCCTTCTCCACTTCCTACTACCCCCACTTATCCCCCCTCCCAGCAACAAAATACTGCTCTCACCCTCCATCCTGCCGAACCACCTCACCCACTTTACCGACCTTTTCATTCACTTTCAATCCTCAATCACCAAACAAGCACGCCCGCCTCGCAAGCTCTCATGCTCCCACCTGCTAACCCTCGGCCTACTCCTCCTCCTTGCCGGTGACATCTCCCCCAATCCTGGCCCCCCCCGCAACATCCCCACAACAACCTTCATCCCGCGACCCACCACCAACCCTCGCAACCTCATGACCACTAGCTCTCGCAACCCCACCAACATCAGACCCATTCCCCCAACCCATGCCCCACCTACCGCTCTAACCCGGCGCACTCTGGAATGCCCGCTCAGTGTGCAACAAACTCCCCGACATCCATGATCTCTTTATCTCCAGGAAACTGTCATTCCTTGGCCTCACCGAGACCTGGCTCACCCCCTCCGACACGGCCTCCCCTGCCGCACTATCCTACGGCGGCCTCAGCCTGTCCCACACCCCCCGTCCCTCTGGCAAGCACGGCGGTGGAGTCGGCATACTGCTGTCCAACTCCTGCACCTTCAGCCCCATCCCCCAGCCCCCATCCGTCACTGTCCCCTCCTTCGAAGCCCACTCAGTCCGAATCTTCTCCCCCTGCAACCTCCAAATAGCCATCATCTACCGCCCCCCCGGACCCACCGCCTCCTTCCTTGACCACTTCACCACCTGGCTACTTCACTTCCTCTCCACTGACATCCCCTCCATCATCATGGGCGACTTCAATATCCCCATTGACACTCCCCGCCCAGCCGCCTCCAACCTTCTTTCCTTGACCACTTCCCTAGGGCTCTCCCAATGGTCCTCCTCTCCCACCCACGAACAAGGCCACACGCTTGACCTCATCTTTACCCGCCTTTGCTCCCTCTCTAACCTCACAACCTCAGTACTCACACTGTCCGACCACCATCTCTTGACCTTCTCCGCCCTCTCCTCCCCTGCCACACTACCCCCTCTCCGCAAACTTGATCACCCTCGCCGAAACCTAAAAGATCTTGATCTTCCTTTATTCTCTGAATCACTCCTCCCTCTCACCGACCTACTCTGCGCTGACGACACTGACATTGCCACCACCCTATACAACACCACCATAATGAACGCTCTCGACCTAGCCGCCCCCCTCACTCTCCATGCTCCACGCATTAACAGGCAACCCTGGCACACCACCCTCACTAAAAACCTGAGACGGGCGTCCAGAGTCGCCGAGAGGAGATGGAAAAAGTCTCACACCCCCGAGCACTTTGCTCTGTTCAAGCAATCCATCACTGACTTCAAGACGGCACTCGCTACAGCCAAGCAAGTGTTCTTCTCATCCCTTATAACCTCTCTGTCCCGCAACCCCAAACAGCTCTTCAAAACTTTCAACTCCTTACTTCGCCCACCTGCTCCTCCCCCTTCTCCCCTCATCTCTGCTGAAGACTTTGCGACCTTCTTCAAGGAGAAGATCGACAAGATCAGAAGCAGCTTCAGTCCACTATCCCCACAACTCCCCTTCCCACCTACACTGCCCTCCTCCTCCATCAGCCACTTCCCCCCCATAACTGAAGACCAACTCTCCTCCCTCCTGTCAAAATCACACCTCACCACCAGCGCCCACGACCCACTCCCATCCCACCTCATTCCCAACCACACCTCCATTTTCATCCCAGCCCTCACCCACCTCTTTAACCTTTCACTTCGCACTGGTACCTTCCCCTCGGCCTTCAAACACGCCCTAATCACGCCCATCCTAAAAAAACCCTCACTTGACCCTACCTCTGTCTCTAACTATCGCCCCATATCTCTTCTCCCATTCGCCTCTAAGCTACTTGAACAACACGTCCACTCCGAACTGTCCTCTCACCTCTCCTCGTGCTCCCACTTCGACCGCCTACAGTCCGGCTTTCGACCCCTCCATTCCACCGAAACAGCCCTGACCAAAGTCACCAACGACCTACTGACCGCCAAGAACAAACACCACTACTCCATCCTGCTACTCCTTGACCTGTCTGCCGCCTTCGACACGGTTGACCACTCCCTTCTTCTCCGGATCCTGGAATCCCTTGGCATCACCCACCTTGCCCTCTCCTGGATCTCCTCATACCTAGCGGACCGGACCTTCAGCGTCTCCCACTCCCACACCTCCTCCTCACCCTACCCTCTTTCTGTCGGAGTCCCCCAAGGTTCCGTCCTGGGACCCCTACTTTTCTCCATTTACACTCTCGGCCTAGGGCAACTCATCGAGTCCCATGGCCTCCAGTACCACCTCTACGCCGATGACACCCAAATCTACCTGTCCGGCCCTGACATCACCTCCCTACTCTCGAAAATCCCTCAATGCCTTTCCGCCATCTCATCCTTCTTCTCTGCTCGCTTCCTTAAACTCAACATGGACAAAACTGAATTCATAGTCTTCCCCCCAAGAAATTCCACCCCACCTCCCAACCTATCCATCTGCATCAACGACTGCGCCCTCTCCCCAGTCCCCCAAGCCAAGTGCCTCGGGGTAATCCTTGACTCCTCCCTATCCTTCAAACCCCACATCGAGGCCCTCACCACATCCCTCCGGCTCCAGCTCAAGAACATCTCACGGATCCGCTCCTTCCTCACCCACGACACCGCTAAAACACTCATCCATGCTCTTATCATCTCCCGCCTTGACTACTGCAACCTCCTTCTCAATGGCCTCCCGGCTAAATCCCTCACACCTCTCCAGTCTATCCTCAACTCCGCTGCCCGACTCATCTATATGTCCTCCCGCTACTCCCCTGTCTCCCCCCTCTGCCAAGCCCTTCACTGGCTCCCCGTCTCCAAGAGATCCCAATTCAAAACACTAACCATGACCTACAAAGCCATACACAACCTGGCCCCACCATACATCTCCGACCTGGTCTCCCGATACCTACCCTCACGCAACCTCCGCTCCTCCCAAGAACTCCTCCTCTGCTCCCCCCTCATCACCTCTTCACACAACCGAGTCCAGGACTTCTCCCGGGCATCTGCCTTACTCTGGAACTCCCTACCCGAACACGTCAGACACTCTCCTACCCTGAGTAACTTCAAGTGTCACCTGAAGACTCACCTGTTCCGTCAAGCCTACAACCTGCCATGAGACCCAGGCGAACGCCCCATACATGACATTCCCCCATCCTACTGTATCCTTACCCACCCCTCATAGACTGTGAGCCCTCGTGGACAGGGTCCCTGCCCCTCCTGTACCTGTACGTCCTGATCGCCTAGATTTAGTGTACTTGTTCTTGTCTCCCTCATCTTCATGTAAAGCGCCATGGAACCCAATGGCGCTATATAAATAAATAATAATAATAATAATTCTAATTCACTGAGATGCACCTGTACATCCATGTAATCACTTACGTAAAGGGCTGATGCTTATACATTTGGTTCAATGACACTGAAGCCATTGATTGGTTTCAGTGGTCATGTGATCCTGCATATTGTCATCTCTGCACAGGCATGTGAACAAACATGGATGGATTCTGCCGGAGCATCAGGGCTGGAGCACAGATATAGATTATTTTTTAACTTTATTATGTTTCCTGACATCTTATTTTAATCATAGACAACCATTTTAACATTTCACATTTTATATCTGCATAAAATGGTAACAAATTGTAAATCATGTGGTTATCTGCTCCATTCATGCCTAAGGGCATATTAAGAATTCTGTTACTAAACTGTTTTGCAATGCATGAGCTCAGATGAACTGAGGTCAAGTGTCTGACAGGGGTGAAGTTAAACCACTGTCAGGTTATAAGGTCAACCGACAGCATTTAGAAAGAGGCAGTGTATGGAAAATTAGCTGTGTTTGGTTTTGCAGCTTAACGTCATTTAGGTGAATAGAGCTGAGCTGTTGCCTATAAAGAAAAGTTTCCAATAAAATAAAACATGTATTGCTCACATAACCTCAAAATTCAATTTATTAAAAAATAAATAAAGCAAAATGTGTCCAAAAATTAACATACCATAGTGTTCCATAAGAATGAATAGTGTTTTCCTAATACTATTGTACATTGGTCTAATATACAGCGAGTATGTAAAGTATTCAGACCCCTTTCAATTTTTCACTCTTTGTTTCATTGCAGCCATTTGGTAAATTCAAAAAGTTCATTTTTTCTCATTAATGTACACTCTGCACCCCATCTCACTGAAAAAAAACAGAAATGTAGAAATTTTTGCAATTTTATTAAAAAAGAAAACTGAAATATCACATGGTCATAAGTATTCAGACCCTTTGCTCAGACACTCATATTTAATTCACATGCTGGCCATTTCCTTCTGATCCTCCTTGAGATGGTTCTACTCCTTCATTAGAGTCCAGCTGTGTTTAATTAAACTGATTGGACTTGATTTGGAAAGGCACACACCTGTCTGTATAAGACCTCACAGCTCACAGTGCATGTCAGACCAAATGAGAATCATTAGGTCAAAGGAACTGCCCAAGGAGCTCAGAGACAAAATTGTAGTAAGGCACAGATCTGGTTACAAAATAATTTTTGTAGTACTCAAGGCTCCCAACCTGATGGAACTGGGGAGGATCTGCAAGGAAGAATAGCAGAGAATCCCCAAATCCAGGTGTGAAAACTTGTTGCTAGGGATGAGCAAGTCTACTCGTTACTACTCGTTACTCGGCGAATAGTAGGGTACTCGCTCTACTCGTTACTCTGCAAGTTTCCTAGTGATTACTCGCACAGTAACGAATCCAATGTAAATTAAGGGAAATGCAATTCCTCTGCTGCTGGACCCTATAAAGAGGTCTGGCAGCAGGTGAAAAACCTGCAATTCCCAATTTCATTGCTTAAAAGCCAGCAATAAAAAGGCCGCCAGCTTTTAAACAATGCTGACAGCCGCTGACAGCTTCCCTGCCGCCTGACAGCGGGATCCTCCGCTCCTCCCACTGCCTCCCCACCCTATCCTAACTTAGGATCGGTTGGGGAGGCTGCGGGGGGAGCGGAGGATCCTGCTGTCAGGCAGCCGGGGAGTGGAGAACCGACCGCGGCCAGCAGGGAGCTGTCCGCCTTCGTGAACTGAGGTAAAACTGGATTCTCCCGGATTGCCCCGGTCCGGTGCATTCCGGGATCATAGAGCCCCATGTTATGGGGCGCCGGATTGCACCGGACGGGTACAATCCAGGAGAATCCGGTTTGAAAACTGGTTTGAAAACCGGATTCTCCTGGATTGTACCTGTCCGGTGCAATACGGCGCCCCATAACATGGGGCTCTATGATCCCGGATTGCTCCGGACCGGGGCAATCCGGGAGAATCCGGATTTTCAAACCGGTTTTCTCTTTTTGACCTTCACGCCTGTATTTTCAAATGAACAGCTGACTCAGGTCAGCTGTTCATTTGAAGTAGCAGTGCTGTGAGGTTCATATGAGTTCATGCTTGCCTACATGAACTCACATGAACTTTCCCATGCCAGGGTGCAAAGCTCTGCTACATCTCTGGTGGAGGTTCTCTACCAGAGATGTAGCAGAGCTAAAGAAGAAACCTGGATTGAATAACGTCGGACAGAAGAAGATTTAAAATAAAGATGGAGTCCTTAAGTGTGTTTTTGTTTTTTTTTTCAAATAAAAATATTTTTTCTCTGTGTTGTGTTTTTATTTAAACAATTTAATAGAAATTCATGGCGGTCATGTCTAATATTGGCGTGACCCCATGAATTTCGGACTTAAGCCCATTATTACCCAGCGAGTCACCCGGCATCAGGGACACTGGATGAGTTGTATACACCAGAAGATGGCTCTTGTATTAACACGCCATTTTGTGGGCAGAGCTGCAGACTGCAATTCACAGCGCGGGGGCCAGAAAGCTTGGGCCACCATGCGCTGCAGATTCCAGCCCCCAGTTACTGGCTGGACCCAGAAATAGGGCGAAGTCCACATAATTTTTTTGAATTATTTCATGAAATTCATGAAATAATAAAAAAAAAAAAAGGGCTTCCTTATATTTTTGTTTCCAACCAGTTACAAATAGGCAGTTGGGGGTTGGGGACAGCCCATCCCTGCCTGCCTGCTGTACCTCGCTGGCATACAGAAGTAGGGCAAAGCCCACGTCAAATTTTTTTTTTACTAGTTAATTCGCAAATTTAAAAAAAACAAACACATGTACATTTAGGGACTGCATCTCTATTAACTCCTCGAGATAAGGGTCAAGGAGTTAATAAAGAGGCAGTCCCTAAATGTATTTGTGGTTTTTTTATTATTTTTTAATTAACTATTATAAAGAAATTTCATTTTTTTTTTTCATAATTTTATTATTTTTAACAACTTTTAATCACTTTTAGGGTACTTTCGCAGTGTATCTATAGATACACTGCGAAAATATTCGTACTCGCTATACTCGCAACGGGTAATGGTACCTACTCGTTGCGAGTATAGTGAGTATGAATATTATGGTACTCGCTCATCCCTAGTTACAACCTGTAAGGTGTGACATGTTATCTTGTTATGATGTATAATATGTTTAGCAGTATCCCAGCATATCTAGGTCTCTCCTCCTTTAGGAAAACAGTGCTTTGTTGGATCATGCTCTGCATCTCTAGGGATGTAGTAGCCATGTTAGATCAGTACCCGACAGGATCTCAAGCAGGACACATATTTTGCATCCTGCGCCCCTCTTGTGAACTCCCATCATACTTGGCAAGTTGTTCTGGTGAGAGTTATACTCCTGGCTGTATGTTTGTTGTATTAGAGCCTGTTGTTAGGACTGTACAGCAATCATTTTTTACATAGGGATTATGTCTGTGGGGATGTGTGTTCTATGATCCTCCATTTTAGGGTAATAAACCTTTCTACTGAACATTGTTGTAGCGGTTTATGATATGCGTAACTATTGCTCATGTATTCTCTCTGCTGTGTATTTTAACAGTTGTTGTTTTCTGTGATATTCTTAGCACTGATTTGTATTATTTGTATTCTTATAGGTTTACCACACACATTGAATCACATCAGTCATTCACTGTTGAAAAAAAAAGAATAGACTACAGAATCAACAGTCTATTTACTTGGGATACAGAGAAGGTTAAGTTGTATGCTAAAATTCACACAGCATAGATAAAGGAGGAAGGTAGAACAGTTTCCTTTCTTCAATCATCCATGCTTTTTCATACACGAGTTTCAATAGTGTTTTGGATCAGGTAGTCATCAGTGTCCGTTAAATTTTTCAGTTTTTAGCACCAGTATTTGATCACTGATGTTTTTATATGATATATAAATTAAATAAATAAATTGCAGAGCTTCTCTTATGTATTGGAAGGTTAATCTTGGACAACACATGGATTGTACAAAGATGATATCTATGTGCTATAAATTAGTTTCAAACAGACCCTTTGACTTTTATGGGTAAATTTGATCCTTGACACCAATCAAAACAGAAATGTCTGTAATATTTTTTGTGGTCTGCAAAAATAAAACATGTACAAGTGAGTAGCACTGTAGGCTTCAATGGGTATATGTTCTAGCCGTGAAAATGATGGAAAGAACACGTACGTGAAAAACAGATGTCTGAATGAGGCCGAATAGAGATATGCGCAGCTGCTGCTGACATAGCTAACTCCTAGGTATAAGTGTTTCTGCTTCTCAGCTAAAGCAAAAACAGGAATACATAGGGTTTATAGTGTTTATAGTGTTCTCTTTCACCAACAGCAAACAAAAATCCTAAAAACGTTAAGAAACCAAAACACCAAATGTAGTAATAAGAAGTAGGGTCTGGGGACTAGCTTTCTATCTTATGGCTCCTTATTGCAGCTGGCAGATTCCTCTCGATAATGTAGTTCCCCAGACCTTGTCTCAGGCACTCACACAGCCAGATCAGAATTCCCACACACTGCACTGATCAGAGGCAGTCACCCTGAAATGCAGCGTCTGCAGTTTGGGGTTCTGATCTGGCACAAATCCTAAGTCATGTTAAAAGACTTGTCAAAGAGTCGATTATGACTTCAAGGATTGCCACCCTTATTGGGTGGGATTAGAGTTTTCACTTCCTCACTGAAGTGACAATTTGCATATTTCCCAGAGAAGCATTGCGGCTATAAGACTCCTTATCAGCTTATCTGTCTCCTTATGCCAGCAGGCAGATTCCTCTCCATGAGGAGAATAGCTGTTCCCCCAAACCTCGTCTCAACCTCTCATACAGCCACATCAGAACTCCCACACACTGCACTAATGAGGGGCAGTCATCCCAAATTGCAGCGTCTGCAGTTTGGGGTTCTGATCTGGCACAAATCCTAAGTCTTATTATAAAGGCTTGTTAAAGAGTTGATTATGACTTCAAGGAATGCTACCCTTATTGGGTGGCATTACAATTTTCCACTTCCTCACTGAAGTGACAATTTGTAATAAGAAGTAGAATTTTTTATTTATATAGAAATTAAGCTCTGAGTCTTATACCAGTAAACCCCTTTAGGGTTGCATTTACACATCTGTGTGTCACCATCCATGATTAACAAGCCGACCGTGGGTCTCCTGACCTGAATTCAAAACCCTTAGGCCTCATTCACACAGAGCATTTGTTCTCCGTTTTTGTTGATCCAGATTTGGTGCAGTTTCTGCTCCAAAAACAGATTCTCTTTTTGCAAAAAGTATCACAAACACATCATCTATTTGTGCTACTATTTTTGTGTTCAGTGTTCGGAGGACACAGACAGGCACACAGACAGAGACACACATACACTTTCTTACCGCCTCCGGCAATCCCACCGCGAGCCCTGGTGAAGTCTTACTTCTGGGCACCGGCAGGACCTGCCGGTAGTACGAGTACTTACAGGATGTTGGCCATATGACTCTCAGGCTGAGTCACATGGGCAGGTCCTAACAGTACCATACCTGTAGGCCCTGCCAATGCTGAGAAGGAACACATCTCCTAGACTCACCGTGGGATTGCCGGAAGGGGGTAAAAAATGGAGCATTAGTGGTAAGGAAAGCACAGCAGAAAAATGGAGCACTAATTGACGTTCATTATTTTCTGGATGCGCTTTCTTGCATTACTAACACAGCAGTCAAAAACGTTGATGTCTGCACAGCAAATTGAAAATCCCATTCACTTTGCTGGCACATTCAGTGACTGATCCATTTTGGTGCAGTTTAAAAAACTGTAAACATAGTGTTAGGCTACGTTCACACATTTGCGTATTTTGCTGCGCTTTTTTGCGCACGCTTTTTGCCGCGTTTTTTGGCCGCGCAAAAAGCGCAACAAAATACGCAGGGGCTTTCACACGCTGCGCTTTCTTTACTCCAGAAAGCGCAGTGATGTCACAGAGGGGAGGAAAAATCCTGCTTCCTCCTCCCCTCTGTGACAGCCCCATTAGATTTCACAGTGTATTAATATACACTGTGAAATCTAAATTAAACAGAGGCAAATGTATGGAAAATAAAAAAGAATGAATACTTCACCTGTCCGACGCCTTCTCCCGCTGTCTGGTGCCTTCTGCCGCTCTCCGGTCTCCGGTTCCAAGTGAGAGGTGTACTGAGAAGACCTGTGGTGACGTCAGAGGGGGGGCGTTCCCGGGGCGTTCCCAGCGCTGATTGGCTGTTCGCGGTCATGTGATATGTATCACATGACCGTGAGTGCCTGGGAACGCCCCTCTGACATCACCACAGGTCTTGTCAGAAGAGATCTCACTAGACCGGATAGCGGCAGAAGGCACCAGACAGTGGGAGAAGGCGTCGGAGAGGTGAAGTATTCATTCTTTTTTATTTTTCACACACTTGCCTCTGTTTAATTTAGACTTCACAGTGTATATTAATACACTGTGAAATCTAATGGGCGGCCACAGCTGTCAAAGAGGGAGGAGGAAGCAGGATTCTTCCTCCCCTCTGGGAGAATACGCAGGAGCAGCTGCGTAAACAATTGACATATCAATTGTTTACGGAGCTGCGCTTTCTCCCGGAAAACGCACTGCGTATTTTTACGCAAT
>JARQOC010000002.1:76814617-76957117 GCA_033576535.1 Allobates femoralis
AACACAAGTAAAACCATATTTGGACTTTACCCTTCCTTTAATGCTTCTTCTGGCCTCTCACCTGCTTGTTTTCAAGATGGACATGAAAGGATTGTGTGCAGTGATACCCAAATATTTGAGCAGTCATTGCCAGAAGAAGCTGATGATGGGGAATGGTAATTACTGTCTAAAGGTGGATGAGACACAGTTGCCAAAAAGACTTGTTAGGTCAACAAGTCAAGAGGAGGACCAGAGTGAGGAAGTGGAAGACGAGGTGGTAGATGATGAACCACAACCCGACCTGGTAAGGTGGCATGCAGAGCGAGCACAACGATCCTCAGTATCTCAACAATCAAGAAGGTGCAATGAGGTGGCCAGATGGAGAACGTGGGCATCCACTCAGTGATCACTTATAGTGGCTAACAACTGCAAACTCCTTACAATAGCGCTTGCACTTATGGCGCTTTAGCATTGATTGTCATGTGCTGTGCAATTAGGCTTTTTGTATTCAGCGCTCACATAATACAAGCAGGATGAAATTAATTTATCTACATGCTAAATTTCACTGCACCTGCCTTGAGTAAGCATGATGAGAAGTGTATATGAAGACATGATTTATGACATGTCATTTCATTTTGTTGGGGGTAAAGCCCTATACAGATTGATATACCGTAATTTGAAATGTGATAATGCCATATATAGGTTAAAATAATCATAATTGTGAGCACTGTTGCACTGTTGCATGTTTATAGTGCTCTGTCAGCATTATTAAGTGGGAGTGATGTATACCTCATATGCTATAAATGTATTTTAACTTATGATATACAAGATATGGCTATAGATGGGTTTAATAGTGATTTTTGTATGAGCCGCTTAATCACTATTATTTTGGGAAATATTATCCTATGCAGAATAATGGTACACAAAATTTGATCTCTCTCTCTGTTTTTGTAATTTATATTGATTTGCATTCCTTGGGGGTCTCCAGTCAAATTTTCCCTGTTTAGGTTGGTTGAGACTATACAATTTTATTACACATTGTACTTTAAATTATGAATAAAAGTTATATTTTAATGTCCATTCACACCCCCTTTTACTCTTTTTTCCTATCCTAAGTGATTTTAGAATTTTGCACTGGTGTGAATTATATCATTGTTGAATAGAACTACAGTGAGTGAACTAAGTATTGAACAAGTCACCAATTTTCTAAGTAAGCATGTTTCTAAAGGTGCTATTGACATGATTTTCTCACCAGATGTCAGTAACAAGCTCATTCAATCCACATAGGCAAAAATATTTGAACCATGGATGTCCATAACCTCCGTGATGTGTAATAATGAGCAATGACACAGGGAAAAGTACTGAACACATGAAGAAAGTGAGAAGCAAAAAGCCTTGGAAAGACATGACACTAGCTGATATCTATTAGTAATTAGAAAGTAATCCTGCCATTTAGTGGAAATAAATATCACATGCTTCAACTGATGGCCTATGAAAGTTCCACACAAGAAACATCTCATGATGGGTAAAAGCAGCAAGCTGTCTCAAGATCTTTGAAACCTTATAATTGCAAAACATACTGATGAAATTGATTACTTAAGGATTTCTAAACAACTGAAAGCTCCAGTGAGCACTGTTGGCCATAATCTGGAAGTGGAAAAAACTTAATTTCAACAGAAACCAGAATGACCAAGTGCTCCCTGGATCCCTGCAAGATTTCTGGCACAGGAGTGAAAAGATTATATCAGAGGAGTTATTCAAGTGCCAAAAAACACCTGTGGAGAGCTACAAAAAGACCTGGAATCAGCAGGTACAATTGTTTTAAAGAAAACAAGCAGTAATGCATGCAAACTCCATCACCTGTTTACATACTTAGCATGCATGTTTCCTCGGAAACATTTAGACAAGCCTGTGAAACACTTGGAGAAAATGGTCTGGTGAGATGAGACCAAAATTGAACTCTTTGGATGCCATAATACATAACATGTTTGGAGGCAAAAAGACACTGCACTCCAAAAAAACACAATAACAGCAGTGAAGTTTGGAGGTGAGAATATCAGGGTGTGGGGCTGTTTTCATCATACAGCACTGGCACTCTTCAGATAATTGAAAAAATGATTAAGCAAACAATGTACTGAGACATTCTTGATGAAAATCCACTGCTTCTACCAGGATAATGAACATAAAATGAGAGTGGACATTTCAACAAGACAAAGATCCCAAACACACAGAGCCAAGGAAACTCAATTGTTTCCTGAGAAAGAAAATAAATCTGCTGGAATGACCCAGCCGATCACCAGAGCTGAATCCAGTAGAAAATTTATAGAAGGAACTAAAGCTCAGAGATCATAGAAGGAGCCCATTCAGCCTTCAGAATTTGAAGAGTGTTTTTGTGGAATAATTGGCCATAATCACACTTGAGCAATGTTTGTGACTAGTTTCTTCATGCAGGAGGTGTCTAGTAGAGATGAGCCACCACCCCGGTGTTCGAATTCGATTCGATTCGTCGAATCGACGGGTGTTCGACGAATGTTCGTCGAATGCTCGACGAACACCGTCGAACCACCCCGGAAAACGAACAATCCGGGCTTGTGGGGCATTTTCACTTCCACAATGTATATTCTTACTTAAAGAAAGGGTCCGAAACATAAAAATATCTATTTTAAGCTTTCCGGCAAGGTCCTATTGCTAATAGGACCTGTGCTGACGTCACGTTCTCGCGGAACTCCGGTCACGTGACCGGAGTTCCCGCGAGAACGTGACGTCACCACAGGTCCTATAAGCACAGGACCTTGCCGGAAAGCTTAAAATAGATATTTTTATGTTTCGGACTCTTTCTTTAAGTAACTTTTACTTAAAGAAAGAGTCCGAATCATAAAAATATCTATTTTAAGCTTTCCGGCAAGGTCCTGTGCTTCCAGGACCTGTGGTGACGTCATGTTCTCGCGGAACTACGGTCATGTGACCGGAGTTCGCGCGAGAACATGACGTCACCACAGGTCCTAGAAGCCACAGGACCTTGCCGGAGGCTTCGGTGGACCGCAGACAGGTGAGCATAGATTATTTTTTTTAGTTTTAACACTTTCTTTCTTTTAGGGAATGTTTATTTTGGCTCAAAATGCGGAAGATGCGGTTTTCTGACCGCATCTGCCGCATTTTCTAACCAAAATCGAACATGTTCGAAATTCGCCGAATTGGAACCAAATTGTTTGAATTCGGCGAATGACTCGAATAGCGCCAAAATCGACTCGAATTTGAGATTGGCGAACTATTCGAGTCGAACATCGCTCATCTCTAGTGTCTAGAAGCTGTTATCACTTACAAAGGCTTTAGTACAAAGTATTAAATACATTTCACTAATTGTGTTTAATACTTTTTCCCTGTGTAATTTTTCATTATTACTAATCACAAGATTTCAAGCCTTCTATGATTTGTTTTCTTTGCTTGTGTGGATTGGATGGTTGCTACCAACATCTGGTGAGAATTTAATGTCAATAACACCTTTAGAAATTTCCCAGATGTTTAGCGTCTTGTTCAAAGTCTCTCTGTATTCCTCTCTATGGCAGACCCTTTTTGAGAATGAACAAAGATTGATAGTTGACTGCAAATCATTGTCACTCCTGTTGTACACCACATACAATATTTAGTGTTTGATGCTGTGACCTTTCTTTGGGTTAATGTCCAGACGAACATACACCAGATAATATATAATAAGAGAATCATGTTGAAAATCGATGTTTTTCATCTTACACTCATTTTGCTTGTACTCACAATGAAGAATTCTGTGTGCATCTTCCTTTAATAAGCCAATATTACCAAACTCTTCAAAGATCCCAAAGGTCGCTTTCAATAAGAATTACTATGCAAGAATTCTCCAAAATGGTGCTCCCGGGAGCTGCCATCATCACAGTAACAGGTTAGGTATCTCACAGATTTAATCAAATGCTGTCTTCTGTTAATTAAATTGTAGCAAGCTGCGCCCACCTCATAATGTATTCTTAATGATAATTCCTACTACAGAAGGTGCCTATTGCCAAGGCTAGTGGCCAAGTCAAGTTGGAATATGATCATCTTCCTTAATGTGTCTTCCTCCAATCCAATAGGATTTTAGAAAAACACCTCAGCTTTTATTTAAATTTTTTTAAGCAAAAGATTAAATAGATTCAATGGGAGAGGAAAATTAAGCAAGGACTTATAATGATAAGGCCTTCAATTGCTTCACATTACTCAGAGGTTCCAATTCAAAACCCTAACCATGACATACGAAGTCATCCACAATCTGGCTGGCTCCTCCATACATCTGTGATATGCTATCCTGTACTTACCTACACGCAACCTGAGTTCCTTAAAAGATCCCCTTCTCCCCTCTTATATCTTCTTCTCACAACCACATACAAGATTTCTCCTGTGTGTGGCGCCCCGCAACGAGTGCGTCACAAGAGGGTATTGCAGCCATAAATGCAGCCGCAATATTCTCTGACACAGCAGTGATCTGGTTAACTTAGAGATCCAACCCTGCATGCATCACCTAGAACAGAGGACCAACTCAGGGTCCTGGTGGGCGGAGTGCTAGGGAAGTGTGTAGGGAGAACAGACACTTAGTCTGCAGAGTAGTCTAGATCAGGGTCTAGAACAGAGAACTTGAACTTGGAGTAGGAGCGGGGGCTCCGCACCCCGTGCAGCCCCCGGGCCGTCACCGGTCGGGTGTCAGCACCTGAGGCCTCAACAACCGGGATCGGGCATCATTAACCACGGGTTCCAAAAGACTCCCGTGCCCAAAACTTCACAGCCGGTTCACTGGTACCGAAGCTGGCAGCAGTTCACCTCTGCTACGCGAACCAGAAGCGTGGAGGAGCAGCTTCATAGGAGCACCCCACCACCAGCCAACTTCCAGTCGTCTAACCAGCGGTGTACGCACTGAGGGATCCAAGGCTCCCCAAAACATCCACAACGTACATCTTGGATAGGGCATTGAAGCAGCCTCCCCGTACCCGATCTGGTATTCCTGGGCGACAATGGCAAAACACTTAGCTAGAATGGAGGAACACTTGCGGATCTCTGAGGGACACCATCACTGCTGAGTCCACCCGGTCCACTACCCGTGAACTGTATACCATGTACTGCCTGCTGGTTACAGTAAAGACCCGTTGCAGAGACTTTCTGTGTCCGTGCTTCCTTATGAACTGTCCGTCCGCACTACAAGGTAACCGCAGCTGCCGCACAACATCTTAAGCAGCTCCAGCCTCCGGGGATCACCGCTCAGCCTGTGGGGAGCGTTCCATCTTGCTGCTGTCCATCCCCCGGAGTTTCCGCAGCGTCGGTAATGATTACCGAAACTACTCATAGTTGCCGTCACGAATAAATTAAACCCCTTTAATCTGTTCCTACAAGACTTCTTCAACTTTTGATCTGCACTCAACCGGGCCCCACTACCGGCAGGCGCGGCCCACCCGTGACAAGGAGGAAGGAGCTACAGCCTGTCTAAACTGGAGTCCACGGGCTGACGGTGAGTCATGTGCATCCCCCATACTCTGGAACTCTCTCCCCCAATACACCAGACTCCAACCGTAGAAACCTTCAAAAGGAACTTGGTGACCCACCTCTTCCTGCAAGGCTACAACCTGCAGTGAGCCTCAGTCCTCCAATCAACAACACAACCAGCTCTACCCTCTCTTACTGTATCCTCACCCATCCCTTGTAGACTGTGAGCCCTCACAGGCAGGATCCTCTCCCCTCACCTACTGTATCCTCACCCATCACTTGTAGACTGTGAGCCCTCATGGGCAGGGTCCTCTCCCGTCACCTACTGTATCCTCACCCATCGCTTGTAGACTGTGAGCACTCATGGGCAGGGTCCTCTCCCGTCACCTACTGTATCCTCACCCATCGCTTGTAGACTGTGAGCCCTCACAGGCAGGGTCCTCTCCCCTCACCTACTGTATCCTCACCTATCGCTTGTAGACTGTGAGCCCTCACAGGCAGGGTCCCCTCCCCTAACCTACTGTATCCTCACCCATCCCTTGTAGACTGTGAGCACTCGTAGGCAGGGTCCTCTCCCCTCACCTACTGTATCCTCACCCATCAGTTGTAGACAGTGAGCACTTGCGGGCAGAGTCCTCTTTCCTCATGTACCTATGCGTGCCGTGTGTGCTGTGTACTGTTGATAATTATTGTACTTGACTATGGATGCCACTTTTTCACATATAAAGCGCCATGGAATAAATCAAGATATAATAAATAATGGTAACAATAATGGGTTGAGTGAATCTACCACCAAAATATGATATGGTCAGATTCACACAATTTAGGTGTGTGCTGGGGAAGGTGGCTGCTAAATTCACATCAAAACCATAAAATTTGAATTGGATAGGTCAGGATGGAGTAAAAAAAAATCTTAGAATCACTTTACCTCCATCTTCCCAGTATTTGGTTTTCCATTCATTCATATTGATGGGTGTCACTCAAAATGTCATCTGGGTTGGTTCTGGTGAGATAATGATCAGGTCGAAAGAAATATAGAAGACAGAAGATAGAAAATCCAGTCAGAAGACCAGCACCAGGTTAGGCACAGGAAGGGCAGAGGAGAGGTGAGATTTTTTTAATTCATTCCTTGTCCTCTATAATCTAGCAAAATGTCAGCCAACAAAGAAGTAATATTTTCCTAGATTTGGCCGACACAAATCACATAGAATTTGTAGTTTGGTGAATCCAAATTTTTTGTAAAGTTCAAGGAGAATTCAATTTGTCTCAACTCAATTTAACCAACTTTAAGGCTAGGTTCACACCACGGCATGATCAGGTCTAAAACGGTCAGCCCCGGACATGATTTTGACATAATACAGCCTTATGGGGACGGATGAAACCGGATGGCAGCTATGTGCCATCCGGTTTCCATCTGTCCAAGAGGATCTGGGTGAATTCGGATTTTTCTCCCACACACAAAAAATGTTGCTTGCAACGTTTTTGTGTCCGGGGCAAAAATCTGCCCAAATCAGATCCTCCCGGATCCTCCAGGATTCGGGCGATCCAGCGCTCCCTAACATGGGGATCTATGCTGCCGGATTGCCCCGGTTCGACAAAAATATCGGATTCAGGAATCGGACGCTGGCGGCTGAAGTTTAGCAGCAAGCGCTGCTAAACTGCAGCACCACCAGCTGTCCCCCGCTGAGCTTTCAGGACTGCGTCTAGCTCCCTGCTAGCCGCAATCTTGAAATTTCAGCAGCTGCGGCTGCAATCAGAGGCATTCAGCTGCAAACCGGACCGGAGTTGTATATTTCACATCGGACAGCCCCGAATCGGATCACACCGTGGTGTGAAACTGTCCTAACTTACAGGCAGTGATGAGCGAACTTTGCTCGAACATGTTCGCCAATCTCAAATCCAGACTGAATTTGGCAAAATTAGTTTGGCACCTCGAATTCGAACATTTTGCTGACAAGTCAGGAAATTCGGCAAACGGTCGGTACTGCATCAGATGTGTGTGTAGCTTAATGTAGTACAGAAGCTTTTATGCAAATGCATTAATGCTTCTGTTCTACGTTATCCTACACACACAGACAGACACACACATATCATCTTACTGGGTAACGCTGCTTGACTGCTTCGGTGTGATGACCATCTGCTGCAAAGGCTGAGCTGCTGGTAAGGCAACACCCTGAGAAACTCTGAGACCTTTTACCCCTATACGGGGATTGGAATTACAGCAGAGCCCAGGACATAGCTGCCTATAGGTGAGCAGTAGACCGGAGCAGGGAGGTTGCCAGGTAGGGACAAGACTAGGAGGTCAGGGAATAGACAAAATCAGAATCCAAAAGCGTAGTCAGAAGGCAGCATCAAAAACCGGGAGGGCAGCAAAAGTACAAAATCGTCAGAAGGTAGAAGGGTCAAAATCCAGGCAAAGTTCACAGTCAATATAATAGAGCACAAACTAGATAGCTGAGAAAACCAAGAATATATCTGTTGGTTTGCAGGACAGCCTCAAGGTATTTGAAGAGTGTGATTCTCTCTCATAAGCTGGAATTCACAGCCTAATGACCTCATCAGGACCACCCCTACAAGCAGGCCAGATGGTGATGCACGACTGGTACCAACCACCCCACTTCTGAAAAAGGAACGAAGCCTGTGCCCACCAGATGCCTCTGCAGGGACCTCTCTCCTGTAACCAGCATCACCCACAGGAGGAGCATGGCGATGCCTGGCGACAGAGGCCGGAACAAAAGCAGCAAGTTCCAATGAGGACATGGCCTCCCTATCACTGTCACTACTAGCCGAAGGAATCCGGCACCACCTAGTGGCTGGGGCAGGGATAGCAGTTCACAAGTCTGACGGCAACGTGACATCCGGTCCATATTTCCGTGTTTACTCTCACTTCCGCATCTGAGCTGGCGGTAAGTGACGTGCGCAGTCACCTGGTCTGATCACCATAGCAATTGCATCACGTGACCAGATAGTGTCAGCTCATCTGCTCACCTGACTTGATTACTATGGTGACCAGTTGAGCTGCCACAAACGTTACTCACTGCCAGCGCTGCTCCAGGTGTGTGGTGACTCACTGCGGTCACCGTTCAGGTAACCATGCTGGCCAATAATCATAGTGGGTACAATGGTTACCTGAGCTGTCCATGGGTGACCTCAGCAAGTCACCACTTACAGGCGGAGCTCGCAGCTCATTCATTCTTTGACGGGAGGCAGTGGTTTCAGGATGCTGTATTCTTAACCACAGCCTGCAATGAAGATGTCGCAGAGAATCGAGGACGGATATGAGGGAGTAATAAAGATGGGATCCCTAAATGCAGTGGTGTAACTAGAGTCTGGTGGGCCCCGGTGCGAAATTTAGACCTGGGCCCCCCCCTCCCCACCACCACCCCCAGGGCCGGACTGGTACCAAGAAGCAGCCCTAGAAAACAAGCTCCACCAGCCCACATACTATAACACCCATCAGCCCCAATACGTAAATTTTGCTTTTACCCTGTTGTGGCCCTCACCACTTTCTTAAAGACGTTATTTGAAGAGCCATATGTGAATGGTGCAGCAGAGGGAATAATCAACCACAGCTCCATTTACATGGTGCTCTTCAATGCTCCGTTTCTCAGGATTGTGGGGTCCAAGTGGTCAGACACACAGACACACAGCCAGCCACACTCAAACAGCCAGCCACACACAGAGCCACAGCCAGCCACACACAGAGCCACAGCCAGCCAGCCACACAGACACAGCCAGCCACACACACAAAGCCAGCCACACAAACAAAGCCAGCCACACACACATACACACACAGCCAGCCACAGCCAGACAGCCGCAAACAGCTAGCCACATAGACAGCCACCAGCCACACAGACAACCACACGCAGACACAGCCAGACACACATACAGCCACACACAAACAGCCAGCCACATAGACAGCCTCCAGCCAGGCATACACAGATGCAGCCAGCCAAACACATACACAGCCACACACACACAGCCACAGCCAGCCACACAGCCAGTCACACAGACAGCCAGTCACACAGACAGCCACACACAGACAGCCACACACAGACAGCCACACACAAACAGCCACACATAGCCACATAGACAGCCACCAGCCACACACAAACAGCCACACACAGATGCAGCCAGCCAAACACATACACAGCCACACACATACACAGCCACAGCCAGCCACACAGCCAGTCACACAGCCACACACAGACAGCCACACACAGACAGCCACACACAGCCACATAGACAGCCACCAGCCACACACAAACAGCCACACACAGGTGCAGCCAGCCACATAGACAGCCACAGCTAGCCACACATCCAACCAGCCACACACACACAGCCATACAGTCAGCCACACACAGCCAAGCAGCCCCAGCCACACAAAGACACAGTCAGCCACACACAGCCAGCCACACAGCCATGCAACATCAGCCACACACAGCCATGCAGCTCCAGCCACAGCCAACCCAAGCCAGCCACGTGGCACCAGCCACACACAGCCAAGCTGCCCCAGTCACACCCAGACACAGTCAGCCACACACAGCCAAACAGCTCCAGCCACACACAGGACACAGTCAGCCACACAGTCACAGCCACACACAGCAAGCCACACAGCCATTCAACATCAGCCACACACAGCTAGACACACACAGCCATCCACAGTCATGCAGCTCCAGCCACAGCCAACCCCAGCCAGCCACGTGGCACCAGCCACACACAGCCAACCACAGACACACAGCCCCAGCCACACACATACACAGTCAGACACACACAGCCAGCCACATAGCCATGCAGCCCCAGCCATATACAGACACAGCCACACAGACAGCCACACACAGCCAGCCACAGCCACACACAGTCAGCCACACAGACAGCTTGCCACACACAGCCAGCCACGCAGCCTCAGCCACACAGACATATAGTCAGCCACTCAACACAGCCGCGCAGCACAGTATAAGGGGTGGGCGTGCACACACAGTATGGGTAGGTGGGCACAGTATATGGGGCACACAGTATAACAAGGGGGCACAGTATATGGGGTGGCACATTATATGGGAGGGCATTAGTAGATGGGGAGGCACAGTATGGGAAGGGGGCACACGGTATATGGGGCACACAATATAGGGGGGTACAGTATATGGGGAGGGCACGCACAGTACATGTGGTGGGCACGCAAAGTATGGGGAGGGCACAGTATGGGGGAACACAGTATAGTGGGAGGGGCACACAGTATATAGGGCAGTAGGGCACACAATATAAGGGGTACAGTATATGGGGTGGGCACACACAGTATATGGAGAGGGCACACAGTATATGGGGCACACAATACAGTGTCTGACCTGGCACAGTCCTGGTATAGAGTCTCAATGTCTCTCCTGGTGATCAGCTTGCTGTGGTTGATTCCCGGCTGGATGGCCCCCGGCCCCCAGCCCCCGCAGCACCCGCAGACAGATGCTGCCCCCGGGAACTGGGAGCCGGGCTGTATGCGACCAGCAGCAGAGATTCCGGCGGGCTCAGCATTACAGGAGGAGGGGCGGACATGGCCATGCTCGGGCTCCCGGCCTGACAGAACAAGCAGTCACTCACCGCTGCCTCAGAGTGAGCCAGATTGCCGGAGCCCGGGAGTGGCCACACACACCGCCGACACCAGCCTGCTTGAACGCAGGCCGGCACCGCTGCCTCCTTTCCCCTTCCTGACACACTGGCCATGAAGTCACATGGATGTGCGTCCTTGGAATGCACTAATTTCTTGGGCGACTGCGGGCTGCTATTCTATAGCATGGGGGGGCCCAATAACAAAGGCATTCAGGCCACTTGCAGGTAAAATTTGCTCCCACTATTCAGGTATTCAGGCACTTGCCTTTGATTAGTCTTGTATCTTGGTGCTTTAGTTTTGCACCTTGGCATCTGCACTTTAGGGGTTCTTTGCCAGTTACTCTTCTTATTCCCTATTTGGGATTAGGTTGCATACTTGGGTAGGATTGTGATTCAACCTTGTGATATACTATTGGTCACTTTATAAACTTTATATACTTGTCATACGTATGTACATATTGCCAATTTATTCATGTGGGCTTCCTGTTGAAGGGTGTCAGCCTTTTTAACATCTTCCCTGCTTTTAATATGTTTGTACTCCGTCAATAAAGCTTGTTACATTTTGTATATACTTGATCTTTTCCGGGGTTTTTGTATATTATTTCCATCTTGTTGTGACCAGACGAGATTACAGCAGATATGTGGCAACGTCAAATGTTGGACTCCTCCGATCTGATATTGATGACCGATCATAGTGATATGACATCATTTTCTAGTCCCAAACAATGTTATTAATTATTAGCTGATTGTTCTGTGTGTGTACATTTTCTGAAAGACATTTAGAAAAAAGTGCTAGATGGACAATTTGGTTTAGTAAAATAATAAGAAAGGAATGTACTCAATATCAATAATAAAATCAAACAGACCACATCAGTTGCCCCTACTGAAAGGAGAAATATTTTATAGATGCACAAATTTTTATTTTTGTACATAATTTTTACTTCTACATAAATACTTTTCTATTTATGTATTTACCGTATATACTCGTGTATAAGCCAACCCGTGTATAAGCCGACCCCCCTACTTTTGCCCCCAAAAACTGGGAAAACGCTGCGTTCCCGGTCTCATGTGACCCGGTGGTCGCAGTGGGATGACGTCATAGCGCCGGGTCACGTGAGACCCGAACACAGCGAGCAAGGACTGGAGGACCGGCGGTGATGAAGACGCTGGATGGTAAGATAATGCAGCGGGGGGGCTCTGCACAGTGTGGGGGGCGAGTGCCACTGGGGGCCTGCTTGATACCTGTGGGGGCCTGCTGTATACCTCTGGGGGCCTGCTGTATACCTCTGGGGGCTGTATGCACGGCTCCCCCTGCCGCTGTGATGGGCGGGGGGAGCCGTGCATATCTAATGAGCGGCCCCACGTGACGGGCCGCTCAGTCAGCAGCCTCCCCCCGCCTCCTCCAGCCTCCCCAGCACCCGGACACAGCCCCCACCATAGGATTACCGTATTGATCCGTGTATAAGCCGAGGGGGGGACTTTTCAGCCCAATTTTTGGGCTGAAAAACTCGGCTTATACACGAGTATATACGGTAGTAAGGGATGATCGATTAATTGCACTGGTTTTCCATTTTTTTCGCCCCTTGTTTTCACTGACAATAGTTCTAATTATGTATGCCTGTACTGATGGTGGTTCTGGTTCAGTGTTTATATGCCGGATGTTGGTTCATATTTAGTATTCCTGTACTATTAGTAGTTTTGTAGTATGTACAAATGTAGCAATACATCACTGGTCAGATGACATGCTACTTGGCTTTGTTCATAAAGTATTGTTGCATCAGAAAAGTTAAACATTGCTGAATTTGTACTTATGTTAGAAGCTTTAAAACCTTGTATTTGAAGCCCTGTATTATTGCTCATTTGGCTGTCCTCTGCCAGAGGTTATGTTTCATAGTGGAAGTGTATATAATCTTAGTGATTGCAGGTTCAAATATCTTAAAGGAACTAAAACATAATTTTTCTTACAAATATTGAAAAAAAAAATTAAATTACCCCAGACATTAGATATGTCATGAAACTGGAGTACACAAAAATTTTACTCATCATCAAAGTAGCCTTGGGGTCATCCCTATGGCAACTGTATAGAAGTGTTACATGGCCAACTCAGAGGGCTATTAGTACAGAAGGCTCTATAAAACGTTTCTTGGAAGGTGAGATAGTTCTGATTATTCTCTCTTACAGTAAAGAGAAAAGTTAGGGATGCCGACATGCTGTATGCTAGTAAATGAATATGCTAGGCTCAACTGTCTAACATTGGTGCTCCGAACCGATAGTAACTATCGACACTCAAAAGGAAAAAATGAAAATGGAGAATTCTCCAGATTATAGATTGATTACACTGGTCAACAGCATTTTTGGTGCCAAAGATATTTCATTGAATTTAGGGTAACTTTGGGGTGCTGATTCTGAATATGTCATCAGTTTTGCCAGATTGGCTCAAGTTTTTGAGATTTTTCGTAAAATGTGTAAAAAAAAAAGACGTTTTTTGCTACACGCGCATTAACTTTATTGATATTGTCATGAATACAATAAATTTAACAAAGTAAATGTTGATTTTAGTTTATTTTAACTAGTTTTAGAAAGTAATCTTCAAAAATGAACAAGACATGAAAGATAGACATTTAATCGCTGGAAAAGTGCTTTTTATATGATTTCCTTCTATGTGAGCTATTGGGGCAGTCACGCTGTAGATTCCAGCAGTAATCAGCCATCATATGTCTGTCCCATCTGCCTTGGTACCTTTCCTCCATCACCATAATATCCTGATGAAATCTCTCCCCTTGTTCTTCGCTAAAATCTCCAAGGTTTTCTGGAAATCTGTCCAAGTGACTGTGAAGATAATGCAATTTAATGCTCATGTGTACACCCAGAGTTCTAAATCTCAATAGCATGTTTTGTACCAGTTCTTCATAATTGTCTGCCTTTTGATTTCCCAAGAAGTTCTTCACTACCAACACAAAACTACACCATGCAGCAGCTTCAATGTCATTCATTTCCTTAGGAAAATTTGAATCTTTAATGAGTTTCCGAATTTGAGGACCATCAAAGATTCCTGCCTTCAGTTTTTCGCTACTAAGACCAGGGAAAGATCTGCAGATGTACATGAAGCAATTACCATCTTTGTCTAATGCCTTGACGAACTGCTTCATTAATCCTAACTTTATGTGAAGTGGTGGTAGAATGATTTTTTCCCTGTCCACCAAAGGTTCGTTCACTATGTTTGATGCTCCTACTGTCAAGGTGTCCCTTGGAGGCCAATTCAGTTTCTCCCAGTGTTGATGTTTTGCTCTACTATCCCACATGCAGATGAAGCAAGGATACTTTGTGTATCCACTTTGCTGTCCAAGTAAAAAGTTGACCATTTTTAAATCAACACATATCAGCCACGAATGTTCATGGTAGCACAGTTTCTCCAAGACCATTTTGACATTTTGGTATTGTTCTGCAAGTTTAGTTGAGTGAGCTACTGGAAGAGATGCACACTGATTGCCATTGTTCAACAAAACACATTTCAAACTCCTTTTAGAACTATCTATGAAAAGCCTCCAGTCTACAGGACGATATACTTGTAAACCCATTTGCAGCATCAGGCCAGGAATATCCTTACAATATACAAGTAGGTCATCTTCACAGAAAAATGGAAGAAGTGCTTCTTCTCTGGTCCTGTAAGATGTAATTTTAGTTCCAGGCGTCAGACAATTTTTTTCACTTAGCCTTGAAGCTAAAAGTTCGGATGCACTTTTTGAGAGGTTGAGGTCTCTTATTAGATCGTTGAGCTCTCCTTGGGTAAATTGCGTAGGTGTTCTGAAACTTCCTTCATATTCTAGTTCACTTCCAGAACTAATGCTTAGCTCCATACCCTGCATTTCATCATCATCATCAGGTGGGGGAAGGTCAGGTAACATGGTAAACACAGGTACAGGCACATCTTCACAATGAGGGACAGGCCTTCTTGCAGATTCCATGTTAGGATACTCCCATTTTCGTTTCTTATGCTTATTGAATCCTTGTACTTGCACTGCACAGAAATAACAGTCATCATGATGATTTTTTTGCTCTCTCCACACCATTGGAACACCAAATTTGAAGCTTGTTCTTTGTCCTTTGCTCCATTTTCGTAATAATTCGATACATGCTTTGCACACTCTGTGTGGTGCCCAAAACTTGTCTTGGTCCCCAAGCATAACCCCAAAATAGGCAAAATACACTTTTTTAACGAAGTCTGTTATGTTTCTTCTATGTTTTGTCAGTGTATATTCACCACAAATGTAACAGAATGAGTCTGGATCGTTAAGACAACTTCTTCTTGATGAGTTCATGCTTTTCACTGGAAAACAGACAACAACATAAAGTTAGTGCAAAAATCAAGCTATGAACAAACTTTTAGAACACTAATTAACACAAAACTATATTGAGAACTGCTCAGTTCAAGTACTAATCCAAAGAAATTAATGAGATGATGCGTCGCATTTACCAACAAGTGCTATAAATAAGATACCAAAAATCTCAAAAAATTGAGCCAATCTGGCAAAACTGATAGCATATTCAGAATCAGCACCCCAAAAAATACCCCAAATTCATTAAAATATTTTGGGCACCAGAAAAAAAAAATTTTTTTGTTGACCTGTGTTATTGGCATGCTGTGTGCTGGCAGTATATTCCCCACAATCCATTGTATTGATTTAGAAACCAGCAGTGTCCATGAATGAAACACAATGTGATGTACATGAGCTAGGGAATATCTGGGTATTGACTATAACCAGTTTCCTCTGAAAGTTGATGAATCACTTGTGATTGTTCCACTTTAACCCAGTAGAGGTGCTTTCAGGTAAAGGAAGAATTAGTTATTGATCGCCTCATACTATTAGGAGATGTCCTACAAATAATAAACACCTTGTCTGCGGAAATTCACCGAACAAATCAAATGAATGAAGTTGAGGCTCTTGGATGCTTTCTGAAGAATATACCTTATCCTGAATATTCAGTTGAATTCTGTGCACCCTGACTTCAATCCCTGATGTTATAACACATTTTAAATCATTTTTCTGCAAAGAATTTGGGGAGATTTATCAAAACCAGTACAAACACATGGAGGTGATGTCCATAGCAGTCAGTTAAATTACAGTCAATTAAAACACAATCTGATGGGTCACCATGTACAGTGCTTTTCCTATGCACTCATTTTGATAAATCCCCTCTATAGGGTCTATAGTGTCTATTCTGTCTCACGTTATTTATGGCTTTTTCATGGTTATACTTTGTAAGGAACTAATGAATATGTTCAGTAATGTCTTATTGTTTCTTTCTAGATGTACATAAATAGATTCAGCGCTGGAGATTGGCACAGATTATAATTCCTTTGAAATGTACAAAGCGAAAAAGACCAAAAAGAAACACAATTATACAGCCGGGAAGAATTATTCTCAACATCTGACCTTACAACAATCACAAAATGAAGGTATGTTCTTCACATTAATATATTGTTTAAAAATAAGCCATCACAAGGGTTTCAAAAGATATAAATGCTATATATACTTTATATCTTCTAACAGAGTTGTTTTTTCATTGCTTATTTGCTTTCTAAACGCATTAATTAAAGGGAATCTGTCAGTAGATTTTTGCTACCTCATCTCAGAGCAGCATTGTGTAGGCAAAGAGACCCTGAATCCAACAATGTCTCCCTTAGATTACTGGGTGCAGCGGTTCTGATACAATCAGAGTTTTTAGATTCAGCCATATAGCAGAGCTGAGAGCTGCCCCTGCCCACACCAGGCCCTATATAAAAAGTCTATAGACAGTGAGCTGCTAATCAGAGGAGGAGGCATATCTGACTACTTGCATTTGATAATGTTGTCCGAGCAATGATAAGTCCTACTGCTTAAACAAACATTCTAGGAAAACACCAGTTCAGACCATAACCAGAGAAACATCTCTGAATTCTATGTTTTAACCCTTGCAGCATGCTGTCTTCAGATAACATAGCAAAAATCTGCTGACAGATTCCATTTATAAACTGTCTAACATTTGCCTCTGTAAAGCTTCTGTGATCATTTTTAAAGCTTTTGCAAAAATGTTTCAGATCCGACAGTGCTGTTACTGGGTCTGTTGAATCTCTCTGGTCTTCCTGTTTTAAAGCTATCAGCAAGGATGGGGAATAAACAGGGGAAATCACATGGAGTGTGGATGGGGAAAAAGCATGCAAAAACTCAAGTTTGGTAAAGATAACAGGCTGGAGAAAAGTGCATAAGGGAAAATAAATGCAGCATAGAAGCTGTGTTGATAAGGTGAACTGATACAAAGATTTACTGCTCAGTCTGTAATCCGAAAAAGATACTTTTGATGGGTGTGCAAATATGGCGCCCTCTGGCAGTACTCACACCTTATGAGTACCACCAGTGGTGCCACCGACAACTGAACACAATGCCACCCGTAACCAATGCCATAACCCACTGGATGCCAGAAACTCACCGGATGCCACTCTTCGAATGAGGAACTGCAGCTGCCGTTCAATAAAGAAGTGTCCAGGCAGTTAAAAAATGTTAAAGAATACAGCAAGATCCTTCATTAAAGAAAGAAGACACCCCCAAAAGAAAGCAGATCCCCCCCCAAAAAAATGCTCTCACCAGACCCTAAACACTTATAAGTATCATGATGGCAAGTGTCAATTGAGGATGGGCTCTCACACTGAGATCTGTGCCGCTATGGGATTCCTTGCCGTTCTGGCTGCAGCTGTCACACAGTTTGGGGTTTAGGGTCTACTCTATCTATCAATCTATCTATCTAGAAATCAAAGAAATGGCTGCAGCACTCCAAATGTAGATGACAAACTTGAGCCTTTATTGCAGCTTTCGGTACAGGATGGCTACGTTTCGGGCACACACGCCCTTTGTCCAACAGCCACTAGATGGTATTCCCCATTTTTTATACACCATCTCAAATTAATCAATCAATACATCCATCTTCAAAATATCAAAAAATACAAATAGTGCACAGTGTATATTCTAATCCTTTTTAACACTGCTTATGCGCTTATACATTATTCTATATTCTATGTAAATTGGACATTTTGTACTTATCAGATGCTCCATAGGGCTTATAAATATGCTTATTGTTTGATTGGATGTCCCCCAGCACACATATTGTATGATTTTGGTACCAATTTATGTTAAAAAAAACATGATTTAGTACATCACCACTGCTATGTGTCTGTGTATAGCCCGGTGTCCCGGATGTAATATTGCGCATGCGCCCACTTCCTGTTGTCATTAAACGCCTCGGCAACGGGGGCAAAGCTACAGCGCCATTTTTGGTGCGCACTGGTTTCATTCCCACGTCTGCCAAATATCAACCACAGTTAAGGCAATGCGCTCTCTATAAATTGATTTATTATCCAGCGTCCCAGATTTTTGAAGTGTAAAAGTGCTTTTTAAGTAATATGTGCAATATATAAGTTTTATATTCTCATTGCTTCTTGTAAAAATTTAGTTTTGTCCATGACGACGACCACTCCCCTTTAATCAGCAGGTTTATCACTGGGTCGTGGTCATGGACCATCTCTTGCAAAGCCTTACTACTGAGTTGTAATGTTTGTTTTTTTCAAAGACTTTCCTGTATTCAGTTTCAATTCTTCTAAAATCTTTTTATTATTATTATTATTAGATATTTATATAGCATATTAGGATACATGGCGCTGTATAAGTTAGAGGGTAGACAAAGACAAGTGGTCGAAAAACGACGACAAATCCACAAAACAATCGTACGGGTACAATAGGGCCGGGGATCCTGTCCGCGAGGGCTCACAGTCTTTTAACTGCTGTTATAAAAGCTTCTATAGCTGGGACTGCATCTGGGGGTACAAAATTTCAGAAAATCCGAATTTGTTAGCAAACCGTTAATCTCGGTCTCCATTTCTGTATTTTCCTGTCCAGTTTGACTTATTTCTTCATTCAAGTACTCCATATTAAGAAGCATGATACCCATGGCATATTTGTGGGATACCATGGAAAACGTTTGACACAAACCAGTATTCCCCATAAATACTGTGGAACGTATATTAGATCTTACACCTCGTGGGATACGTCTATTCTTGTAATCTTGTACCATTTTCTTGCTCTATCTATCTATCTATCTAGCTATCTATCTACTATCTATCTAATATTATCTACTGTATCTATCTATCTATCTATCTATCTATCAAATTCAAAGAAGCTTTATTGGCAGGACTAAATACTGTACACATCAGTTTTGCCAAAGCAAGTGTATAAAAGGGAATAGGAATAGGGACTGTAGGGATGTTGGGTCGGGCTGTAGGAAAGCTGGATGAGGGCACATCAAGTGTGGGAGCTGTAGGAGCAATGGATGGGGACAGATCCAGGGATAGGGCTATAAGAACAATGGATGGGGCAGATCCAGGGTGAGGGCTATAAGAACAATGGATGGGGCAGATCCAGGGGGGCTATGGAAGTCCATGTCATATCATAGTTCATTTCCTTGAAGTCTATAGCATGGCTCATGTGGTACCCCACTGGTCAGGCATCAGAGTTGGGGTACTGCACCCATAAATGACTGTGCGGTTATCCCTGTCACAGTGGAATGTAGGATTTATAGGAGGATCCCATCCTAGCACTCCCACACACCCACCTAGAATAGATCGTTTTCGGCCCGTACCTGGGGGGGGAGTTTGGGGAGGAGGGAGGACACACAGTGAGTTTTAGTTGGCACTGAGGAAAGACGGAGAACGGGGAGCCTCCAAGAGAGAGAAAAGAGACTTCCAGAGAGGGGGCCTGGAGAGAGAGTACAGGCAGCCCAGACTAAAGGAGGGGACCCCCTGAGCATCCATACTCAGGGAGGGAACCCTGGTTCATACACCGGAGCGCCGGTTCCTAAGACGCGGCACAGGGAGTTCAGCCCCTGACCCGTAACATCGGAGGTCGTGGGTCCATCTACCGACCCTGACCCCCTTCAAAAGGAAACCAGTCACACCAGGATAACCCACCGGGGTCGAGATTCAGTGCAGGAGAGAGAAGAGAGCGGGAAGCTGGGATACTCAGGAAGCACCCCAATCGGGCCTGGTACTAAGCAGGCTATTCCCGGACAGGCAGTAGCAACAGGACACAGGTTAGAAACAAGGAAGGCATTCCACGGGAGACTCCTGGAGATCCTGTGGCCCACTGTGACTACCTGGCCAGCTATTCTTACTTAACAAGGGCTGTTTTCTGTGAACTGTACTACCATCCGCATCGTTCCAGTAAAATACCCGGGTAAAGTGACAGAGTGCTTATTCACCGCCACACTGCAAACTATTTCTCCATCATCAGCACCTCCATCACTACAGGTGCATCCCTGCTCCAGAGGGCCAGCTCTACCTGCAGGGAGCTGTACCATCTCGGCTGCTGTACCATCGCCTTTTGGATGTTTGAAGGGTCGCTGGTGCTACATCACCAGAATCCGCGGGTGGCGTCACAATAAACTTATAAACTTTTATTCTCATGTCAACTTCCCCTTTTTAGTTGACCACGACGGCCATGGGTCTGGGCAGGCCACCAGTGACATCCCTACCGCAGCAGAGGCCCAGATACCTGAGTCTCCATACCCTGGACTAGTCACTCACATACCAAGCTGCTGTCTCCACTGCCCCTCTTCTTCTCCCAGCTGGATACATGGTTTCTCTTCCTCCTTCATGGTTATGAAATCCGGGAAGAGATGGGAGTGTCTCCTGAAGTGAGTGTCCCTCACTGATGTGTATTTGGAGCAGTGTAGCAGGAAGTGGGTTTCGTCCTCTATGGCCTCCTGATCAGTGTTGGCACCTGTCTTTCCTCCCTGGGCTTGTAGCTCCACCTGTGTCAGCCAGGTTCGATGGTCAGACTGTGGGTACTGAGTCTATATGGCTCAGGATCTTTCGGTCTCTGGGTCCGGGAGTTTCTCCAGATATGGGGCCTGTCTGTGGTCTCACTGTAGACTCCAGTACATGGTCAGTTTCTCTGAGGTGTTTATATCGGTCTTCCAGTCACTGACATACCTCTCCTGACCCTCGTCTACTATCTTCCTGATTCCGGCTTTGGTCAGGTTGTTGTATTTGATGTTCTGGTCTGGTTGGGTTTGGGTTAGCTATTCCGATCATCATGGTTTTTTGGTTTCACTTACATATACAAGGGCTTTATGGTGATGGGAGCTTGGATTGCTACTATGTAGGTGAGCCGGAATGACAGCACCCTCTTCAGATCCGTTAGGTGTAGAGGGAATCTGCCCAGCTCAGCCCGACAAGCACTGTTGGAGGTGCTCCGATGGACCTGGAAAAGGTGCTTACAGGATTCCAGGTGGAATATTTCTGTTGGGCTGGAATCCCACCTTGACCAGTCTGGGTAGGTGTGAGGACCCCAGACTTCGCTGCCATACAGGAGGATTGGTGTGATGATAGAGTCGACGATTTTTAACCAGACCCTCACTGACGGCTTCAGATGGTAAAGTTTCCTTCGGATGGCATTGAACATTTTGCAAGCCTTGTCTTTCAGGGCCTCTATGGCTTGTTTAAACTCCCTGACCGGTGAATCTCCAGGCCCAGGTAGGTACAGTGCTGTGCAAATTATTTGGGACAAAGCAAGTCTTTACTTGTTTTTCTTGCATTAGTTTTACTATTGCTAATAAGTGTTTTATCAGTTCTTGGTGTCATTTTCCTTTTTCTTCCACATTTCCATTTTCGTTTTGTAGAAAACGATCCAGTTTCATTGTGTGTGCGAATTATTCTTGAAACGGTAGATTTTCGAATACCAACGGTGGAATCTCTTCCGTGGAGTAACATCCATTTTTACAGGCAGAACCGCACTGAGAGAAAAAGTACACTAAACCACTCCTCACAGAAACAAGCTCTCAACTGAAGCTGAGGGGGCAGCTAGCTGTTATTTTCTGACTAAGACCAGTCAAACCACATTTTGTTACTCAAGGTTGTACACTCACACCTGTTCAAAGCAGTAAAAACTGGTTTGAATCACTGACTGGTAACTCCAACTTGTGATTTTACTTAAAAAATGCTTTGTCCCAATTAATTTGCACAGCACTGTATATTTCTCCGTTACTGTTAGGGCGCTGTTATTTAGGACAAATGAAGGGTGCTGGTCTGATCTTTTCTTTCTCTTCTGGAACACCATGATGTTGGTTTTCTTTAGGTTGACCGGTAGTGCCCAGGTGGTGGAGCTGAATTTCTCTAAGATTTTCAGGTTGTCTTAGAGGCCTTTCTCGGTTGGTGACAGCAGCAGCAGGTCCTCTGCATACAGCAAGAATTTCACCTGGGCGTTGTGGATGGTGACACCAGGTGCTGTGGAAGATTCCAGAGCAGTAGCCAGCTAGTTGATGTAAACGTTAAAGAGTGTTGGACTTAGGCTGCAGCCTTGTCTGACTCCACGGCTCTGCTGGAAATAAGCCGTTCTTTGACCGTTCACACTCACACTACAGAGGTTCTCGGTGTAGGAGCTTTTGATGACATCCTAGGTTTTCCTCCTATTCCACTCTCCAGCAGTTTCAGGAATACGCCCATGTGCCACACCGAATCAAAGCCTTTATAAAGTCCATGAAACAGGCGTATACCTTTCCGTTCTTGTATTGTGGACGTGTCTCTGAATGAGGCTGTGCAGGGTATAGATGTGGTCAGTGGTGCATGGTTTGGCATGAACCCTGCTTGGCTCTTGCTGAGGACGTTGTGCTAGGTGAGGAAACTGAAGATCCTCTTGTTCCGGATGCTGTTGAACAGTTTTCCCAGGTTGCTGCTGACACATATGCCTCTGGAAGTTGGCTGGGTCATACCTGTCCCCACTCTAATGGATGGGTGTAATGAGGCGTTGGTTCCAGGTATGAGGGAAGTACCTGGCTCTCAGCACAATATTGAACAGTTTAACCTTTGCAGCCTGTATGTCTGGTGGGCTGTACTTCATAATTTCTGGTAGGATCCCATGCAGGCCACCGGATTTTCTACATCTTGTGAAAATATTCTTTCTGCCACTTCCTGTAATGTAATAGGTATATCCATGGGATTTTGGACATTTTTATTTTTTTCCTCCATTGCTTTTAGTTTTGCCATTATGTTTTCCTGTTCTTGGTTTAGTTCTTTCTTTGGGATGTCTTTATAGAGGTCTCTGAAGTATGGAGCCAGATGTTGCCATTTTGGATATGGATGTTGTTTTTCTTGTCTTTCGTACTCATATGGTTCCATAGTTCCCAGAAGGAGTTGTCTTGGAGGGCATCTTGGAGCTGGTTAAGTTTAGTAGAGATGTATCTCTGCTTCTTCCTCCTGAATGTATCCTTTGCAGGTCTTCATAGGCTTTCCCTAGCCCGGTGTTTGGGGTCTCTGGTGCTGGGTTGAGGCTGTTCTCAGGTCCTCCCATACGGCTTACATTCTCTGTCAAAGCACAACCGTTGATCCGTTTTTCTTTTGGTCCCTTGTAGTTGACTTTTAAGGTCAGAAGAGTCTGCCAATCCTATACTATCATATCTATCTATCTATCTATCCATCTAATCAGTATCTATTATACTATTTTCTGTCTATTTCTATCTGTCATTTAATCTATCTATTAGTATGTATCTATCTCTGCTTTTCTTATTTATCTCAATACTGAACAATGTATAAAGTTATTGTAACATCTCCTTCTCTTGTTTTATATTTTCTTCTGGCGCCTGAGGTGTCCAAATGCATGTCTCTGTAATTATCATCATTTCCAAATGAGGTACTTACATTTTCCTTCACCTGAATTTGAAAGCAGTGTCATCAAACCAGCATGCGTGCATAATGGGAAATTTCACACATAAACAAGACAATTAAGTGAAGAGATCCTGCCCAAATGAGTTTATTATCTAGAAGAGCTGTCAGATGCACACAGAGCATTGCCACATTGCCTTTATTCCAATTTATTTAGTTATAAATTGCTGTTTGATGTCAGTATATATGACATTTAGTGGACATTTTAATAGAACATAATCCAAAATAAGTTTTTATTATTAAGAATTGACAAGGAAATATCTTTTTCTGTTCCTTAAGGCTGTAGAGACAATATAGTAAAAGTCATAATGACACTCCTGGTTTACACCTCCCTTATTTTAAGACAATCTTATCACTAATATGATTTTTTTCTCAGAGCAACCAAATAGTAGGGAATATGTTTGTATTTTTTAGATACTTTCCAATTTAATCTACAGTATAATAAGAAACAAACCTCGTAATACACAATTGGGTTTTCAAAAACCTCGCTTACCACCATTGGAAGAGGATAGATGATGATAAGTGTTTAGTTACTGTGGAGCCCTTGGTGGACCCCCATTAATCACAAACTTGCATGCTTGCCTGCCACTCCATTCATAGAATCGTAGAATTTTTAGACTTGGAAGGGACCTCCTGTGTCGTCTGGTCCAACCCCTTGCTCAAAGTAGGAGGAATTCAATTGGAGGAACACAGGATCCCAGGAATTAGACACCTATCACTTATACTGTGGAAAAGCCCCCTTTAAAAGACTAATTGGTGAATTTATGTAGCCTAGCGTTCCATATTGTAGTCTTAAACTAAGAGCCTACTGGAGTAGTCTGTGCCAAAGGTCTGAAACAATTTACAAGCCATTGAAAGGGATTTTAATTAATAGTGGTCAGTTGATTAATAGATCTAATAATTCATCCTCTGAAAATGTCAGTGGTAAATATTGGAAAGGCATATATCTGTCTCTTTGAATAATTTGTTATATTCATTGAGTCATGGAAAAGAAATTTGTTCAGGTGAAAGATATTAATATGGAGAAAATTTATAGTACACCAACATTATATTGATAATGGCTTTTCCACTAAGACCTCAGTAGTACACATGGTGATGCCTGGGCTTCATTAGACAAGTGCTTCTAAAAGCACTTCCGATGGCCATATGACTCTCGTGAAGATCGCGTGAAAATGCCCAAACTGGCTGTTGGCTCTCGTGAGTTGAGAAACAGCTTAATGTATTAATATGCATACTTCATGCTCAGGTCAGGGGAGTCACCGGCCAGTACAGGCATTTTGAGGCTGTCACCAGCAAGTATCCTTATAGGCATGAACCACACCAACCCTTGTCATTTCTGTAAGAAATTAGGCTCCCAGATGCCCTCACCCAAGAATGGTTACAGGGGCCTAAGTGTAACAATTTTGAAGAGCAATGTATACGGGGCCAGAAGAGTGGATTTGGGTTCCTAGCAAAAGATGAGACTGGTAACAGGTGCTACAGTATGTAAACTAGTCTATCCTGCAGCTTGACCATCTACCTTCATGACTCCGCACCTTCTTTGTTGGGGTGGTGTTCACCTTCATGAAGGTAAAGGGCAGCAATGGGTGGTATGCTGTAGGGGTAAGTCAGGTTTGCACCACAGAGGAATTTCAAAACTGGCAGCAGGAGACCGACATGGAGAGAATAGAGTATTGACTGCTAGCTGGGCCTGACCATGTTAGCCATCCAGCTCAAGTGAAACCTGCAGGGACCAGAGAGCATAAAGGACCTGTCCGGGTTGCCCAAATTTCTCCTTAGGGGAATTAGGGGAAGCTTGAAGGTGTGAGTTATAGAAATGCAAGACACTGCACACACTCCTGTAAAACAGGACTGGGAAAATCTATTCCTTAAGAGCCCCAAACAGTGCATGTTTTCAGGATTTCCTTAGCATTGCAAAAGGTGTTGTAATCATCACCTGTGCAGGTGATTAAATTGCCACCTTTGAAATGATAAGGAAATCCTGAAAACTTGCACTGTTTGCAGCCCTTGAGGACTGAAGTTGCCCACCCATGCCCTAGACGTCTCTAGGGAGGTAGTTAAGGGGTAACAGGAATTCTTGAGCCCTTCCACAACAAATGCAGCTCTCCTTAGACCCTTTTCCAAGGATATGGGGGGGTCACGTACATAGAAAGCATCCCCTATATTCTGTGAGAGCAGGCATGCAGGTACAAGTGACAATGTGACAAGCGGTGCCATCACAAAGATTACTGCAGTTCAGACTCGAGGGGCTACACTGGGGCTATCCCTCAAGTTTGACCTGCAGTGCACTCCCTGACATCACCGCTCCTCACACATGCTGTCTCACAATAATGGCAAGATATACCCGCTAAATATCACACAATATACAATACATAGTGCTGGGCAGTCCGCCTGATCTAATAGTAGTAGCGTGACCAATAGGCTGTATACACACACTTTGCATCGCACGTACCTGTGTGACTGATGCCCAATGGTAACCTTCTGCTTATAAATAACACCAATCACCTCCCCTTTGGCTTTGCTGGTTGCAGGTGATTGCTGAAACAGGATCATGCACTTGTGTTGCCTCTCAGTGGGGCCTGCTAAGTGCAATGGATATTGAACCATTGCTCTTTTTCGGTGATTTTTTTCTGAATTTTTTGTCCTTTTTAGTGTTTTTTCTAAACTGGAAATATGGATAGGACTCGTAAGCGTGAGGGTTCTTGGCGTTGGGTTATGAACTTACGTATTTTGGGCAAAATATCCACTAACACCTCACACCATCATCCATAATGTTTTTTTGCACTTTTTTTCTATTGCATGATGTTGCCGAGTCCTCTGGAGGGCATCTGTCACTTGTGTAGTGTATATACATAGTGCTGGGTAGCCTGCCTGATCTAATAGTATGGGTGTGACCAATAGCTTTGTATACAGACACTTTGCATCACACATACCTAATACCCTATGGTAACCTTGTGCTTATGAATATCACCAATCAGCTCCCCCATGGCTTGGCTGGTTGCAGGTGATTGCTGTATCAGTATCAGACACTTGTGTTGCCTCTCAGTGGGGCCCAAAGCGTCCTGCTAAGTGCAATGGATATTGGACCTTGGCTTTTTTTCGATGGGTCTACTGAAGATCCCCATGCCAGTCCTGTGAATGCCAGCTTCTGCCTGGTGTTCATGGGAGACTGTAATTTGTGCTTTACTCAGCAATACTATAGTACTACCATATATTGCACATGCGATCAGACAATCATAGGTTCAAGTCCTCTAAGGGAACTAACAAATACAGTGAAAAAAAAAAAGTTAAAAAATATATACCGTATATAAAAGTTCAAGTCATCCCCCTTTTCCTCCATTAAAAATAAACATGAAAATAATTAACCCAATCTGTAAAATCTGTAATGACAAAAAAATCAAAGTGTCAAAATTAAGATTTTTTTCAGTCGCCACAATACACGAAGAAATGCGATAAAAGGCAATCAAAGCATCATATCTAAGCCAAAATTGGATCAATAAAAACATCATCTCATAGAGCAACAAACCCTCACATTGCTCCATCATCCCAAAATTGAAAACGTTATCATCATTTGTTCATGTCTCGGAATACGGCGACAGAAGCAAATTTGGCTTTTATAAATTTCCAAAAAATGTTTACTACTTAAAGGGGTTTTCCCACGAATAAAGTTAATTTTAATCAATAGATCTTGGCATAATAATAATTTCCACAATTGGATGTGTTTAAAAAACTGTTCCTGTGCTGAGATAATCTTCTATATGTGTCCTGATATGTACTGTGTCATTTTACTTCTGATCGTGCATGGAACACGGCCTGACCATACCACATCTCCTGGGCAGGGGGGAAGGAAAAGAATATACAGACATTGCAGCACAAGATCACAGCTGATTCTTTTTTATGAGGTAAAACATTTCTCTGCCTTTTCGTAGAAGATGTTTTACCTCAAAGGAAAAATTATTTGTGATCCTGTGTGGTAATGTCTAATTCATCCTCACCTGCTCAGGATCAAACCAATGCTCCGTGCACGGTCAGAAATAAACATGAAACTGTATATAGTAGGACACATTTATAAGATTATCTCAGCACAGGAATATTTTTTTTAATCACATACAATAGTGAAAATTATTTTTATAACAAGATCTATTGATTAAAGTGAACTTTTAAATTAATTTTATTTGTGGGAAAACCCCTTTAAGAAAAAAAATTATGCATCTTTGGTGTTTCTGTGATTGTACTGACCTAGAGAATCATATTTCCACATCATTTTTACAATATGTTGAACAATGTAAATGAAAAAACAAACAGAAATAAATTGCAGAATTGCGGAGGGAAGTTTCACAATTTTGCCACACTTGGATTTTGTTTTCCTTCTTTCCAGTATATCACATGATAAAAGGAATTATGTGTCATGTAAGGCTATGTTCACACTGGACGTTTTTGATCCATTTTTGGTGCTGCGTTTTTTGTTTTTGTTTTTAAAACTGCAATAAAAATGGATCAGCCATTGCATCTACCAGCAAAGTGAATGGGATTTTCAATTTGCTGTACAGACATCAGTGTTTTTGACTGCTGTGCTAGTGGTGTAGAAAGCACAACCAGAAAATTATGAGCTTCAGATATTACTCCGTTTTTTTGCTGTGCTTTCCATACCACCAACGCTCCATTACTTACCCTCCCCATCAATCCCACAGCATACTCTGGCAATGTGTTCTTTCCGAGCACCAGCAGGACCTGCAGATATCGTAATGACAGGACCTGCACATGTGACTCAGCCAGAGAGTCACATGGCCAAGTTCCTGTAAGTACTTGTACTACCTACATGTCCTGCCGATTCCCAGAAAGAAGACATTTCCAGGGATTACCATGGATCACTGGGGAGGGTAAGAAAGTGTGTGTGTGTGTCTCTGTGTCTTTTCCCCTAAAAACAGGCAAAGAAGCAACACAAATGGATTATGCTATTGTGATGCTTTTTTGTAAAAAGAGGATCCATTTTTGGTGCAGAAACTGCACTAAAAACAGATTATTAAAAATGGATCAACAAAAGCAGAGCACAAACACTCTGTGTGGATGAGGCCTAAAAGTACAATTCATCACTCAAAAAATAAGCCCCCGTATGGCTATGTCAATGGAAAAATAAAAAAAGTTCTTTTGGAACAAATAAGGAAAAAACTAAAATATTTTGTAGTTGCTATGATTTAACTTACCTTGTAGGGTGATATGCACCTCCCTGGTGCATGGCAAACTAAATACAGCGCTGAATACAGCATGTCTGCCTGTAAGCTTTAAAAAAGACTTTAGAAACCTTACAGTTAAGAGGTCGCCTGGGTGGGATCTTATTATGAGGTCCTAGCTGCTGGTACAATCCTGCCTACCTCCTTCTTGTGTGTTCCTCCCCCTCTATGTGTCTGCAGCCTCCTCTTCTTCTTCTGGGTCTGCCCTCCTCTTTTGCTCCTGCTCTGTGTGACATCAGGATCAGAAGAAGAGGGCAGACCCAGAAGAAGAGGAGGTGGCAGCAGGCACATAGAGGGGGCGGAATAAGGAGGAAGCAGGGAGGGCTGTGCCAGCAGCCAGGACCTCTAATCAGATCCCACCCAGGCGAACTCTTAACTGTAAGGATTCTAACGTCTTTTTTAAAGCTTACAGGGGGGGCTAGAGACATGGGGGATCCCTTCCCTGAATACAGAAGTCATGCTGCATTCAGTGCTGCATTCAGTTTGCCATGCACCAGGAGGTATTTGAGTTTTTTTAGAGCAGATCCTCTCCATAATCCTCTTTAAAAAGACATTTCATAAACACTTGGAAAACGTTTCCAATGCATTTTTAAGGGAAATATGTTTTGCAGTTCATACAGTTGGAGGCGTTTCTTGAGCTTTTTTTTGTCCTAAAGAAGAATTGAAAATCAAAGTAAAAGAATAAACTTGCTGTGTTACAACACCAGATAACCTCAATGATAGAAATATACATCATTTCACAATCCAGAGTAAAGAAATTTGATGTAAAAGCTCAGGTATCCCGCTCTATGTCTCTATGTCACTTCATTTCAGATCTGCAGTTGTTACATAAGATGCTGATGCAGATATCTTCAAACATAATCGTGTCTTCATTTTTCGCATCAACTCAATAGAGGACATGAAGCTAATGAGAAGCAACATATTGCCGATCCACCAATTTTCAGTGTAAAATGAAGAGTAGTTTATTAATCGTACTCACAAACACAGTGTTTAAAAGCAATTTTCTAAAAACAATGAATATTGACTTCCATAAATGACCATGTCATGGTAGCTCTAATTGGTAAGCTTGACCCGTTGTATCTTAGAGACCCCCAGTACCATACTGATATTTTACAAGATTTTTGTAATATGGAGTCAATGATGGTACTATGCATTTACATTGTCGATAATAAAGGAATAATTGAGTTACCTACTTTAATTTTTGGAAATACCGTATATACTCGTGTATAAGCCGACCCGTGTATAAGCCGACCCCCCTACTTTTGCCCCCAAAAACTGGGAAAACTTATTGACTCGCGTATAAGCCGAGGGTGGACTCCAGCACAGGTATACAACCCCCAGCAGTGAGGTATACAGCAGCCTCCCCAGTGGTAGTATACAGCAGCAGCCCCAGTGGTAGTATACAGCAGCCCCAGAGGTATATACAGCCCCAGAGGTATATGCAGCCCCATATGCAGCCCCAGAGGTATATGCAGCCCCATATGCAGCCCCAGAGGTATATGCAGCCCCATATGCAGCCCCAGAGGTATATGCAGCCCCATATGCAGCCCCAGAGGTATATGCAGCCCCATATGCAGCCCCAGAGGTATATGCAGCCCCATATGTAGCCCCATATGTATATGCAGCCCCATATGTATATGCAGCCCCAGGGGTATATGCAGCCCCAGAGGTATATGCAGCCCCATATGCAGCCCCAGAGGTATATGCAGCCCCAGAGGTATATGCAGCCCCAGAGGTATATACAGCAGCCCTAGTGGTGTATACAGCAGCCCCAGTGGTAGTATACAGCAGCCCTTAGGTAGTATACAGCAGCCCCAGTGCTGTATACAGCAGCAGCCCCAGGGCTGTATACAGCAGAAGCCCCAGGGCTGTATACAGCAGAAGCCCCAGGGCTGTATACAGCAGCAGCCCCAGGGCTGTATACAGCCGCAGCCCCAGGGCTGTATACAGCCGCAGCCCCAGGGCTGTATACAGCCGCAGCCCCAGGGCTGTATACAGCCGCAGCCCCGGAGGTATACAGGCCCCCCCCATCAAGCTCCAGGGCCCCCCCCTTGAGGTCTGAAAAATAAAAAAGAATCAATACTTCACCTGTCCGACGCCTTCTGCCGCTGTGCGATCCCCAGTTCCAAGTGAGATCTCTTCTGACAGGACCTGTGGTGATGTCAGAGGGGCGTTCCCGGGCACTCGCGGTCATGTGATACATATCACATGACCGCGAACAGCCAATCAGCGCTGGGAACGCCCCGGGAACGCCCCCCCTCTGACGTCACCACAGGTCTTCTCAGTACACCTCTCACTGAATGAAGCCCGGGATCACGTGTCGGCAGCTGCGGACGGCGCGACAGGAGACTGGCAAGTATGATATTCCTTTACAGGACGCCGCTCAAGGGGAGGGCCCTGGAGCTTGATGGGGGGGGGCCTGTATACATCCGGGGCTGCGGCGGTATATATATATATATATACATATACTCGCGTATAAGCCGAGGGGGGACTTTTCAGCCCAAATTTTGGGCTGAAAAAGTCGGCTTATACGCGAGTATATACGGTAATAACCTTTGGGTTTTCATTGGCTGTAAGCCATAATCATCAACATTTACAGAAATAAACACTTGAAATAGATCACTCTGTTTGTAAAGACTCTATATAATATATGCGTTTCACTTTTTGTGTTGAATTACTAAAAAAATTTAACTTTTTGATGGTATTCTAATTCATTGAGATACACCTGTACCTGCATTCCAAATGAAGTTGGAATGAGGATAATCGAGACTATATAAGCATTAGATGTTGCTTATAATACAAAATACATGCTTTTAAAATTGAAAAATGTCCATTTTTTTAAAAAAAGGATACTATTTTTGGTTTTACCATTTCAGTATGAAGTGAATGGGAACAGTGATGGGGGCACAAATGACCCCCAGTTTTGCTAAATTTTATATTTAGCATTGGAACATTGAATAGATTTATTCAGACAGTAACCTCTTTTTGGATGTTTGGCACTATATCTTCTTCATATACTGAACAAAAATATTAATTCAACACTTTTGTTTTTGCACCCGTTTTTCATGAGCTGAACTCAAAGAGCTAAGACTTTTTTTCTATGTACACAAAAGGTCTTTTTCTTCCTAAAAAAGTTCAGTAATGATGCCAGCGCTGCTTGCAGACCTCAGGGGTGATAATGAGGCAGCTTTGTTGGTAACGCTCCCCGTAGGTGGAGCGGGGTCCCCGTTGCAGTGATGAATGATAGGGATTGTACACAGGGAGGCAGCACTTCATACAGCCTTGTCCCTTGTGCTGCAGGGGAAGGCGACTCATCAGGTGGAGATGCAGGCTCATAGCCTGTAATGAGGGAGCAGGAATACGGCTCCTTCAGTGCAGGCCATTAAAACACAACACACCGTCTTTGACTCTGAACCGGGCTTTACTGTTGACTCAGGCAGCAAACATTCTTTATGCACAGTCTACAAGTATTGCTGGCCTGGGTAGTCACCAGAGAACTAGGGTTACTCACTGAGGACCCTCGGTGATGTTTCTGCCTGGTCCTTTCATCTGTCCTCACTGCGCTCTCCCCCTGCTCCTTTCTTAGCGCTCTCACGTACAGAGCCCTCTGCCGGTCCCCACGGATCCTTATGGACGGTCCCTGTCTTAAGACCTCCGGGACCCTATATGGGGCCTTAGTGGAATTATGCTGGGTGTGGGCCGCGACTTCTGGAAAAGCCTATGCCCTCTGGTCCTGTGGCTCGGGGTTGGACACCGCACCGCCTCGGAGCTGGTCCTAGGTGTGGAGACCCGGGGGTCAGTGGGTGCTCTCGTCCGCTGGCCCAGCCGCCTTTATAAAGACAACGTGGACCAGGGCTCATCCCCAACTGAACGCCCGAGCTCCTTAACCGTGGGCGGAACACTACTCAGACAACACAGGGTGAGGGAACCACAATAACAAGGCTTTATTGGATCCCCAAACAGTTAACAGCATATAACGCATAACCAAGCACGGCACATAATGTAACAGGCAACAGAGTCTCACCCTTCCGCTGGCTCACCAGGGATTAGAATATAGCACAGCAAAGTCTGTAGCCAGGTGACTGTATTGTCCCAACCTGGGTTGCTTCCTCAACCTTATGCAGTCTTTATCACAGCCGAATCCGATAATACGATGCTGAAGTCCTTGTGGTTCTATAGTCCGTGTTCTGGTCCCCTTGGTCGGCACCGAAATGCCTAGGCTTGGGGTTATGACTTGCTAACCGGACCCAAAGATCCTAGATTAGCTGCCTGTATCCAATCCAGTGTACCTCTAGCCGGGACCGAAATCCCTAGACTGAGGTCACTAGACAGAATCTAACTCTGGTTAATGAACACATCTCCTTATATACCTTCAGCCCTCATTGCAGGATATTGGGAACGTCACGATTGGTGCAATAACACTGTCTTTGCATTGGCTGGACCTCAAGCCTCATTTAACATATTTTAGTAGTATTGCATTCCTGACATGGAGAGCCAAATACTGATTGATATAGCACCTAGCAGTAATACAATGGAATGTTAGTAGGAGACATTCAGTCTGCAAACCAAGACATTAAAACAATAGTAGCTGAAGCCATTTACATAGTCCACAATCCACATGGTAATATACAATGGACGATCGGTGCCGCGGTTAGGCCCAAACCAGTGACCCGGAGTGGCCCTTCTGCTGTCCAGCAAGCCTAGGAGTGGGGTCAGAAGGCAAGGAGCAGAGCCAAGGGAACAAGGAACTAGTGGAAGTTCACCCAGAGATGTACCGGACTTTGAGGATCCGCACCTGTAGGATTACTTCAAGACTACAGAAAACCCCGTCACACCATGGAGACTTCAGTCACCCGGTCCCCCTGCATACCCAAAGAGAGGGAGCCAGACACCGCAGTGTATTGCAGCAGTGATCAGAGAGCGTAACCCGTGGACCGTGCAGGAGCAGAGAGAGGACCCGAGAGGGGAGGAGGCCAGTCTGGCTGCATGCAGACAGGGGCTTCAGGAACAGTAGAGAAGCTGAGGAAGCCTTATACCCACCTGCTGTGGAAGCTCACTGTGCACCTCGTCACCTGACAGTGCCCTGGATGTTTTACCTGCTCATACCACCAGTAAAAAGGTAAAAGAGACTTTCTGCAGTGTGTGTGTGCGTCATTCCTCTCTGCTCCCGGTACCCCTACAGACTGCTCCATCACTCCCCACCCTGACCTGAAAGTCCACTCCAAGCTGCCCCTTTACACTATGCTGCCCCGGAGGCCCCAGCTCCATCTGTAGGGAGCTTTGCCATCTCAGCCGCATTACCATCGCCCTCCGGAGGACTGTGGCGCGCTGGTGACCCATCACCAGGTACTACAGGTGGAGTCACATGACAAAAACTCTAATTCCCTGTACATACACCCCTTATTGAAGTGCCACCCGTGACATCCCCGCGAGAACACCCACCGAGCCTAATACCCGAGTACCCCAGGGCCTGGGGCTCGACACTGAGTTCAGGTATGGTCCCTGGAGGTAGAGTTAGGCAGTTCAGTACAGAGCAGTTCTGAGGAAGACATCCTGGCAAACGGAGCCGCACTAGGCCCATGCCAGTGAGAGAGACTAACCAGTGTGAGGGACCCTATAGCGAGGGTCAGAGGCAAGGGGTAGTAGTAGCCGGGGGAGTGGAGACATAATGGTTCACCCTAAAGGAACAGCGCCTGAAACAGGACACCGGAGTCCGTGACTACAAGGGACCTGCAATAAAGACCGGAGGCAAGTGAGACTCCAGGTCTACTGGCCACAGCAGCACTTGAGGCACAGCCATTTAGCAGAGCCCAGGACCACAATGGATACAGCAGTTCCCGCAGCAGAACTCTCACTGCCTGCCATACATGTGAGGACTACAAGAGAGGGTCAGGGCTTAGCTTCAGACAGCCTGGGACCAGAAGCATAAACAGCGCAGCAAGGAGGCCTCATACTCGCCAAGTGTAGAGATCCTGAACTGTTACCAGACCACCCGACCTGTACCATCAGAGACTGTACCCTGAACTATACCTGCAGCATCACTAAAAGGTACGGAAACATCAATCTCGAGTGTGTCTGTTATCACGGCCCTTGATCCTGCTCCCTCCATAGACTGTCCCTCCTTCACCTGATGAGCTGCACACTTGCTTCAGTGAAAAGGACAAGTAACTGTGCTGTGTGGTAAGCTGCCTCCCTGTGTAAAAACAAATCTAACATTCACAACTTCCCCGGGGATCCCGCTCCACCTTCGAGGAGCGTAGCCATCTTGCTGCTCCACTATCACCCCCCGAGGACAGTCCCGCAGTACCGGTAACATTACCGGAACTGTAGGTGGCGTCACAAAACACTTTTATTTTATTGACTGTTTTTCCCCTTTCTTAAGCGACCACCAGGGCCACGGGACCGGGCAACAGGCCCCAGTGACATCTCCCATGAACTAAATGCCCGGTTCCGAGTACCCCATACCCTGGGGCAGGTCAACCAGTAAGTCTTTATGAAGAATAATATGTGCATTATTCTTTCATTGAGATGTAGTAGTAAAGGACATTTCCCTTACTACTTATGCATTTACATTAGTAGATAATCAGGAAATGAGTATTTGTAAGTAAACTCATTTCTAATTATCCGCTGGTGTAAACATGCTGGTAATCATCTGTCAAGCAAGCAAAACATTTACTTGTCAGGTGAATGAATTGTTTATGCCATGGCAATAACATGAAGCTGTATTAACGATCATTAGTCATCATTGTTCTTTGACTTTTGTAAACAGTCCTGTAAATGAGCACCAAACTAATTGTGTAATGTTTAGTTGATCTGCATTCAGGATCTTAGACATCGGAAAGTAACAAGTCTTAATTTACAAAAAAAGATCATACACCTCAGATTGCTGCCAGGAGAATGCTGGATGACTTAAGGTCCTGTCACACATAACGAGATCGTTAACAAGATCGTTGTAACGTCACAGATTTTGTGACGTAACAACGATCCCGCTAACGATGTCGTTATGTGTGACACGTACCAACGATCTGGCCCCTGCTGTGAGATCGTTGATCGTTACATACTGCTCTGGGTCATTTCTACGTCGTTGCGGTCCCGCTGGGAGCGCTACATCGTTGTGTTTGAAAGGGACAATGACCAACGATCTCAATGCAACACTATGGAGTGACAATTCCCAACAACCTCGGTATAATTCTGGATCGTTGCTGAAGTCGTTGGTGACATCGCTGGTGAGATACCTGTTTGACATCTTACCAGCGATGTGAAAACGACGCACCAGCGATCCCGGCCAGATTGTATCGGTGTCGCTGGTGCGCCGTTGTGTTGCGGGGGCTTTATCCTTCTGCTCTCATTGGGGATAAGATGTTTAAGTCAACATTGCCTTCCTTCTTTTCGTCAGTATCATCTGTCAGAGGAGATTTGAGAGGTATTCCACCTATACCTTAATAATTGGTATGTCTGGTCTACATTAATGTAATATATATGGCACACTATGCAGATGATACAACACTGACAGCAAAAAGCATGGATGGAATGAAAGACTTAATATCAAGTGTCAAGATGGAAAGCTCAAACATGGGATTGCTACTCAGCACAAAAAGTAGATTTTGATTACTGTCAGGTGCAAGAAGGACACATTTGAGATAGATGGCAATGAACTAGAAGTGGTAAAGGAGTTCAACCTACTCGGATCAATGACCACTCAGGATGCAACAATGACACCGGAAGTCAATAGGAGAATAGCTATAGGAAAGTCCACAATGAAGTCACTGGATAAGGTCTTCAAATCAAGGAATGTTTCACTGGCAATGAAAACATGGCTCGTACATAGTCTGGTCTTTTCTGTAGTAACATACAGAAGTGAAATATGGACGCTAAAAGAACAAGACAGAAGAAGAATCAACGCCTTCTAAATGTGATGCTGGAGAGGGATGTTATCAATACCATGAGTGACAAGAGTAACAAATCCAATTTGGAACAAATTATGTGAAGCAACGATCACTGGCTATAACCTGCCTACTTTGGACACATTATAAGAAGAGAATAATCACTAGAGAAGGACATCATGGTAGGAAGAATAGAATGAGCAAGGGAAGAGGAAGACCAGCAACCCAAGGGCTTGATACTGTCAAGATAACAGTTGGGAAGACTCTGGTGAACCTATCTAGGCTGCACAAGATCGATCTTCTTACAGAGCCGGGACAAGGCATTTTGGTGCCCTAGGCAGGTAAGGCAAACTGCCTGTTGTTTACATTGTGAGCCCCAATGGGGACAGTGTTCATGATGTATGTAAAGTGCTGTGGAGTTCATAGTGTAATATAAATGCAAAAAGTATTATTCTTAATATTATGTCACAATACCAGGATCTGAGGATCTTCTATTTCGAGGTCAGGGACTCTCTGATTCCATGTTGCTGCTTGTCTCGCTGTTGTCCTCTTTTGACACTGCAGTGCGGTGGACAAGAGTGCATTAACTGGTTAATAACAAGAAGTATGGAGTGTGTACTGAGCCATAAACCCTCCCCTTACCATGAAGTATGGAGTGTACTAACTGAGCCATAAACCTCCTCATACCATGTCCAGCAGACATTGTAGGATTACTACCTGTATATACTCATGTATAAGCCGACCTGTGTATAAGCCGACCCCCCTACTTTTGCCCCAAAACCTGGGAACACCTATTGACTTGTGTGGTATATACAGACCCCAGGGGTAATACAGCAGCCCCAGGGGTAAAACAGCAGCCCCAGAGGTTATACAGCAGCCCAGGGGTTATACAGCAGCCCAAGGGGTAATACAGCAGCCCCAGTGGTAATACAGCAGCCCCAGGGGTAATACAGCAGCCCCAAAGGTTATATAGCAGCCCCAGGGGATATACAGCAGCCCCAGGGGTAATACAGCAGCCCCAGGGGTTATACAGAAGCCCCAGGGGTTATACAGCAGCCCCAGGGGTTATACAGCAGCCCCAGGGGTTATACAGCAGCCCCAGGGGTAATACAGCAGCCCCAGGGGTTATACAGCAGCCCCAGTGGTATATACAGGCCCCAGCAGTATATACAGCAGCCCCAGTGGTATATACAGGCCCCAGCAGTATATACAGCAGCCCCAGTGGTGTATACAGGGCCCAGTGGTGGTGTATACAGGGCCCAGTGGTGGTATACAGGGCCCAGTGGTGGTGTATACAGGGCCCAGTGGTGTATACAGGGCCCAGTGGTGTATACAGGGACCAGTGGTGTATACAGGGCCCAGTGGTGGTATACAGGGCCCAGTGGTGGTATACAGGGCCCAGTGGTGGTGTATACAGGGCCCAGTGGTGTATACAGGGCCCATTCGTGGTATACAGGGCCCAGTGGTGTATACAGGGCCCAGTGGTGGTATACAGGGCCCAGTGGTGTATACAGGGACCAGTGGTGTATACAGGGCCCAATGGTGGTATACAGGGCCCAGTGGTGGTGTATACAGGGCCCAGTGGTGTAAACAGGGCCCAGTGGTGTATACAGGGCCCAGTGGTGGTATACAGGGCCCAGTGGTGTATACAGGGCCCAGTGGTGTATACAGGGCCCAGTAGTGGTATACAGGGCCCAGTGGTGGTGTATACAGGGCCCAGTGGTGGTATACAGGGCCCAGTGGTGGTGTATACAGGGCCCAGTCGTGGTATACAGGGCCCAGTGGTGTATACATGGCCCAGTGGTGGTATACAGGGCCCAGTGGTGTATACAGAGCCCAGTGGTGTATACAGGGCCCAGTGGTGTATACAGGGCCCAGTGGTGGTATACAGGGCCCAGTGGTGGTGTATACAGGGCCCAGTGGTGGTATACAGGGCCCAGAGGTGGAATACAGGGCCCAGTGGTGGTATACAGGGCCCAGTGGTGGTATACAGGGCCCAGTGGTGTATACAGGGCCCAGTGGTGTATACAGGGCCCAGTGGTGCTGTATACAGGGCCCAGTGGTGCTGTATACAGGGCCCAGTGGTCATGTATACAGGGCCCAGTGGTGCTGTATACAGGGCCCAGTATGCTGGGGCCGGGGGGGAGGCGTGCGCCTTTGCACACTCACCGCGGCCGCCGCTGATGTAAGGAGGAGAGGAGGGGCGGGCAGAGCTGCAGGACAGGAAGTCCCGTCCTCCCTCCTCTCTGGGCGGCGCGGCCACCGGCGGCCGGCACGGGGCCCCCCAGGGGGTGCGGGGCCCCCCCAGGGGGCGGGCAATGGGCCCCTCATGTGGAAAAAATGCACCCTCCACAAGATGGCGCCCTAGGCGATCGCATAGGGTCGCCTAGCTATCGTCCCGGCCCTGGCCATATCTCGAGATCAAGCTGAAGGCTGATAAATAATGATCATAATATGGCTAGATTTACATATTTAGTCTTTCCAAATTATTTTAGCAGTAATTTTTTCCCTTTAGATACTGGATTATAGAAGCCATCCCATTGAATTGCTTATCACTTCAGAGTTATTTTCTAAAGCCCCCTGCAATCAACTGCTATCACCAAAGGCAGCAGGCATACACTTCCCCTGCTGAGAGTGTTACACAGAATATGTAGTAACTAGCTGTGAGCCCGATGCGATTGCATCGGGATTCTAGAACTGGTGTATAGTTTATTAAATTAGATTTTTAACTAATAATCCAATTATTCCATAATAGATGGCGGCCCAATTGTAAAGAATCGGGAGTGTGAGCATGCATATATACATTATTCATTCAAATTTGACAATAATGCACATAACACATGATATGTATCTATCAACTACCAATGTTTATATGGTACATGTCAGTGTAGTACATGTCATGATTCTAAGGCAAGGCTTTTCGTACAGATACTGGCACTGATGTTTTGTACAGATTACGTATATTCAAATTATATATGAATATTAATAATCTATGATTAAGCCAGTACATGTTTCCCCACCAACCACGGGAAGGTAGCCTTACAACTGGTGGGACCTACTCTACTCTACCCCTAATAATTAATAGTTAGACTCCTTTTAAAGCAGATATTTTTTGGCTATTTGCAGAAGGTGTAGAATAACCAAATACAATTTCTGCACTTCGCACCAAAGGACCTACCTACAGCTCACTTTCAGCAAGTAACATGTAATGTATATGGAACTTGCAATTAGCTTGCAGTAAATACGGCAAGCACAGCTTTAACAGGTTAACTAAATGCAACCACTAAAAATCAGAGCTAACTGTGATTTTGGCAGTTGAAACTGTTGAAAGCACATGTGCCGCAACTACTGCAAGTAAAGCACAAATTCCATTAACATTTCATGCAACTTACAGTAAGAGTGCTGTAGGTCTCCATTAGACAGCAAGTGTCAAAATTGATTTGTTCACACTATAAATTCCACAAATAGCAGAATAAGTCAGATTTAAAATGAAAATGTCTATTCTATCCCTATGTGTCTAAATATGTACCTATATGTATGTATGTATTTATATGTACAGAACACACTTCAAGATAGAGATGTGTGTGAACAGCTGTCCCACCCGTCTCTAATGCTGCCTTCAGACTTGCAGATGCATCTGCAGCATTTTGCAGATGCATCTGCATGCAGACAGTAAACCCTATCTTTATAATGGGACGCACAGTGTCTGCAGATGCTTCCAGACAGCCGAGCACACCCATTCACTCCTATATGTCATCTCTGCGCAGGCAGATGCTTGGGTACAGATCATAGACTCTCCTCCGCACCAGGGACACGACATGTTGCATCCCTGGTGAGGGTGGGAGTGTGTGATTTGTATGCAGGCATCCGCCTGCGCACAGATCACATATAGGAGTAAATGTGTGCGCACGGCTGCCTGCAAGCATCTGCAGACACCGTGCGTCCCATTATAAAGATAGGGTCTACCGTCTGCATGCAGATGCTTGCAGATGCATTTTCAAAACGCTGCAGATGCATTTGCAAATCTGAAGGCAGCCTTAGCTGTTCACAAAAACCTCACCCTGTGTAAAAAGAAAATGAAATCTCGCAGCAGCTATACTGCTGGAGCTTCAGGTTCTTATCACTAAATGCAAGCATTTAGATGATACACATCTACAATCTACTACAAAATGTGTGTTTATATACATATACAATGAAATGTAAAAAGAAAGTTTAAAAGCTAAAAAAGTAAGTACTATATATTTTAAATAACTATTTTATATCTAAAACCTATTTATAATATCTTTATAACGAAAGTAATATTTTTGGTATTTTTGTCTATTTCTATTCTTCTACATCTATAGCTAAATTAAATTATTGTAATATTTGTGTTTAATTAGAAAGTATGTATCTAAATAGAATATGTATGTAAATAATTGAAAGTAAAATATTTTTATACACTATATTTTTAGTGAAAAGTGAAACTAAGGACTATATTTCTTAAAGACCTATTTAATATCTAATAACTAATTATAATGTCTTTATCTAAAACTAAAGTAATTTGTTTGGTATTTTGGATTATTTCTATTGCTATACATCTATTTGTAAACTATTTTTTTGTAATTTTTTTGGTCAATTCCTATACATCTATGGGTAAAGTAAATTTTTTTTATTTTTTTTAGTACTATACATCTATGGCTAAACTATTTTATGGTAATATTTTTGTTTAATTAGAAAATAATTATGTATCTAAATGTAATATGCATATAAAGAATTTAAACTAAAATATTTCTATATACTATATTGTTATTGAAAATGAACACTAATGACTATATTTCTTAAATAACTATTGTATATATAATAACTAATTTTAATATCTTTTTGTATAACAAATTTTTTTTTTTTTTTTCTTCTATTGCTATACATCTATGGCTAAACTAATTTATTGTAATATTTGTATTTAATTAGAAAGTAAGTATGTATGTAAATCTAATATGTATCTAAAGAATTTAAAATAAAATATTATTAGAGAGAATATTTGTAGTAAAGAGTATTTCACTACTGGGCAGCAATTTGACTTGAATGGGTGTATCCAACACTTTCACCTTAACATTGCATCGTGTTTTCACTCGTGAAAAATCCACATATAACTGTCCATGTCCAAAAACTGTTTGTGACAAAAAAATCCCTACTTTCTTCAGTGTATGGCCTTGGGATTTGTTGATGGTCATGGAAAAAGTAGACTTCACGGGAAATTGTTGACGTCTTAACTTGAAAGGTAAGGCAGTCTCTGATGGAGATAAATAAATCTTTGGAATAAACACCACATTTCCTTCTGCAGACCCAGAACTGACTTTTGCTTGAATGAGATTGTCAAACAAAGTGATCACAATGAAGCGATTCCCATTGCAAAGACCTTTTATGCTGTTAAAGGTGTGCAAAAGCATGACAATGGTAGCAATGTGTAATTTGAGGCGATGATAAGGCATTCCCATTGGTGTGAGTGAATTGAAAAATTCCACTGGATATTGGTCTGAATCTTCAGTCTGAATGGAATCATCACTAATGTACTCAGTGTATTCACCAGCAATGCAATCCATAACCTGAGAGTTCACCATTTCCACATGGACATTTTTAGGACAAAGATTGTCATGTGATGCAGCAATGTGAATGCTTTCATTGTTATATCCATCATGTATGTAAATGTAATATATATCTAAAGAATGTAAAATAAAATATTCTTATAGACAATATTTTTTGTAAAGACTTTTTCTGAATGAGGCAGCAACTTTCCTTGAATGGGTGTATGCAGTACTTTTAACTTAACATTACATCGTCTTTTCACTCGTGAAAAAGCCACATAACTGTCCATGTCCAAAAATGGGTTGTGGGGCAAAAAATCCTTACTTTCTCCAGTGTATGGCCTTGGGATTTGTTGATGGTCATGGCAAAAGTAGACTTTACGGTAAATTGTCGATGTCTTAACTTAAAAGGTAAGGCAGTGTCTGATGGAGATAAATAAATCCTTGAAATAAACACCACATTTCCTTCTGCAGACCCAGAACTGACTCTTGCTTGAATGAGATTGTCAAACAAAGTGATCACAATGAAGCGATTCCCATTGCAAAGACCTTTTATGCTGTTAAAGGTGCGCAAAAGCATGACAATGGTACCAATTTGTAATTTGAGGCGATGATAAGGCATTCCCATTGGTGTGAGTGAATTTAAAAATTCCACTGGATATTGGTCTGAATCTTCAGTCTGAATGGAATCATCACTAATGTACTCAGTGTATTCACCAGCAATGCAATCCATAACCTGAGAGTTCACCATTTCCACATGGACATTTTTAGGGCAAAGAATGGCATGTGATGCAGCAATGTGAATGCTTTCATGTGTATATCCATCGTATGTAAGTGTAATATATATCTAAAGAATTTAAGATAAAATATTCTTATAAACAATATTTTTAGTAAAGACTTTTTCAGAATTAGGCACCAACTTTCCTTGAATGGGTGTATACCAGCACTTTCACCTTAACATTACATCGTCTTTTCACTCGTGAAAAAGCCACATATAACTGTCCATGTCCAAAAACAGGTTCTGGCAAAAAAATCCCTACTTTCTCCAGTGTTTGGCCTTGGGATTTGTTGATGGTCATGGCAAAAGCAGGCTTAACGGGAAATTGTCGACGTCTTAACTTGAAAGGTAATCCAGTCTCTGATGGAGATAAATCAATCCTTGGAATAAACACCACATTTCCTTCTGCAGAGCCAGTAATGACTTTTGCTTGAATCAGATTGTCAAACAAAGCAATGACAATCAAGCGAGTCCCATTGCAAAGACCTTTTCTGCTGTTAAAGTTGCGCAAAAGCATGACAATGGTACCAATTTTTAATTTGAGGCGATGAGAAGGCATTCCCGTTGGTGTGAGTGAATTTAAAAATTCCACTGGATATTGATCTGGATCTTCAGTCTCATCAGGATCAATGGAATCATCACTAATGTATTCAGTGTATTCACCAGCAATGCAATCCATGACCTTAGAGTTCACCATATCCACATGGTCATTTTTAGGGCAAAGAATGGCATGTGATGCAGCAATCTGAATGCTTTCATTGTTATCTACATCAATGACAATGTTTTCACTAAATATAGCAAGTATAATTGAGCCAGTGCAGATCATGTCTTGTGGGATTTCAATGGTATCATCTCCAAGGTTGAAATCATTGGACAATTCACCATTTCCCAGTTGAAGTAACCAACTGCTATAATCAGGATCAATGGAACGCATGTTGTTGAAGAGTGGCAATTGAGTGAAAAGCTGCCATTGTCGTGAGTATTTAATACAACTCTCTATAATGTCAGTTCTTGTACCATGTGGGATGATAGGCAGACACTGTCGAAAGTCTCCTCCCAGAACAATGACTTTCCCTCCAAAAGGTGTTGTATTTTTCTTGGAGATATCGGTTGTCATGACATCCCGTAAAAGTTGATCTATCACATGCAATGCATATTTAGATAACAGAGTGGACTCGTCAATAATGAAAAGTTTGGTACTTTTCAAATGTTGTGCAGCATCTGTATCATTTTTAATCCTTGAAACGGAAGTTTCATTGATTGGAATTGGTATTCCGTAAAGCGAATGGATGGTTCTACCTCCTTGCAGTAAGTTAGCTGCAATCCCTGTACTGGCTGCAGGTGAGACAATTTCGCCTTCTCCTCTTAGTTCATGAATTAATAAATCATACAGATATGTTTTGCACTGCCACCTGGACCGTCAATGAAAAAGCACTTAGAAGTGGACAACCTATCGTGTAAAGCTTGATTGATCGCATCATAGGCCAAAAGTTGTTGGTCATTTAAAGTAGCTTTCATTTGCTGAGCTCTTCTTAACTCATCATCCTTGTTGTATAGTGGAGCGATGTATGGCTTTCTTTTTGGTCGTGGAAGATTAAAATCAGTAAAAGTTTTGCCATGAAATTTTAGAATAGTTTGGACATCAGTCATAGCATATCCTTCACAATTCTCACACTCCTCAGTGTTGGAGTGATATGCATGGCAGTAGTCTTGGATAAAGTCTTGTTTAAATTCTTTCCACAACTCCAATGGATGAGCTGGAGGACCAAAACTACATATATATGCGAACATATCACGAAGCTGTGCAGGCATGTTGAGAACACAGGCATCCAATAAAGTATTTCTCCAAACAGTGTCATCGAAGAGCAATCCAAGAGCTAATGCTGCCTCTTTGAAAGTTGGGTATGTCACTTCATTAACAGTCTTAATGTTGTCAAAACTTGTTGCTCCTTTGACATGCAGTAACAACAACCTTAAATAGTACCGTTCTTGATCTTTCATACTGACAGTATACATTCTTCCAATCACTGAAGAACCTCCTCGCTTTCTAATTTCCCATGCACCTTCTTTCCAAACATAGTGCTCTGGAATTTGGCGGTAGAAGTAATCATGAGCATGCGGGTCACTCTCATTCAGCTCAAAGTAGCCCATAAGAGTAGATTTTCTGTGCATTGTGTAACTGATGTCATCAACAGAGTCATCCTCATGAAAATAAAGTGGTTGAGAATGTGGGAGATGTACGGCCAGGCGAATAATGGAGTGCGATTGTCTATGCATCGGGTAAGCAAATATTCGCCAAGCTGCCTCCGGTGCACTCACATATCTTGAATCCATGAATTGATGTGTTTCATCATGGTGGATATTGGTTTGGCAAATTTCAAGATTGGCTTTATCATGTCCTTTGTAGACATATTTGAATAGGTATTTTACACTTTGAATGGAAGCACATACCTCAACATTAATATGACACTTGTATGTTAATAGTAGGTAAGGGTTATAGGGAACAACCCAAGAATTATCAATCATCTTTGAACGGATTTGAAAGGATGATCCTTCCTTTCTTTGATAAGTAGGGTATGCATCCTTAGCTATGAGTGTTCTTGGTTGGAAATCTTTAGGAAAACCTTTCTTACACTTGCCAAGATCCATACATGGAGAACTGGGGTTGTGTTGTCCACAGGGTCCATGAATCATGTGTTGCATCACAATGTCATGGAGCAGAGGGTATTCTTCTGGATCAGGGATTTCAGCCCAAACTATATTATCCACTTCAACCTCAGTTCTTAGTTTGGATTTGCTATCCAGAATGATCAAAATGTGAGCGTGTGGTAGGCCACGCTTTTGGAATTCAATCACATGAACCATTGCACAAACTTTGCCAAATAATCCAGTGTTAATTTCTTTTAATAGGGCTTCCAGTTTAATTCTGAAGACACGGGCGACTAAATCAGGTCTATGTTCGACACGCTGCCATGGCTCTAAATTGTTTGTAATCTCCCTCCATTTAGGATTACAGGTCATGGTTACAAAAAGATCTGGTCGTCCAAATTTAGTCACAATAGCCATGTTTCTGGGACTGCCTTCAAAGGAAGATGGTAAAATCACCGTCTTGCCAATGGGAATACCTTTCTCAACAGATTGTTTCAGGAGATGTTCCTGGAGTACGCAATAATCCTCCACTTTTAAATCCTTTTGATGATGACGGATAAAATTTAAGCGATTAGCCTCGATTTTCACATACGCATCCACTAAGTACTGCTGTGTTAGTTTGCCACCATTGAGGATAGGATTGAACTGATTCCGTACAGACAGCAAATAGCAGTAGCTGTGTAACCCGGCGTTGACTTTTGCCTTGATGCTTGAGTCCCTCATGCCAGCCTTGTTCTCCATGAGGGAAAAATAAAGGATAGAGTAATGCATCTAAATTGCTGTGTAGAATACTGACTTGCTGTGTTTTTGGGCCAAGGGGTTATTTGGATCAGGTTTCAAATGAATTAAAATGTCTCTATTGAATGGTGGCTCTCCATCAGCATTTTCAAAGACCACAGCAACTTCATTGGCAGTAGGATTGTTATAGCGTCTCGGGTCTTGGCCTCTGTCTTGTTTAATGGCCATGATAATATTTGGCATGACGGTGCCATGTTCTACTGCCTTCTGTTCTTCTTCTAATTCAACGTGACGTAGCATTTTGTACGCCGAAACAAAGGGATTAATATTATCCAATTGAAGAGCAATGATACTCATTAAAGTAGGATTACATTTCACATTTTCTGGAGACTGTATACGTTGTTCTACAGCGCTTGCAGTATCTAAAATGTACAGTTGTGCATATGCTGGAGGTTGATCTTGAGCAGGATGGAGTGTTCCAGTGCGATGATAAATTTGCCCATGAATACGGAAGCAGTATGGGCCATGTCCAGGAGGTAGAGAAACATGGGCACCCATGGAGGCAAAAGCAAAAGAACTATTAATGCTCCTTATATTCTCCATCAAATTTTGACTGTACTCACTCTCTCCTTTCAGAAGGCGTTGGAACACGTGCGGGTATTGAGGTAATGGTACCTTTACTTTTCCCTTGTGGCAACAAAGAGTAAACTGTTGATCTGATGGTCGTTCAGCAGTAAAATGTCGAGCCTCACAATGTTCACATATTACATTCATGAAACCACAGAAATGTTCTACAATAACATGATCCTGATCAATAAATCCCATTTGATGTAGGAGAGGTGAATAGAATAAACGTAGAAATTTATTATGTAATCCTACATAAATGAGACGTGGAAGGGATGTAGATTCCAAACATTCAATAAATGAAGAAGTGGAATATATATTCCGTTCTGCCTCTTGCAATATAGAAGTGGAAGAAGAAGTTTGGCGTTGTTCACGACGTAATGTAGCCAAATTGGCCAAGTGGACTTGTCTAGACGTAGGAGAATCTGTATCTTGACGCATCTGTCTTTTCCTTTTAAGCCTCAAAATTTTACACTGTTTGCTGTATGGCGTCTCCTCAGCACAGTGTTTTCGTTTTGATGTGGCCTTGCGATGCGGTAAAGGCTGTTCAGTTGTAGTCAAGATAGTAGAAGAAGAGGTGGCAGCAGTCTGAGCATCAGACAAAGAGGTGGCAGCAGTCTGAGCATCAGACAAAGAGGTGGCAGCAGTCTGAGCATCAGACAAAGAGGTAGCAGCATTCTGAGCATCAGATGAAGAGGTGGCAGCAGTCTGAAGATCAGACGAAGAGGTGGCAGCAGTCTGAGGATCAGACGAAGAGGTGGCAGCAGTCTGAGGATCAGACGGATCTCCTACAGGCATTAACTTTTTCTGTTTGCGTCGTTGAGGCAGAGGCATTGATTTTTTGCCTAATCGTTCTGTCCTTCCTTCTAAAGACTTTATTGAAACCGGTGTTTTCAAAGCAGCCTTTTCCTTTTCCAAGGGAAGTTGTCTTTCTTCAGAAGTCTCCTCCACACCCGTCTTGCGCATACGCACAGACACCTTGCGAACCTTTCCTTTTTTGATTTCCATAGAGGTAATGGGAGGTGTTAAAGGCAGTTCACTTGGTAAAATGTCAGTACACGAAGAGGCTGGAGTAGCATCTGTGTCAGACGGTTCTTCAGTGCCTGGAATTGTTGTTTGTTTGCATGTGGAACGCGCAGTCATGGCTCTTGTTTCCATTCGTTGGCTTGTTTTTTCAGAAGACACTCCCGAAATACGTGTATGTAAAGGAGTCTTGGCAGCATCCAACCGAAAACGTCTCAGTGGAGAAGAGATTTTAGCAAACCGTTTGAGTTTAGCAGCCTTAGCCCTATGTAACCGAATACGTCTCTCTGCAGAAGTCTCATTTGCAATACGTTTTGCGTAAGCAGCCTTAAGACGATCTAAGCGAATACGTCTCCTTTCTAAGGTCTCTTCAGCAAGGCGTTTTGCCTTAGCAGCCTTTTCACTATCTAAGCGAAGACGCCTCTCTTCTGAAGTCTCCTTTGCAGTACGTTTCGCCTTAGCAGCCTTACGCAGATCTAAACGAACACGTTTCTCTTCCAAACTCTCCTCTGCAATGCGTTTAGCTTTAGCAGCCTTATCTTGATCTAACCGACGGCGTCTCTCTTCCAAAGTCTCGTCTGCACGCTTCTTCTTCGGTGTAGATGCAGCCTCCTTGGCAAGAGCGATATTTTGTGTTGGAGAGCTCATCTTAGTAAGAATAGTCAGTGAATCAAATCCAAAATGAGCTAGAGTGTGTTAGTTAAGGAAACAATGAATAATAACAGTGTAAACAGACAAAAACAATAAAACTAAAGTATGTATTTCCAAAACCTGTTAGAATGAAATGATAGACTTCTTTAAAGTAACAAACAAAGATGTAATGATGTTTACTGTATGGAGTATTGAATGGAAATGAGTGTGTTAAAATTATTTAAAAACTGCCGTGAAGGCAAAACAAATGGATGTAATGGCCCTTTCCGATACGCGGTATGAAAGCAAATGTTCAACATTGTAATAAAAGCGTTAATACAACCAGGATGACGTCAATTTCTGCATAAGCACCAGCAAGGTTGTTGTTGCATAAGGTGTTGAAAAATGGCAGAGTTAGGGTTAATTTTTACCAAGAACTGAAGGTTTTGGTATAATAGCAGAAGTAGTGGTTTTTATATTTGTTGCTGGAGTAGGGGAAAGAGCGGCCTTAACGTGAAGTATGAAATGGCAGAATGTGACAAAGCAGGGTGAAAAAAGAAATAAGGCAACTTGCGTATGAGATATTGAAAGAGGCAGGTAAATGTAAAAAGTAACGTAAATGCGGTGATGTAGTGTAACGTTACGCAACTGCAGCCCTGGTGACAGGTATTGAGAAGTTGCATTTAAAATTTAAATCTTAGCCCATATTATGGAAGTATGTAAATGTGCATATACAATGGACGTGTGAAAGGGGACCCAGTCAGTAATAGAGTGTAAAATATTAGGTATGTAAAAGTAGTTAATGTCCTACTGGGATGACAGGGAAATTGACATGAGCGTTAATTTCAAATAGCATCATAACCGTTGGAAAAACAGCATCTGCCGCATGTGGCGCATAGCCACAGCATAACTGCAGGACTTGGGGGCGGTTGCATGAATCCCCATAGTCATTATAATCGCCATAGTAGTCAGTATCTATTTATTTGCAGCAGGTGCAGCAATTTGTGTTTTGGAGTTGTGGCAGGTGCTGTATGGAAAAAAAACGGAGGGTGACCACGCTTTTTATGGTGGCGGGACCTGCGGCAAGTTCCCCTATACTTACAATGGGGATTAGCGGAACAACACCGCAAGTGCAGCAGTTATGCGGTGGCAATGCAGCAAACAGATCTGATGCAATTGTGTCAGCACATCTGACGCGATTTCAAATAACCACTGATGTGAACTGGCGAGGTAGCATTACCACCAAACTGTTAAATATAAGACAGGTAGTAGTGCTACAGAGTAATGACTATGAAAAATATTACAAATTGACATATAATGGGTTAACGTACTCGTAACCGTGTGCTGACTGACTCCTAACTCCAAAAAAACGATTAATAAAAATAAAAATAGTATTAAAGTGTTTAGTAATGAAATGCCAGTAGTAGACCACATAGTGACATAGACAGTGAATAGGCAAAACAATAGAAGACGTTAATGTACCACTTACATGCTATAAAACAGTGTGGATGAGAAAATAAATAACAAATAGTATAGAAGAGGTTAATTTGCAAATGTCATGAGTACAGCACCTAGTAACACAGTTAGTGAATAGCAAACCGAAAGTAGGGGGTTAATGTAGCATTTTGAACCCTATAAAACATAGTGTTGGAAAACAAAATGGCAAATGGCATAGAAGAGGATAATGTATAAATGGCCTTAGTGGACCACATAGTGAGATAGGAAGTGGGGCAGAAATAGAATAGAACGGGTTAATATACAAATCGCCTTAGAGCCCTGTCACATGAGCTCTTTTGATAAAATTGCTGTCGATGGAGTGAAAAAAATGCATCTGCTGCGATAGCCACATTAACATTGCAGTTGCAGGGCGGTAGCGGTAATCCCTATAGAAACCATAAGGGGACTTGCGGCAGGTGCGGTTTTGCACTTGCGGCAAGTGTTGCCAGAAAAAAAAACGAACTTGCCGCACCTGCTGCAAGTGTCCCTATAGTTTATATGGGGATTCCCGCTACAGCGCCGCAAGTGCAAGGTTTAATCGGCAATCGCAGCAGATGGGTTTTTTTAATCACTTGTGGGGTGAAGTTGTAAAATCGCAGATGTCCAGCACATAGTGACACAGTTATTGAATAGCAAACAGAATAGAAGGGGTTAATGTATGAGTTTAAACCCTATAAAATAGTCATGGTGCAACTAAAATAGAAAAGGCATAGAAGAGGTTAATGTAAAAATGTCCTTAGTACAGCAGATAGTGAGATAGCAAGTGGAGCACTAATAGAATAGAATGGGTTAATATAAAAAAGGCCGTACTACAGCACATAGTGAGATAAACAGTGTAGCACAAATAGAATGGGTTAATATAAAAAAGGCCGTAGTACAGCACATAGTGAGATACGCAGTGTAGCACTAATAGAATAGAAAGGGTTAATATAAAAATGGCCGTAGTAGAGCAGATAGTGAGATAGGCAGTGTAGCACTAATAGAATAGAAGGGGTTAATATAAAAATGGCCTTAGTACAGCAGATCGTGAGATAGGCAGTGTAGCACTAATAGAATAGAAAGGGTTAATATAAAAATGGCCTTAGTACAGCAGATAGTGAGATAGGCAGTGTACCACTAATAAAATAGAAAAGGTTAATATAAAAAAGGCCGTAGTACAGCAGATAGTGAGATAGGCAGTGTAGCACTAATAGAATAGAAGGGGTTAATATAAAAATGGCCTTAGTACAGCAGATAGTGAGATAGGCAGTGTGGCACTAATAGAATAGAAAGGGTTAATATAAAAATGGGCGTAGTACAGCAGATAGTGAGATAGGCAGTGTAGCACTAATAGAATAGAAGGGGTTAATATAAAAATGGCCTTAGTACAGCAGATCATGAGATAGGCAGTGTGGCACTAATAGAATAGAAAGGGTTAATATAAAAATGGCCGTAGTAGAGCACATAGTGAGATACGCAGTGTAGCAGTAATAGAATAGAAAGGCTTAATATTAAAATGGCCGTAGTACAGCAGATAGTGAGATAGGCAGTGTAGCACTAATAGAATAGAAAGGGTTAATATAAAAATGGCCTTAGTTCAGCAGATCGTGAGATAGGCAGTGTAGCACTAATAGAATAGAAAGGGTTAATGTAAAAATGGCCGTAGTACAGCACATAGTGAGATACGCAGTGTAGCAGTAATAGAATAGAAAGGGTTAATATTAAAATGGCCTTAGTACAGCACATAGTGAGATAGGCAGTGTAGCACTAATAGAATAGAAAGGGTTAATATAAAAAAGGCCGTAGTACAGCACATAGTGAGATAGGCAGTGTAGCACTAATAGAATAGAAAGGGTTAATATAAAAAAGGCCGTAGTACAGCACATAGTGAGATAGGCAGTGTAGCAGTAATAGAATAGAAAGGGTTAATATTAAAATGGGCGTAGTACAGCAGATAGTGAGATAGGCAGTGTAGCACTAATAGAATGGAAGGGGTTAATATTAAGATGGCCTTAATACAGCAGAGAGTGAGATAGCAATTGGAGTACAAATAGAATCTAAGGGGTTAATGTGAAAATGGCCTTAGTACAGCACATAGTGAGATAGGCAGTGTAGCACTAATAGAATAGAAAGGGTTAATATAAAAAAGGCCGTAGTACAGCACATAGTGAGATAGACAGTGTAGCACTAATAGAATAGAAAGGGTTAATATAAAAATGGCCGTAGTACAGCACATAGTGAGATACGCAGTGTAGCACTAATAGAATAGAAAGGGTTAATATTAAAATGGCCGTAGTACAGCAGATAGTGAGATAGGCAGTGTAGCACTAATAGAATAAAAAGGGTTAATATAAAAAAGGCCGTAGTACAGCACATAGTGAGATAAGCAGTGTAGCACTAATAGAATGGAAAGGGTTAATATAAAAAGGCCGTAGTACAGCAGATAGTGAGATAAGCAGTGTAGCACTAATAGAATAGAAAGGGTTAATATAAAAAAGGCCGTAGTACAGCACATAGTGAGATAAGCAGTGTAGCACTAATAGAATAGAAAGGGTTAATATAAAAAAGGCCGTAGTACAGCACATAGTGAGATAGGCAGTGTAGCACTAATAGAATAGAAAGGGTTAATATAAAAAAGGCCGTAGTACAGCACATAGTGAGATAGGCAGTGTGGCACTAATAGAATAGAAAGGGTTAATATAAAAATGGCCGTAGTACAGCACATAGTGAGATACGCAGTGTAGCAGTAATAGAATAGAAAGGGTTAATATTAAAATAGCCGTAGTACAGCAGATAGTGAGATAGGCAGTGTAGCACTAATAGAATGGAAGGGGTTAATATTAAGATGGCCTTAGTACAGCAGAGAGTGAGATAGCAATTGGAGTACAAATAGAATCTAAGGGGTTAATGTGAAAATGGCCTTAGTACAGCACATAGTGAGATAGCAAGTGGAGCAGTATTAGAATAGAAAGGGTTAATATAGTATGAAAAAAAGAGGGCAGTATGGTGAAATGTAGCTAATATGAAATTAGTATAAAGAAGGGGTTAATATAAGCATAGGCATTAGGAATATATACTCTGATGTGAGATTGTACTGTGAAAACAGCTTTTTCACTTTTACATTGTTCACAAATTCAAATCTCGCGCTCTAAGATGGCGGACGCGAAAAGTTCATTCATAAAAAGCCGGCAGACGCCAGCCGCGGTGTGATTGGGCAGCGAAAACTTCATAAACATGGCGCCGTGAATCCGGTTGGTCGGCGCTATTGTGTGAAGATGCCGCTGCCCAATCACAACTCAGCGGGGCGGAGCTACAGACTTCCAGGCGGCCGAACGGCATATCCGAAAATCGCACCAGGCGCTCGGCAAGAAAAGTTCCGAAGTGCCCGCTGTGCGCTGACCAATCGGAATCAAAGCGCCATAAACAACAACCAATCACAATCGCGCCTCATTTCTTAATGGATGTCTATGGGAAGTCGGCATCCAATGACAATCGCGGCGCGAATTTTGAAAATGCACGGAACTTTCCTTGCCGAGCGCCTGGTGCGATTTTCGGACACGGCGTTCGGGAGACTGGAAGTCTATAGCTCCGCCCCGCTGAGTTGTGATAGGACAGGGGGATCTTCACACAATAGCGCCGACCAACCGGATTCACGGCGCCATGTGTATGAATTTCCGCTGGCCAATCACACCGCGGCTGGCGTCTACCAGCATTTTATGAATAAACATTTCGCGTCCGCCATATTACAGCGGCGAGTTGTACGGTCGGCGCCTGAATGCGTGTTCGGACACAGCGGTCTCATAGACCACGGAGGCCGCTAGAAGCGCCGAAGTTTGCGCTTGTAGCGCAGACGTCGGCGCTTGCAGCGGCGAAGTGTCGGAACTGTGGCGCACGCTCCATGCAGCGCCGATTGGCGCTGCATGGCGCAAAATAGTAAAAGTGGTGAAAATAAAGATAGTAAAAGCAGGGGCGGACCCAGACTGTAGTGGGCCCTGGTGCAAGAAATTTTTCGGGGCCCCCCCCCATCAAATCATGTTTGTGTGCAGTGCTGAGTTCACAGACAGACTGTTTCCCTCCCCACCAGACCAAAGCCCTGCTCCGACCAGGGCTCTTACCTGGAGCCCTGTATCCTCAGCTTGCTCACCGTCTCTGGAGAGGGTGTGATTCCTGCCTCCACGGAAGAGGCAGAAATGAATGCTGCTGCTCCAACAGCAACTCACCCGCCCCCCTTCTTACTGATAGGATACAGCGCCGCCCGCAGCGTTCTGGCTATCAGCACTTCCCCCCGGGACTCAATGCCAGAAAAGCAGAAAAGTGCCGCGGGTGTGCGGCGCAGCTGGCATCCAGCCCCCCCCGGGACTCAATGCTGCCAGAATAGGGCCACGGGTGTGCGATGCAGCCGGCACCCGACAGCACAAGAGGACTCAAGGACTCAATGCTAGAATAGTGCCGCGGGTGAGCGGCGCCAGGCAGCTGACACTCGACAGCTTCTCCCCCCCCCCCCCCGGGGCCTCACATTGAATGCTGCAGGGTACTACTGCCAGGGCCACTACCTACCACCCAGGGGCTAGCTGGCACATTTCAGCCCGGGGGGCAATCACAAGGCAGTGGCCCTCCAGTTGCGGCAGTGGCCCATCTTTGGCCTGTTTATCTCTGGTCACTACATTAAAGCAGCAGAGTAAAAGGCTTCAAAAACACGCTGGTACATTTACAGGGTGGGCCATATATAGGGTGGGAAATTTATATGGATACACCTTAATAAAATGGAGATGGTTGGTGATATCAACTTCCTGTTTGTGGCACATTAGTATATGGGAGGGGGAAAACCTTGCCACAAACAGGAAGTTGATATCACCAACCATTTCCATTTTATTAAGGTGTATCCATATAAATTTCCCACCCTATATATGGCCCACCCTGTAGTAGACATGAGAGCAGAACCGAGCTTACTAGAGAGATAAGGAAGCAGAACCAAGCTTACTACAGAGATATGGTAAACACATCTGAGCAGTAACATAAGTTATAATGGGTACATCTGGTAACCATTAAAAATGAATACAACACATACCAGGTACTTGGACATGTGAAGGAGGAGGCTCCATCGTGACAGTTGCCTGCAGGAAGGGGTTAATTTCAATTTTCTTTTCCTAAACATGGAAAGATAAATTAAATTCCCCAATACATATGTGATCAAGCCCTGAGGGACCGGACCCACGATCAGGATTAGCAGGGTTTTGAACACAGTATAGGGTATTTTCGCTGTGTTCTGCAGTACTAGCATAGTGGATGGATTTATAGAAATCTCAGCCCTCTGTGCTTCATTTTTCCGCTTCATAAACTGACCAGCAGCGCAGCTTTGCAAGCAGTAGGAGCATGGCAATTTATTCTTGTGGACACGCAAGTGTTCTCAGTGGGAGAATACAGCCAAAATACACTGCGCCCAGAATCCTGAGCGCGATCTCCTGCAGAGAACACTGGCGTCTCTACAAGAGAAACGACGCTGCGTCCAGAACGCTGGCACTCCTGATCGTGGGCACTGTAACTTATACATTTAGGGTTGTGCCCTAAGTATACAAATGCTTTACATATAATCACAATACACTATTACATACACATATCTAACAAACATACATACAACTCCAGACACACGAACATGTAAACATACAGGACGAAGATGTGTACACATACATATACAGACACGAACATGGATATATTCACATTAAAGCATATATATGCATATGAACACATATTAACATATAAATAAACATGCATACACACTTGTGTGTATATGATTGTGTATATCTGTATCTGTATATGATTGTATGACTGTAAATGATTGTGTATATGATTCTGTGTGTGTACATGATTGTGTATGTGTGTATGATTGTGTGTATATGATCATGTATGTGTGCATATGATCATTTATATGTGTATATGACTGTGTATGATTGTATGTATTTATCATTGTGTATATGATTGTGCATATATAATTGTGTGTATATGACTGCATGATTGTGTATGGCCCGTTTCACATCTATGCGTCCTGTGTTTTTGGCTGCCCAGCCTGCCCCGCGCTTTTGCAAATGCAAGCACAGGGGCATTTAGGGGCTTGACGCATAGATGCCCTGCATTTGCGCTCAGGTGCACTTGGTGCCTCCATTATATCCCATGGCCGAGCACAGCCGAGCGCGCACTCTGGAAACTCTGAATCACAAGTGAAACTGGCAGATGCCACGGTGCATGCGCTTGGTCAGACGCACCTGGAAAACATCACATTATGCGTTTCCGGGTGCTACGTCACAGGCACATGCACTGTGGCGTCTGCCAGTTTCACTTGTGATTCAGAGTTTCCAGAGCGCGCGCTCGGCTGTGCTTGGCCATAGGATATAATGGAGGCACCAAGTGCACCTGAGCGCAAATGCAGGGCATCTATGCGTCCCTGCGCTAGCCTGGCCAAGCCCCTAAATGCCCCTGCACTTGCATTTGCAATAGCGCGGGGCAGGCTGGGCAGCCAAAAACACAGGACGCATAGATGTGAAACGGGCCTATGTATGTATATGATTGTGTATATGATGGTATGTGTGTATGATAATGTATGAGTATATGATTGTGTGTACAGTATATGAGTGTATAATTGTGTGTATATGATTGATTGTGCATCTGTATACTGTATATGACAGAATCATACACACATACACAATTGTATACCCACATGCAAATCATATACCTACATGCACAATCATGTACACAGACGTATACAATCATATGCAGACATTAACAATTATATACACATATGCCCTGTCATATACACATTTACACAATCAATCATATACAATCATATATACTCACAATCAATTATACACACACATACAATCACATCATATACACACTTACACAATCAATCATATACAATCATATATACTCACAATCAATTATACACACACATACAATCACATCATATACACACATACACAATCACTTACAGACATACACACATTGGGGTTCTTTTTACTTTTGATGATTCTGGCAGATCTTCTATCTCCTGTCCTGTCACACACAGGTCACTGTCTTCAGCAGGAAGGAGGTCGGGTGCACGGTGTGACCTCCGATCACACATGGCCACACACAGCAACTGCTCTCGGCCCTCTGTTTGCTCTCTGCTGTACTGTGATGCAGGGGAGGGGGCGGACCTTCACTGCACAAGTAAATGTGTCAGTGTGGCCGGCCGAATCACAGTCTGTACAGCAGAGAGAAGGGCTGCAAGCAGTTTGTTGTGTGCGGCATTAGGGGCTACACGCAGCATACGGCCCGCCCTGCACAGCCCTGAGTCATCACATACTGCCGCATGTTGGCCACCGACCCACCGGAAGACGCGATGGCGCACAGTATGTGCGCTTTGTATGTTAATCACTGCCGCTCCTCCGGCGGCCCTGAGCAGCTGCCTGGGAACCAGCCTGGGACAAATTCCTCCCTGCACCCCGGCCTTTACGCCCCCACCCTCCTGTCTGACAGGGGAATGGACCTGCCGCTGGAGCTTCAGGGGCCCCCTAGCTGGTCGGGGCCCTGGTGCAGCTGCACCAGCTGCACCACGGTAGTTCCGCCCCTGAGTAAAAGAGGTGAAAATAAAACTCCACATCAGGACTATAGGCTCTGATGTGAAAAGGTAGATTGTCCAAAGGATATCTTAGCTGATCAATGGTAGATCCCGATCCGGCGCTTGCTTCCCGACGTCCCGCACGAAGGATGGATATCTCGGCTCAAATGTAGTCGAACAGATGGTCCAGCGGTAGCTTCTCGTTTTCCTTGAAAGACCGTGACGAAGGATGGATTTCTTGGCAGAAATAGAATCGAACAGATAGTCCAGCGGTAGGTTCTCGTTCTCCCACAAAGAGGATTCAAAGAGGTTGAAGATTCAAAATTGCCGCTATAAATAAGCGGACTTATCTGATTGGAGGGCGGCAACTTCAGAAAGCTGGCGCCATGAATGTGATTGGTCGCTATGTATTTTCAAAAAAGGCGCGGCGATTGTGATTGGACGGCGGCTTCCTATCGAGATAGATAGAATAGATAGACAAAGGAGGGGATTTTATGGCCGAGCCCCTGGTTCTATTTCCGGCCAGGCGACTCGGCTCAGAGGCATCATTCGACGGGGCCGGAAACTGGCAATCAGCGATTCGCGGCGATAGGTAGCGTATTACCAACGACTTGCAATCATTGCGAGTCGTTGGTAAGACGCGACCAATGTCCGCGAACCGCTGAATGCGAGTTTGCGGCCCCGTGGAACGACGAATAAGAGCCGACTCCCGTGACCGAAAATAGACGCAGGGGCCCGGCCATAAAATGCCCGAGACACCGCTATGTATGTGAATAGGAAGTGAGGTGCTCTTTTCATTGGTCGGTAATTCGAGCTCACTTCCTATAGACATACATTAGCGGTATGTCGGAAAATATATGGCCGGCCTTGTGGTTGTATTTTCGGACACGTGGGTCGGATATTTTCGGTAAAAAAATATTTTATTTCTGTATGTATGTATGTTTATTTTTATGTATTTTTAAATGTATATTTGTAAATAGATAGAGGTAGGTAGATAGATCATAAAAAGAATCCAAAAATAAAAAAAAAAATTTTTTTTTTTTTTTTTTTATTATTATTTTTTATTGAATTCTTTATTATTTTTTATTATGTTTGTTTTAATTTTTTAATGATTTTTTAATTTTTTTTTTATTTTTATTATTAAATTTATTATTTAGGCTGAGACACAGTTCTCATTGAGGTCCGCTGAAATTTTATTATTTTTAAATTATTTTTTAATTATTTTTTTTATTATTAAATTTATTATTTAGGCTGAGACACAGTTCTCATTCAGGTCCGCTGAAATTTTATTAATTTTTAATTATTTTTTAATTTTTTTTTTTATTATTAAATTTATTATTTAGGCTGAGACACAGTTCTCATTGAGGTCCGCTGAAATTTTATTATTTTTAAATTATTTTTTAATTATTTTTTTTATTATTAAATTTATTATTTAGGCTGAGACACAGTTCTCATTGAGGTCCGCTGAAATTTTATTATTTTTAAATTATTTTTTAATTATTTTTTTTATTATTAAATTTATTATTTAGGCTGAGAGAGAGTTCTCATTGAGGTGCGCTGAAATTTTATTATTTTTAAATTATTTTTTAATTATTTTTTTTATTATTAAATTTATTATTTAGGCTGAGACACAGTTCTCATTGAGGTCCGCTGAAATTTATTATTTTTAAATTATTTTTTAATTATTTTTTTTATTATTAAATTTATTATTTAGGCTGAGACACAGTTCTCATTGAGGTCCGCTGAAATTTATTATTTTTAAATTATTTTTTATTTATTTTTTTTATTATTAAATTTATTATTTAGGCTGAGACACAGTTCTCATTGAGGTCCGCTGAAATTTTATTATTTTTAAATAATTTTTTAATTATTTTTTTTATTATTAAATTTATTATTTAGGCTGAGACACAGTTCTCATTCAGGTCCGCTGAAATTTTATTATTTTTAATTATTTTTTAATTATTTTTTTTATTATTAAATTTATTATTAAGGCTGAGACACAGTTCTCATTGAGGTCCGCTGAAATTTTATTATTTTTAAATTATTTTTTAATTATTTTTTTTATTATTAAATTATTATTTAGGCTGAGACACAGTTCTCATTGAGGTCCGCTGAAATTTTATTATTTTTAAATTATTTTTTAATTATTTTTTTTATTATTAAATTTATTATTTAGGCTGAGACACAGTTCTCATTCAGGTCCGCTGAAATTTCATTATTTTTAAATTATTTTTTAATTATTTTTTTTATTATTAAATTTATTATTTAGGCTGAGACACAGTTCTCATTGAGGTCCGCTGAAATTTTATTATTTTTAAATTATTTTTTAATTATTTTTTTTATTATTAAATTTATTATTTAGGCTGAGACACAGGTCTCATAGAGGTCCGCTGAAATTTTATTATTTTTAAATTATTTTTTAATTATTTTTTTTATTATTAAATTTATTATTAAGGCTGAGACACAGTTCTCATTCAGGTCCGCTGAAATTTTATTAATTTTTAATTATTTTTTAATTATTTTTTTTATTATTAAATTTATTATTTAGGCTGAGACACAGTTCTCATTGAGGTCCGCTGAAATTTTATTATTTTTAAATTATTTTTTAATTATTTTTTTTATTATTAAATTTATTATTTAGGCTGAAACACAGTTCTCATTGAGGTCCGCTGAAATTTTATTATTTTTAAATTATTTTTTAATTATTTTTTTTATTATTAAATTTATTATTTAGTCTGAGAGACAGTTCTCATTGAGGTCCGCTGAAATTTTATTATTTTTTAATTATTTTTTAATTATTTTTTTTATTATTAAATTTATTATTTAGGCTGAGACACAGTTCTCATTGAGGTCCGCTGAAATTTTATTATTTTTAAATTATATTTTAATTTTTTTTTTTATTATTAAATTTATTATTTAGGCAGAGACACAGTTCTCATTCAGGTCCGCTGAAATTATATTATTTTTTAATTATTTTTTAATTATTTTTTTTATTATTAAATGTATTATTTAGGGTGAGACACAGTTCTCATTCAGGTCCGCTGAAATTTTATTAATTTTAATTTATTTTTAATTATTTTTTTTATTATTAAATTTATTATTTAGGCTGAGACACAGTTCTCATTCAGGTCGCCTGAAATTTTATTAATTTTTAATAATTTTTTAATTATTTTTTTTATTATTAAATTTATTATTTAGGCTGAGACACAGTTCTCATTGAGGTCCGCTGAAATTTTAATATTTTTTAATAATTTTTTATTTATTTTTTTTATGATTATTAAATAAAATTTATTTGTTCCCATTGAAATACATTAGCGGTGTGTCGGCGATTGTATGGCGGGCGACCTGGTTATATTTGTCGGCCGTAAAATCGCGGAGACACTGCTAATGCATGTGTATAGGCAGTGAGCTCGAATTCTGATTGGTCGGCGCCCAATCCGAAATCGGGCTGACTGGCCATAGAGATGCATTAGCGGTGTGTCCGCGATTTTAGGGCCGACAAATAGAACCAGGCGGGCGGGCATAAAATCGCCGACACACCGCTAATGTATTTAAATGGGAAATGAGCGCCTCTTCTGATTGGCTGAGGGCAGTAGACAGCAACCAATCAGAAGAGTCGCTCCCATCTCATTAAGATAGAATGGCGGATTTGTCATCCATTCTATGTTAATGATAACAGAAGAGGACGTTGGAGGTGGAAGTTGGCGGAAAGAAGAGAGAAGACCCCCGGGGCCGGACGAAGAGGCGGAGATGGCGGAAAGAAGAGAGAAGACCCCGGGGCCAGAGGAAGAGGACGTCTGGCCGGACGGAGGACTTGTGGATCGGACGGACGATCAGATGACTAAGAAGGCATGTAAGTGATCGACGGGGGCGTTAGGTTAGGGGACGGCGGGGGCTTCGGGTGTAGGGCTTTAGGTGTTAGCGAAAGGGGGTTAGGTGCAGGCAGTGGCTTAGGTGCGGCAGGTGGTAGGGGCTTAGGTGCTGGGCTTAGGGGGTAGTGGGTTAGCTTAGGTGCGGGTTGGGGGATAGGTGCGGGGTTTAGGGGGTAGTGGCTTAGGTGCGGGGTCGGGGATAGGCAGTTGGTTAGGTGCGGCAGGGGATAGGGGCTTAGGTGTAGGTCGGCTGCGGGTTTTAGCGAAAGCGGCGGGGGAAAGCGGTGGGGCTTAGGGGGTAGGGGGTTAGGGGCGGCGGCGGACGGTAGGGGTTAGGTGCAGCGGGGCTTAGGGGGTAGGGGGTTAGGTGCAGGCAGTGGCTTAGGTGCGGCAGGTGGTAGGGGCTTAGGTGCGGGGCTTAGGGGGTAGTGGGTTAGCTTAGGTGCGGGTTGGGGGATAGGTGCGGGGCTTAGGGGGTAGTGGCTTAGGTGCGGGGTCGGGGATAGGCAGTTGGTTAGGTGCGGCAGGGGATAGGGGCTTAGGTGCAGGTAGTGGCTTAGGTGCGGCAGGGGGTAAGGGCTTAGGTGCGGGTTAGGGGGTATGCGTCGGCTGCGGGTTCGGGGATAGGCAGTGCCTTAGGTGCGGCAGGGGGTAGGGGCTTAGGTGCAGGCAGTGGCTTAGGTGCGGCAAGGGTTAGGGGGTATGCGTCGGCTGCGGGTTCGGGGATAGGCAGTGCCTTAGGTGTGGCAGGGGGTAGGGGCTTAGGTGCAGGCAGTGGCTTAGGTGCGGCAAGGGGTAGGGGCTTAGGTGCGGGTTAGGGGGTATGCGGCGGGGCTTAGGGGGTAGGGGCTTAGGGGGTAGGGGCTTAGGTGCAGGCAGTGGCTTAGGGGGTAGAGGGGTATGGGCGGTGCACTGAGGGGGTGGCTAAGAGCATGGGGCTGTAGTGTACAGCACTATGGTATATGACAGTCCCATGGGCATACGGCTGTGATGGGACTGTAGTATAGCATAGCGGTGTATGTTAGCGGCATGGGGCTGTAGTATACAGCGCTATGGTATATTACAGTGTCATGGGCATACGCCTCACGGCTGTCATGGGACTGTAGTATAGCATAGCGGTGTATGTTAGCGGCATGGGGCTGTAGTGTACAGCGCTATGGTAGATTACAGTCCCATGGCCATACGCCTGTAATGGGACTGTAGTATAGGATAGCGGTGTATGGAGTCGGAAGTCGCTACGGCAATTATATAATAGATAAATGCCCGCCTTTGAAATTAAATGTCTGACCGGGAAGTACATGAGTAGTCCGCCAGAATGAGAGCAGCTCTTTGCGATTTTCTTCTTTGCCCAATAAACATGGTCATGAATGGTTTTCCCCTTTTCCATCTTTGAAGTCTATATTCCATAATAAAGTGTATGGAAACTGATAAACTTATTAAAACCTGTTTAACCTGTAGATAATTCCCAGACAAATCTGAAACATGTAAAGTGTATTTGGAAATCAGGCTCAGGCCTTTTCTCTTGGGTTCATCTTCGGAGCCTTTCATCTACAATAGATGACAGTTGGGGCCGCAGTCATCCACAGATAATGAACAGTATTACTGATCTTACAATATTTTGTCGGCTGATGAGTCTGCACTGTCAGGACAAACAAGGATATTTATTAAAATAATGTAACAGGCCAGTATCGGCTAACACAGTCCGCCGTTCAGTGGGGTCACTTTTCTGTTTCTAATCATTGCTTCATTAGATATTTTAGCATAATTAAAAGCTTGGAGAAACCAACTGAGCTGTAATGAAAACTGATTAATAGCTTGTGAAAGATTCATCTATGGACCTAAGGGTTATATCATCATATCATATAAATCCAATATGCATAAACAAGATGTGCAGTATGCCGGGTGAATGGAGTCATTACAGGGGATCAGAGGAGCTTCATTCTTCGTTAGGATCATTAGACGGCTGCTTGCACTCACTCCATTTATAACTATTCTTCATACACACAGCAATGTTCAAATGTCCTATACTAAGGGCTCATGCATGCTGTGTAGCACTGTAATAAGTCACCCATACAGCACATTTTAGCACGCTCCATCGAATGCATTATGTTCCACTGTATTTTCCACTAGAAGCATAGTTTCCCAGTAACTATATCTTCAAATCTACAGATGGCACAGGACACAGCCTGTACAGCTTTGCCTGGAGGCCGCATGACTTCACACCAAAGGGAAATTCTGCCTCTGTGCATTTCAATTGCTATGTGAATGAGCTATCTCACCTCCCATAGAACAACTCATAAAAAGAACTACAGCCAAAACAAGATAATTAATCTACTTACATAAAAGCCTCAGTCTGTCTGTTTGTATGTTTGTCCTTAAAATTAGGCCACCTAGAGGACACAGGCCACAGTGCAGGCAATCTCCTGATTGTCCAGATTGTAAAAAGAAGCCTTTCTGTGCTCAGGTAATTGACGTGGCCGCCATCTTGGTACCCTCTGTCATGCTCAGCAGCAGGCCAGGTGTTGGGGTGGCCATCTTGCTACCCCCGGGCATTACTTTAGGAAGAGACATGGCCATGGACCTTCCTAGCATTGTAGCGGGGGTCTGGGAGTAAGACCCACAGGTGGAGGAGTTGCAAGGAGGGCCAAAACCCTCCTTGCATAGGCTACAATCCTACGCTCACCAACTAACATGGTGATACCCACGTCAAAGCACAACAGACATTCAGTACGTGTGACCGCATTCATTGGTAGGCATGAATGGCTTCTTTGGTGGGCATGGTGACATTTCCTCCCTTCCACTAGAATCATGCAAGGGCGGCCTTTGACCACCCCCAACCACACCCCTATTTCGTGACTCAATTCACATCAGACCTGGAAGGAGCACATACAGTCCATCATCTACCATCATCTCCCGGTGATGCTCACTAGCACTCAAGGCATAACGTCCGCCATATTAGTACAGCAGAAAATTCCCAATATCATTCGACTTGCCAGGTTTGAGGTCACACACATAACAGTACCATTTGGATACCATTGCCTGTAACAACATACACATTTGTCACACAATTCAACTGCTATTGTACATGCGCCTATTTTTTTTTCATTTAGTAACCTAAAATATCAACTTTAATAAAAGCCTTAGGTTGTCTGTGTGCAAGTTTGTCCCCGAAACAGTGACCCTAGAGGTCACTGGCTGCAGCGCAAGTAGACCCAGGTGTCTCCTGATTTGTTGGATTGTAACAAAAATGTCTTTCCGTTGAGGGCACACACATAACCAGTACCATTGGGATACCATTCTCTTATGCCTATATGTTATTACCTAGCATCTGTGAGGTAATAAGTAATAGTCCTCGCCTGTATTCTTCTACCTCTTTGGGATTACACTCAATGTTTAATTATATATGATTAAACTCTTAAAACATTCGCCAACATGGACCGTTCTAAAAAGTACACCCATGACGTTGAAAAGAAAGCAGCAGCTGCACAACGCAAAAGGCATCACGACACAAAAGTGACTACAACAAACACAGCATCGCCTTCACCAAGTCACTGCACAAAGGCACATGCGTGTCGCAGACGAGTCCCCTGAGTCCAAAGCCATAAGATTGTCACAGGATGCCATTTAGCAGCAAGAGCACCGTCAAGAAAAATCATACACCTATTATTTTTTGCATTTAGTAACCTTAAAACATTAATAATATAATTCAACTACCGGTAATATATAATCTCACAAGTTCTAGAATCTCCCGATGCAACAGAATCGGGCCCCCATCTAGTAAAAGCAATATATATTGAATATTCATTAGAAATATTAAAAAAATGAGTATAACAACAATCAGTACCCAAGGAGAATAGCGCCTCAAACCAGTGGGAGGAGAAAGAATATGATAATGCCCAAGATGGTAAAGTCACAGTTTGTTTGTATATATATATATCTCTTTTAGGGATGAATGGATCGGTTCAAAACTAATTGAATAAGCTATCAATTTCACAAAAAAATATGTATTTCTTAAAAATGTAATTCTTTACAATTAGATTTGTTCACCGTTTTGCCAGATTAGTTTTAGATCCCATAAGGGGTTACAAAAATGATGCTCTCCTTGCTCCAGCCTTAAACTGTATCTCCATTCAGCTCCCCTTCAGTTTCGACTTCTATATTCCCAATGTTCTTCCATTACGATTCACACAAGGTCATGACCAAATATATTTGATGCAAATGAAATTTTTCAATCACATTTAAGCAAATCTGCCAAATTAGAATTCAGGTGGTTTTGCTTATATCTAGTCCCTTTCCATACTATACATTGACATGCCATTGGATATTGTTAGCTTACATAGATATGTAGTGGTGGAAAATGTGTTGACATTTTTACGAAAGATATTGTGATGGTTTGCAGTTCTGTTCTCACTACACGGGCTGTCGGCATACGAGGCTAAACAGGCAGTTTTGGTATATTGGTATTTTGAGTCCAATAAGAAGACTTTTTCTGAAGGTTGTGTAATTTATTAAATGTAGCAGTATGATTCGGTGAAACTGGGGACAATAGGGATACATACAATTAGTGCATAAAAGATACAGCAGAAAATACAAATCACAAAGTGGCTTACAATATTCATAGAACATCTAGCAAGCTAGTGTCTAACCTAAAATTTAACTAAGCTATGATAATATATAGAGCATCTGATGGCTACAAACAACATAAATTCCTTACCAGCAATGCTATCACAAGAGGGATGAAATGGAGACTGTGTTCCCGTATGAAGTATAAAGAAAATGGTGGCTGAATTAACTATACTGCATTGCAGAGGGGAGGAGAAACAGAGACATACAAAATAGAAAGCTGATGCTGATAAAGAGTTCAGCCACTAGTGGGAGCTAATATTCTATAAACAACCTAATGAAGAAACATAGGTACTGGAGCACCACAATAACAAAAAATATAAGAATGTGGTTAGAATGAATTGGCAACAAAGTGATTCCCCCATTCAGCGATAGCAGTAGGAGTGCAGGCGTCCTTAGATGATTTTTACTTACTGGAGCCAATCTCTGAGATCTCCAACAATCATTGATAATGACACAGTCACTGGAATCATTGGAACTTTTTGGCCCCAGGTTATAATATATTTAGGATAATTGGAGAATCAAAAACAGTATATGAAATTCTATGGTAATGATAGAGACTCTTCAAGAATTTTGCCCAAAAGAAAATGTTAACACAAAATCTGCCAGTATAATTTTCCTATCTGGTTCTATCTAATTGGCCTTAAGGCCCCGTCACACCTGGCAACGGGGCTAGGGATGTCGGCGGCGACTGGCGAGTGCGTGCATGTTTTTGTCGCCCCGCCAGCGTCGCCGTCCCCCATTTACATGGCGCGACATCTCCAGCCCCGCGCCGGCGAGCTGACAGGCGGTATCGCCACCGGGTGTCTGAAAACCCAGCGGCGATGCAGGACAATGTGAGCACTGCTCTGAAACCAGGCGACCTCCCAGTGGCGCCGAATTCGCCCCTTAACATGAGGCGATGTCGCCCCGATAGGCCCCGCCCCTACGTCGCCTATGTAATTGGCGGCGATGTTGCCCCGTGTGACGCGACCTTTAAAGTTTAGACTGTATTGCATTTCTATGCTGGAATCATGTGCCAGATTATCAAATATATTTTTCTTAAATTCATCTATATCAAGAAAAATACTATAAAGTGTCTGGTATTTTTCGTATTATGCGTGCAGCTCGAGCCTGACATATACCGAGCACATGAGATGTGAACATTGGATATTGAAGGAGATAATGTATTATGATCAGGGGATGGAGAAGAATGATTTGTGTTTTATCTTTATTTTATTATACATTGCCATTGTCAGGATGTCAACTGCGCTGTGCTATAAAATCTGGACTGCTATTTATGTGGACTGATGTATGATAAGAAAAGAAACAGAAATGTAAAATCACGACATGAGCAGAAAATAAATGAATGCACAAAACGTGCTTGAAAAGGTAATAGAGAAGCCGAGACTTTCATGTCACACCAAACTTAAAGATTGCCGAGTAGCAGACGTGATTTATAGACATAGATTAGCTAGAAAAGGAATATCCAGACAGCCCACATAAACCTCCGGTATTGATGATTGCAGAGATGTATTAAGATATATTCACATCTTGCGGTCAGGGCATATTTATGCAATAATTTCGCCAAGAAATCCACATTTCCACAACATGGAATACACCCTGAGGCCAGCTTCACACCACTATTTCTTGCTGTCAGGTTCTGTCCGGTGTTTTGCAGGATGCACCAGACAGAACCTGACAGCCCCAGACAAAACAGAACCGGAGGGTAAATATGGCCTCTGATCCTGTTTTCTGCTGGAATCATTAGTGTGCGTGGCTGCCGCTGTCCAAGTGCTGAAATTTCAGCCCTGGAGCTCTCCAAGTGCTGAAATTTCAGCCGGCGGCTCTTTGAGCTGTGCTGTCCAGGTGATGAACTAGCGCGGCTTGTTCAGCACCCGGCATCCGGGAACCGGAAACGATTTTCTGTTGGATCCGCTGGGATCCGGCGTCCATAGACTCGCATGTTAGAGGGCGCCGAATCGCACCACATCCAGGAGGATCCGACTTTGTCCAATTTTTGCCCCAGACACGAAAATGCTGCAAGCTCCAATTTTGTGTCCGGGGCAAAAAAACACACAGAGCCGATTCCTCCCGGACAGCACAGAACCGGATGGCAAATCACTGCCATCCGGCCCCATAGGGATACAATGGGGCCAATATCGGATTTGCGGCTGTCTGGTTCACACCGGATACCAAAAATCGTGGTGTGAAGCTAGCCTAAGCCTACGTCTGATGCCCCGATATCGGCTGCTGTAATAGTTTTGCATATACAGTCTTGGCCGAAAGTGTTGATGTCCTTGAAGTTATTTCAGAAAAGGAAATATTTCTCCCAGAAAATTATTGCAATTCCACGTTTTGTTATACACATGATTATTGCCTTTGTGTTTTTTGGAACAACACAAAAAAAGGCAAATTGCTCATAATTTCACACACAAGTCCAAAAATGAGCCGGACAAAATTGTTGGCACCCTCAGCTTAATATTTGGTTGCACAGCCTTTGGAATAAATAACTGCAGTCAATCATTTCCTATAACCATCACCGGCTTCTTACTCCTCTCAAATGGAATTTTGAACTCTTCTTTATAAACAGCTCCAGATCTTTTAGAAGTGAAGGCGTCTTCTCTAACAAGTGTTCAATGGGATTTATATCCGGACTCATTGCTGCCACTTCAGAATTACCCAGCACTTTGTTTCCATCCATTTCTGGGGCATCTTAAAGTATGTTTGGGGCCATTGTCCTGCTGGAAGACCCATGACCTAAGATGCAAAGCTTTCTCAATTTGGGCACTAAGTTGTGACCCTAAATCCTTTGGTGCGCATGTGTATAAGAAAACATATGTACAGTCGTCCCTTGCATGATATATCACAGTTCACATCTTGCGGCTTTAGTGTATCACGGGTTTTTAAAAAGAATATATTTAATTCTGTATTGCAGAGTTTTCACTATATTGTGGGATTTTGCAGTATATAGTTACTGCACACTATTTACTGTACACAATGGGTATGCAGTAAATAAAGTATTGTATGCCACTACCGCTTGCGCAAGTTTGCCAATGTGAGATTGTACATGACACACTATTGGCTGATGGAGAGGAATGCGACCAGTCACAGCACTGTGTTCTTTATCCTGTGTGCTGATTGGCTCAGTGACAGTAGCATCAATCTGTTCATTCTCCTGCTTGGTGTCCATACTGTAGGTCAACATCTGTTCATTAACACGGTTAATAAGAGAGTGGGAAAGGTTTATAGCAGGGTCATTCCATGTCAAGTGATCCAAAAATGAATATTTTTTTTCCCTGACGTCCTCAGATTTTTTAAATTTTTTTTCTATATGAAGAACAACTTTATCTAATTACAAAAAAAAGTTTTGAATTTTTTTCTTTGTCAGTTAATTTTTTACAGATTTTTAAAGTTTTAAAAAAGTGCGAATTTTGGCCTGGTATGGCTTTACATTTTCTATCATATCTCGGGCTAGAAATAAGATAGAGAAACAAAATAAACACCAATCTACTCAGAACTGTCCAGGCATTCATCAGATATGTCACAAGAGGATCTTTGTTAATATTTTACCCATGTGATCGCAAGCGCAAAACTTTAAAACGCATTTCCGAAAAATCGGCGCGCTTTAAATATTTCAAAAACTGCCCATGTGTCTGCTTTGCTCTTAGCCACATCTGTACCAAATTTCAAGTTGGGATCGCAATGGGATCATATTTTAACATATTTTACTAGTAATAGCGTCAATGGGTCATTCCATATCAAGTGATCTAAATATGAATTTTTTTTTTTACCTGACGTCTTTAGATTTTTTTTTTTTTTTCCTTTATGAAGTACTACTTTAGTTAATTACAAATTAAAAGTTTAGAATTTTTTTCTTCATCAGTTAATTTTTTACAGATTTTTAAAGTTTAAAAAAAGGGTGAATTTTGGCCTGGTACGACTTTACATTTTTTTTATCTCAGGCTAGAAATAAGATAATGAAGTGGGAGAGGCATCATTTTACTCAGAACGGTAACAGCTTTCATTTGAGATGTTACAAGACTATGTTTCTTTATATCAAATTCAAACTATTGACGGGCAATTGTGAAAAAATGACTGATTGTGTTCTTGGTGATTTTTGAATTGACACTATAATAGTTAAATATTTTGCACTTAGGTCCAATGAATGCATCCATGGGGTCAAGCTGGGACAGAGGCATCACAAATTAGCCTTATTTGCAGATGACCTGCTACTTTACATCTCCCAGCCCCTGGTCTCCATCCCTTCGGTCTTAATGGAGTTTGAACGGTTTGGACAATTGAGCAACTTTAAAGTGAATTGCTCCAAAACCGAGGCACTCAATATTTCTTTGCCTGGAGAATTGGTTTCTCATCTATCTAAAAAGTTCCCATTTAAATGGAAATTAGAAGCCATTAAGTACTTGGGAGTCCTTATACCAAAAGATCTTAAACAAATATTCAATTTAAATTATCAACCCCTTTTGACTAACGCGGAATCGGCATTTACCTCCTATAGACAATTAAAGCTATCCTGGTTCGGGAGAATAAACGTAGTCAAGATGGATGTCTTGCCCCGACTCTTATATACTTTTCAGACAGTTCCTGTTCTATTGGATAGAGGCTTCCTCTCCAAAATGCAATCTATGATCCTTAGATTTGTCTGGGGGGGCAAGAGGTCCAGATTGCGAATGAATATCCTATCCTTGCCCAAGACCAGAGGAGGGGTTAGACTACCCAACATACGAGCGTACTTTGTGGCTTCCTCTCTTGTTAGAGCTCTAGATTGGCATTATCATGCGTCCTCCAAGAAATGGGTAGGGGTGGAGCAAGAGGGTTTGGGGATTCCGCTGAAACACCTGCTTTGGATTTCCCCTAAAGAGTCCACAGACCTAGTACCTTTGACAGACATGACCAGAAACACCTTGAAGGTATGGCACCTAGTGACGAAAACCCTCCGCTTAAACGACAGACTTAGCCCTTTGACTCCCCTTTTTTCCAACCCATCTTTCCCACCCAGATTTGACAGGCAGAGATTTTTATGTTGGCGGATTGTGGATGACAACCGAGTAGGACAGACTCTGTCCAGTGGTGGTTTGCCCCCGATGGCAGAGCTACAACTCAAAGAACCTACGAGACCTCTTAAGTGATTCGAATTTCTCCAATACAGAGCATACTTATATTCAGCTGACCACTCTTGCAGGGTAAGATTGACGCCCAACGTATTGGAGAGGTTATTCCAACTGGAGGCTCCACCGAGGCGCAAAATATCAGTTCTATACCAGGCCTTAGGGTCCATGAGAGAGCAGGGCACCCTTTACTTCCAACGTGCTTGGGAGAGGGAATTGAGGTGTAGCATTTCAGAAGCTAATTGGCAGAAATGCTTTATATTTACTCACTCACTAGCTAGCGCTTGTTCTGCACAAGAAAGAAGCTATAAGCTGCTCACTAGATGGTACTAGTGCCCGACGACACTCCGGAACATGTTCCCTGGAACCCCTGATACCTGCTGGCGCTGTGGGGAAGAGAAGGGTACAATGATACACATTTGGTGGAGTTGTGGGGAAATCCGGCGGTTCTGGTCTGAGGTTTTCAATGCATACGCCCGGATAACAGGTAAACAAGCCGAATGCTGCCCAGAATCGGCAATGTTATCCATTTTTCCAGGTCCTATTACAGAAGAGGGATATTCTCCGCTTTTGCATCTCGGCTGCTCGTGCTGTGATCCCGAGGTTCTGGAAATCAAGCCTGGCTCCAACTCTACTTGATTGGTTCAAAGAATTGATGGACATATATCGAATGGAGGAGCTCGCAGCTGATGCGTCGGGATCTTGGAACAAATTCTTAGGGATTTGGGTTGAATGGATTCTTTTTCACGACTCTGCAGAATTTAGGAGTATCTTTTCCAGCACAGATAATATGGCTCGACCTCTGGCTGATGGGGAGCCAGTGGGATGAGTACCCTTTCTCCTTCCCATACCTCACCCGTTTCCCCCCCTCCTTTTTTTTCTTTTTTTCTTACGTGGCTTTTCTTTCCCAGTATAACTTTTTCTAATGGTTTTTGTTTCTCTTCTCTCTCTCTTCTTTTCTATCTCTCTTTCCTTCCCATCTGATACATTCAGTCTAGGTATTTCCTTTCTACACCTATACCTTCAGAATTCTAGTGAGCATTAGACAGGTATCGGAAACTCTGAGCTGTGAGTAGATCATTAATATTTCGGCCTTCCTTTCCGGTACACCAGTCGATAGACTATTCCAACTAGGCCTCAACGGGTAATGACCCACTTACGTGGTCAACCTGTTAGAAGGGGCCAAGTGATAAAAATCATTCTGCTGGGGCTGCTTGTCCCCTTGACATCAGAACATCTCAAAACCCTGAGAAAGGTTGTATACTTGAGTGTTTGGAATTATATTTAGATTGTAGTATATATTGCACCAGAGATAAGCGCAAAAGTAAATTTGCAGCTTATCTTAACGTTACTAATAACTTTGTGAATTCTCTTTTTGTATATTTTATATGTCTCAAGATTTTGTTAAAAGATTGAATGTATGTCTTTCATATGTTTTTTCAAAATGTAATAAAAATGAGATTAACCATAGTTAAATATTTTAAAATATGATCCCATCACGATCCCAACTTGAAATTTGGTACAGATGTGGCTAAGAGCATAAAAGACACATGGGCAGTTTTGGAAAATTTTTATTAAAACGTTTTTTCGGAAATGTGTTTCAAAATGTTGCATTTGCATTCGCATGGGTAAAAATTAAAATTAACAAATATACTCTTGTGACATATCTGGTGAAAGCCTGGACAGTTCTGAGTAGAATGGTGTTTATTTTGTTTCTCTATCTTATTTCTAGCCCGAGATAAAAAAATGTAAAGTCATACCAAGCCAAAATTCACCCTTTTTTTAAACTTTAAAAATCTGTAAAAAATTAACTGATGAAGAAAAAAATTCCAAACTTTTAATTTGTAATTAACTAAAGTAGTACTTCATAAAGGAAAAAAAAAAATCTAAAGACGTCAGGTAAAAAAAAATATTCATATTTAGATCACTTGATATGGAATGACCCATTGACGCTATTAATAGTAAAATATGTTAAAATATGATCCCATTGCGATCCCAACTTGAAATTTGGTACAGATGTGGCTAAGAGCAAAGCAGACACATGGGCAGTTTTTGAAATATTTAAAGCGCGCCGATTTTTCGGAAATACGTTTTAAAGTTTTGAGCTTGCGATCACATAGGTAAAATATTAACAAAGATCCTCTTGTGACATATCTGATGAAAGCCTGTATAGTTCTGAGTAGATTGGTGTTTATTTTGTCTCTCTATCTTATTCCTAGCCTGAGTTATGAGGAGAAACGTAAAGGCAGGCAACAGCGAAATTCACACTTTTTCAGAACTTTGAAAATCATTTAAAAAAAAAATAAATTTTTTAAAAAATTTTTCTCTTCACATTTTGCATTGTCTGACATGCTATTATCAAATAACAAAATCTCAAAAGAATTAAAAATATAGAGGTAATAATCATTGGTTCACTTGACATGGAATGACCCAGCAGTGTGGGAAGGGTTTAAAAAGCCTTAAAATATATCTAAATAATAAAATAAATACACCGCTATTTAGCAGATTTTTACCTATTGCGGGTGTCTCTGGACCTAACTCCCGCGATAGGTGAGAGATTACTGTAATTGTAATAAATGTCTGGGAGAAATACTTAATTTTCTGGAACAATTTCAAGGGTGTCAACACTTTCGGCCATAGCTGTATTTATGAGAAAAATACATGTAATAGCTGATAGTGACATTATAACCTTTATGAACATAACTTCCTTCTTTATTAGCATGGTTATTCATCGATATTACTGCGTAAAGTTTTTCTTGTGGGTAAGAAATGTTCAGTTCATTCAGCATAACTTTTATTTTACATCCTTTTTTTGGGTAAATATGAAAAAATATATATTTCAACTATTATTCCCTCTAAATTACATGATAAGTGCAACTGCACTTAGCACGCCATTTGCTTAAAGAAGATAAAGTGCTGGGAGGCTGCAAATGTAAGAATTGAGGAGGCTGCAGAGTTCACACGAGCATTGCCAACCCTTCAAAAAACTGATCTACAGGGCAGCCAAGAGTCAGAGCCTACTGATGTAATTTCTGCCTGACGTCTAGTGTATTAAATATGAACAAACACATCTGTTAGGAAGGAACAAAGCTCAACAAATTCACATGACAAGAAATCATTTAGTCATTATTTATATGTCATTATCATTGATAAAGAAGTTACTTTTTCCATACATATCTTTCTTCCTTTCCTTCTTTTTTTCTCCTTCCTTCCTTCCTTCCTTCCTTCCTTCCTTCCTTCCTTCCTTCCTTCCTTCCTTCCTTCCTTCCTTCCTTCCTTCCTCCTTTCCTGTCTGTATACATTCTTACATCCTCCCTGGCCTAGGAGCTGTGGTATGATCTGACCATGTCCACAGTAAAGGACTGGCATCACCTTATGTCTAGGTGCAAGCAAGAAAAAAACTGACAATTAAAGTGAAAATCCGCTGCAATACTAGACAGTATATGTATAGGGATTAGCTAATGGCTGAATGTGAATAGGAGGGCTGTCTGCACAGCTAAAAAAGACATAGGGAAAAAAGACATGGTAGAAACTGCTTGTGAATCTAAAGAAAATGGAGTAATCTTAACTTAAAGCAGTGGCCACTGCGTCAAGATCCCGATAACCATGTCACGGTCTTTCTCATTATCTCAGCACAGGAACATTATTTTTAAACACATCCAATTGTGGAAAATATTATTATTCCAAAATATATAGATTAAAATCAGCTTTGTGGGAAAACACCTTTAAGACATAGTCTTAGATTTCGAGAACTGTATAGTGTCATAGGATAGGGAATAACTTGATGGCTGCTGGGGTTCTGACTGCTGGGTAAGCATGGCTCTTGAACCGAACACAAGGCTGTGAAGAGCCCCATATTGAATTGAGTTTAGGTGCACATACTCAGTCTGCACTCCATTCATTACCTACCAAATTGCTTTCAAAGTCGAGTGTTGTACTTAGCCATTTCCATCAGTCACATTGACAATATACCGTGTTTCCCCGATAATAAGCCACTCCCGATATTAAGCCATAGTGGGGGTTAGAGGAGGGCGGCTAATATAAGCCATACCCCGAAAATAACACATAGTAAACTGTCCATGGGGAAAATATAAGCCATTGTACTTTTTTGTATGCATCGCCGCTGCCTCGGTCCCCTCTGTTCCTGCTGTCCTCCGGGTCTGTGTTGTCCTCCTCTGCCCTCATATGCAGCTGCTGGTGGCCCCGAGTGCATGGGGTTAATTTTCTGTGTGCCCCCCCGCCCAGCCTGACGTCACCGCTGCCCCTGCAGCTCTGATTGGTCTAGGGGCTCCCTAGGCTCTCTGGGTGCCCCCCGCCTGGCCTGACGTCACCGCTGCCCCTGCAGGAGGTCTGATTGGCCAAGCGGCTCCCCAGCATCTCGAGCGCTAATTGGCTCAGCAGCTCGAGTGCTGATTGGCCCAGACGCTCCTGCAAGACGAAACAGCCACACCTGCACCCTGCACCGCGGAGGAATCCATTAAGGTACCGTCACACAGGGACATATCGCCGGCGATATTGCCAAGGATCGCGGGAGCGCGCATCCCTGACAACATCGCCGGTGAGCTGTCACACTGAGCAACTTACTGGCGATGTCGCCGGCTAGTTGCCGCGGCTATCGCTCGCTGGGTTGCCCAGCAACCCAGCAAGCGATCACTCGCAATGTTAGATATAGGCGGAATCGCCCGTAACATTGCGGGTTGCCGCGTTACACAGGGCGATCAGGCAGGATCGCCTGAGCAACATCGCCAGGTTTCCCAACATTGTTGGGAAACCTGGCGATGTGACTCAGGCGATTCATCGCCTGATTATCGCCCTGTCACACGTGGCAATTCGCCGGCGATGTCGCCGCAACCTGACCACGCCCTCAGTTGCCGGCAACATCGCCGGCGATATCTCCCCGTGTGACGGGCCCTTTAGGGGAAGCCACCATTACAAAGTAAGGAAATCACAAAATGTACCGTAATGTTTCCTTGCTGTACTGGGGGCTGTTACCCTCTGGGCTGTGTGGGATACTGTACTGTAAGGGCCTGTGACCCTCTGGGCTGTGTGAGATACTGTACTGTAAGGGCCTGTGACCCTCTGGGCTGTGTGGGATACAGTACTGTAAGGGCCTTTGACCCTCTGGGCTGTTTGGGATAAAAAAATCGTCATTTTTTTTCTAATATAAGCCATACCCCGAAAATAAGCCATAGTGGGACTTTTGGGGGTAAAAAGAATATAAGACACTGGCTTATATTCGGGGAAACACGGGTATATAGCGGAGGACAGCATGTGCAACTTTGCTACATTCAAGTAGGGGCTGCAGACCCAAGTTCTCGAGGTTCTAGAGTTCCCATTGTGGGATCACTGAAAGTTCCAGAGGTCAGACCCATAGGGATAAGCAAGTTATTCCTCATTCCACTGTGGATAGGGGATCACTTATAATTTGGGAAATAATTTTTATGTGTATTTGAATATTTTAATACTTTTAGTAATACAGAAAGTTGAACATTTGCTTTTAACGGAATTCCTCTTTAATTTCTTAAATGAATGAAGTGCTTCCCTCCATAATGATGGAGTATACTTAAATGTGTCTTGTCTTCCTTTTCCAGATATCAACTCCCCACTGTGAATTTTCCATTTAGAAAAATATGGATATTTTCAACAGTACGGAATATAATAATTGCACAGAACAACTAACGAAAGGGATTACAAGCAGAATTCTTATCTCACTCACTCTGTCGATCTTGACATTGATGACAACGGCAATAAACTCCCTGGTAATTGCTGCAATAATCGTGACACGGAAGCTTCATCATCCTGCCAACTATCTGATATGTTCCTTGGCAGTGACGGATTTTCTGGTTGCTGTGTTGGTGATGCCTTTTAGCATTATGTACATTGAGAAGGAAACATGGGTGATGGGTACAGCAGTTTGTGACATCTGGTTAAGTGTTGACATAACCTGTTGCACATGTTCCATACTGCACCTCGCTGCCATTGCGCTGGATCGTTATAGAGCTATTACAGATGCAGTGGAGTATGCCAGAAAGCGAACACCCCAGCATGCTGCCTTCATGATTGCCATAGTGTGGATCCTTTCTGCATTCTTATCTATGCCACTATTATTCTGGCGGCACCAAGGACAAGTCCGTGACGATGAATGCATCATCAAACACGACCACATTGTTTTTACTATTTATTCGACATTTGGAGCCTTTTATATCCCGTTGGCATTAATACTCATACTGTACTATAAAATTTATAGAGCTGCAAAATCCTTATATCACAAACGGAACATGAGCCGATGTGAAAAAGAACAGAATGGGCAAGTTCTTCTTGAAGCTTGTGCAAAAAGTTCTACAATGTGCATAGCAGAGAAGTCGTTCTCAGACCACTCAACGGATTTCGACAGGATGCATATCACAGTGCGGAACCACAGAGCTGAAATGAGGCACGAGAAAGCCATGAGGAAGCAAAGAATATCCAGCAACAGAGAACGCAAAGCTGCCACCACCTTGGGCTTAATCTTGGGGGCTTTCGTCATTTGTTGGCTTCCATTCTTTGTCAAGGAAGTCATTGTAAATATCTGTGATGCATGTTATATCTCAGACGATATGTCCAATTTCCTTACGTGGCTTGGATACCTCAACTCCTTAATTAACCCTCTTATATATACCATCTTTAATGAAGACTTTAAGAAAGCATTCCAGAAACTAATACGCTGCAGACATTATCTATGAAAAAAAGATTCTATGTGTTTCGTAAGTTTTCAGTAAACTCATTTTACTCAAGTGAACAATTAAACTGAGAAGACCGAAGACCACCTTATTTTCTTATAGGAAAGTTTCAGCTAAATGCTATAATAATCTTTAATCTTTACATTCCCTGATACTATGCTGCTGTTCATTCATTTATCTGTTACTGTGAATACATCTTTTGGGTGAGGAGAATATGTGAAGCATACAGTATATGTCAAGATATAAAGAAGCAGTTAAAGCTATTAAAAATATTTTTACTAATAGCATCATATAAGTCAACATAAAACATAATAAAAATCATCGATATACATATGAATTTAAAACATAACAGAGAACATTTGATAATTATTTCTAATAATTAAAAGTGCAAATTCAGATTGGACAGCCTGAAATTTTGCCAATTTAATGGCAATGTCTGACCTTACGCCATCTTTTATTGGTTTTCATTGTGTCACTTTTTGACACAGTTGAGTGCATCTTATCGATATTAGAACACGCCCCTTTGTTCCTTACACCACACCCATTTGACTCTAAGCCACACCCATTCTTCTGTACTAACAGTTCGAAAGCACAAAATATATTGGTCTAAATGTTGCACCTTTCAAGGAAGTGGAGGCGCGCACAATAGTAAACCTGCCCAAATATGTCTCTGTAGAAGAATAAAACAGATTTTAAAAATTATAATTATTATTATTATTTATATAGCACCATTAACTCCATGATGTTGTACAAGAGAAAGTGTTACATATAAATATATGATATAGTTTACAGTAAACAAATTAACAATGACAGACTGGTACAGAGGGAGAGGACCTTGCCCTTGCCGACTTACAATCTACGGGATAATGGGGAAGAGACAGAAGGTCGAAGGTGCGGCAGCTCTAAAATGTACCTATCATTTGAAAAATAAAAAAAACTATACAATATAAGGGCTGTTCCTGATTAGTGGGAAATCCAGGTCCTTAGAGTCCCACAGATCAGTTAACATATTGCTCTGAAGTGGATAGCTCATCCATGAGCTGTGCCCACACAGCAGTCCATGCGCTCGGTCTACCTCTCGGTGAGAGGTGCCCTTACTGATTATGCTGATATCTGGCTTAACAAGCTATGGAAAACCCTCTTAAGGCCACTTCACACGATCCGATATCTGAAACGATATCATTGAAACGTCACGCTTTTGAGATCGTTCTTACAATCTCGTTTGTCCATCGTTGCGTGTAAACGCAGGATGTCTGAACGAGAAATCATTGGATCGGACATCTCAAATTTGAGAGCAGGACCTCAAATCTATCGTTCGTCATCCAATTAAGGATCTGTGAAGCAGCAACATTGCTCAGTGTGACACCATGATGAACAATGTTGTTCATATTTCTCCTATTGCCGACGCTTTGTAAAATCGTTCAAACGTTCTTCTCAAGTAGCTGGAGCGTTGCCATATTTAAGATCGTTAACGATTTCCTTGCGTGTGACAACGCAATAACGATGTCGGAAGGATTGCGGTCATGTGCCATAGCTAATGATATCGTTCACAGATATCGTAGCGTGTGAAGTGGCCTTTAGAATCTTCAGATACTAGACATAGTGAAGGGAAGCTATAAAGAGTGCCTTCAACGTAGCATATTAGGGCGCAGACCTGAGATTGGGAGTTATGTAATAATGCTTAGCTGTCCAGCAATTGAACACTTGTTACCAGATTACATTTTATCAAATGATAGAAAAAAGATGTTTTTCCAGCTCCAGTAATATTCCGTGAAAAATTCTTTATTAAATATGGTTAAAATTATCATATACAAAGCTAAGCGTTTCGAGCATGCTGCACACTTGAAACGCATAGCTTTGTAAAATGGGTAATTTTAACCCTATTTCATAAAGACTTTTTATGGTGTGTTATTGGGGTTGGAAAATAATATTTTTTTCTACAGTTTTTTTTACATCTGGTCTGATGTCTTTCAAGCTCTGGGCCAAACTGAGCGGTGAGCTGGATCCCCAACCCCCTCCTTCACTCCTGCATTTTATTGGTTTGGAAAATAATATTTTCTAGAGTTGTTATGTCTGGTCTGATGGCTTCAAGCTCTGGCCAAACTGATGGTGAACTGGATCCCCAACCCCTCCTTCACTCCTGCATTTATCAAATGAGCCAGTATCAGGATACCCTGCGATTGGTCAATGGTGACAGGATCCTCATGTAACATCAATATCTAAAAGTTTAGTAGAAATATAAAGTGAAATTGATTATCAAGACCACAAATGAGATATAAGCCTTAGCCTAATAGGTCAAGAAACATTACATTTGGAGCCACATTCTTTGACAGTGATCACATGAAATAGTTTCATTCTATTGATTATCTAGACAGATTTTTTTAAAGAGAACCTCAAACCATGATGTGAAGATGACTATAAGTATGCAAATCACATGTATTATGTCAGTGGCCAAAGATTGCCATCTTGTTTGCTGCAGAGGCCATCATGCTTGAATGGTGACAGGAAGTGCAGCCATATTCTGTACAATGTGGTCACATCGGAAAGACTAATATGAGGTCATTGCTGTAGGAGAGATGGAAGTCCTCTTTCTCTAAAACAAATGTATGGATTGATTTATCTGTCAGACTATCATGTATATTTATTGGGCGCCTCTCTGAATTTAGAACATTTGTAGTCTTTGGCTCCTTACTTGTATTTTTATGTTGTATGTTAATGCACCATTACTTTCATAGACAATTTACTGGTATATAATCTTTCTATGTGCCAAATGTTATTAAAGCCGACCTATTAACGGTACCTGTCAGCACTTAATTATCCCTCTAAGGTTCTCAAACCTTTTATACTGCCATATAGCTTTTAAAATTGGGACATTCTCCAAAGTACCCACTTTGAGGCAGGTTAGCATATGTCTTATTATTTTTTAGGTCGGTCTGTTGGACTGTCCAGAATATGGAAGATCGCTGTTAAATATGGAGGATATAGCAATTACTGATCACTGTAGGTAATGCGAAATGGTTACAAGTTCCCGAACATTATATGGGCCCCATAAACAGCAAATAATACATACATTTTGGTACCTTAATGTCCCATAGAAGCAGGAACCACTGATTTATTCAGGAGCGGCCAGAATGTAAAGGAGCGACCGTAATGTGTATAAGGGGCATCTTAAAAGTCTCCCATCACCAAATATAAAAGAAGCAGGCTCATCCTCCCAGGACAATAAGCTGCTGGTAGAGGTGCTTACAGTATTAATGCTAACAGTCCAGAATTTGACATCACCATTTCAATTTTTCAGACACAGGAGTGTTGGGTACATTCTCTGGATGAACCGTGGTAGAACTGCTAATAGGATTGTAGTTAAGGATGGGTGTATGACAATTGCTTCCTAGAAAATTAAAATGAGTGATCCCAGCAGTAAGTTTATGAGAAGGTGAGAAGAGAATAATTTTGGACTTATAATGTTTGTATCCAGTCTGACAAATTTTTGCTGAGTTGCCCTGATCAGTTATAATTGCTCACATACAATGATATAGGAAAATCTCACAGCGCTGACTTCTACTGCATAACGGGGGTTGTCCACAACTGGATAATCATTTCTACACTCAGTGGCCAAATAACATTAAAAAAATGTTTACATACTTCCTAGATCAGAGCCGCCCCTGCGATGTCAGTGCTGAAGCTCCTGATGGTCACATTGTTATATCAGGTGAACGCTGCAGCTAATCAGTGGCGGCTGATCGGATACAAAACTCACAGTTTTATCAGACAGAAGAGTTTGCCTGATGGACATACGAAGGCTGCAGCGAAAGCTCATATGAAATAACAATGTCATGTGACTCCCTTAAAGGGGTTGTCCGGTCTAAAACTGATCATTTTGCAGACACTCTATGTGTCACTCTATGTGACTGCAGACTTATCAATCCTTCCAGTGTATGCACATTTTGTAAGCTGGGAATGGATCACAAGACTGTCACAGCCCTCGCAGACAGGGTCCCCTCCCCTCCTGTTGTTCCTGTTCGTCTAGACTGTCCATATACATGTATTTGCCCTCGTCTACCATTTCATCATGTAAAGCACCACGGAATCTAATGGCGCTATATAAATAAATAATAATAATTATTATTATTATGCGGTATGCATGTTTCTGGCAACAACATGACTAGTGGGAACAGTCTCGCTCAACACAAATTGTATGAAGCAGGCGTGTCCCACTTGTGGGAGCAGGCGCCTAGTGGACACGGCCTTGCTCCATACACTTGTATTAAGTGAAGCTGTGCCTACTAGTAAGGGGCTCTGGCCGGGCACATGCATATCACATAATAGTGTTCTGTTCCTGGTTTAGAAATCGCGAACCCTCACAGGGCACAGTGCATGGACTAGGAGGATTGATAAGTCGGCAGTCACATAGTCACTGCAGAATTATTATTTTACACTGGACAACTCCTTTAATCACTAGATTTTAAATAGATTGTCCAATGTTAACCAGGTTTTATAAAAATCATCAGGGGTGTCTATAAATGTTGTGAAATCTGTTAGAAAGCTTTTAAGGCTCCTTTCAGACTGGTGATTTTGTCCGGATCCGGCGGATCCGGCCAAAAAACGCATCTGCCAAGGGTCCCGCCTAACGGCCACACTTGCGCCAGGCCCCATGCATTGTGTATAGGGCTTGCGGTAATGTGCGGCAGGTGCAGCAAGTGCAGTTGCGGAAGATGCACTTGCTGCACCTGCCACACACTTACCGCAAGCCCCATGGATTATGCACGGGGCTTGCCGCAAGTGAGCCGTAAATGCAGCCGTTAGGCGGCAGATGCGGTAAATCTGCCTCATCTGCCGCATTTTGGCAAAAACGCCAATGTGAAAGGACCCTTACAGACATAATTATGCTATTGAAAAATATATGTAACTAAGTAGTAAAAAGGTTTTCCAGCAAAATAAAAAAATATTACATATATTACTTTAAAAAGTAAATTACATTGCCTTTAAAAAGTTTTCATACCTCGTGAACTTTCCACATTTTTTCACTTTACACCCATAAACTTCATTGATATATCAACACTAAATAACAAGTATTTGTGAAGTGTAAAGGAAATTATACATGGTGTTTATACATATTTTAAAAATATAAATCTGAAAATTGTGATGTGAATTTGTTTTTTGCCTCCCCGAGTCATTACTTTGTAACCAAGTTTCACTGCATTTCATGCTGTAAGTCTTTTGCAGTACATCTCAATCAGCGTTTTACATCTAGAGACCAATGGCCATTTTACAGTTAGGGCCAGAAATATTTGGACAGTGACACAATTTTCGCGAGTTGGGCTCTGCATGCCACCACATTGGATTTGAAATGAAACCTCTACAACAGAATTCAAGTGCAGATTGTAACGTTTAATTTGAAGGGTTGAACAAAAATATCTGATAGAAAATGTAGGAATTGTACACATTTCTTTACAAACACTCCACATTTTAGGAGGTCAAAAGTAATTGGACAAATAAACATAACCCAAACAAAATATTTTTATTTTCAATATTTTGTTGCGAATCCTTTGGAGGCAATCACTGCCTTAAGCCTGGAACCCATGGACATCACCAAACGCTGGGTTTCCTCCTTCTTAATGCTTTGCCAGGCTTTTACAGCCGCAGCCTTCAGGTCTTGCTCGTTTGTGGGTCTTTCCGTCTTAAGTCTGGATTTCAGCAAGTGAAATGCATGCTCAATTGGGTTAAGATCTGGTGATTGACTTGGCCATTGCAGAATGTTCCACTTTTTTGCACTCATGAACTCCTGGGTAGCTTTGGCTGTATGCTTGGGATCATTGTCCATCTGTACTATGAAGCGCCGTCCTATCAACTTTGCAGCATTTGGCTGAATCTGGGCTGAAAGTATATCCCGGTACACTTCAGAATTCATCCGGCTACTCTTGTCTGCTGTTATGTCATCAATAAACACAAGTGACCCAGTGCCATTGAAAGCCATGCATGCCCATGCCATCACGTTGCCTCCACCATGTTTTACAGAGGATGTGGTGTGCCTTGGATCATGTGCCGTTCCCTTTCTTCTCCAAACTTTTTTCTTCCCATCATTCTGGTACAGGTTGATCTTTGTCTCATCTGTCCATAGAATACTTTTCCAGAACTGAGCTGGCTTCTTGAGGTGTTTTTCAGCAAATGTAACTCTGGCCTGTCTATTTTTGGAATTGATGAATGGTTTGCATCTAGATGTGAACCCTTTGTATTACTGTCATGGAGTCTTCTCTTTACTGTTGACTTAGAGACAGATACACCTACTTCACTGAGAGTGTTCTGGACTTCAGTTGATGTTGTGAACGGGTTCTTCTTCACCAAATAAAGTATGCGGCGATCATCCACCACTGTTGTCATCCATGGACGCCCAGGCCTTTTAGAGTTCCCAAGCTCACCAGTCAATTCCTTTTTTCTCAGAATGTACCCAACTGTTGATTTTGCTACTCCAAGCATGTCTGCTATCTCTCTGATGGATTTTTTCTTTTTTATCAGCCTCCAGGATGTTCTGCTTCAACTCAATTGAGAGTTCCTTTGACCGCATGTTGTCTGGTCACAGCAACAGCTTCCAAATGCAAAACCACACACCTGGAATCCACCCCTGACCTTTTAACTACTTCATTGATTACAGGTTAACGAGGGAGACGCCTTCAGAGTTAATTGCAGCCCTTAGAGTCCATTGTCCAATTACTTTTGGTCCCTTGAAAAAGAGGAGGCTATGCATTACAGAGCTATGATTCCTAAACCCTTTCTCCAATTTGGATGTGGAAACTCTCATATTGCAGCTGGGAGTGTGCACTTTCAGCCCATATTATATATATAATTGTCTTCCTGAACATGTTTCTGTAAACAGCTAAAATAACAAAACGTGTGTCACTGTCCAAATATTTCTGGCCCTAACTGTACATGTCCCAACATCGTTCCAATGTTGGATACAACGGCGCGGGAGCGCGCATTTTTTGGGCAGAATTCCAAGATCGCATAGGAGCTGTTACACAGCGCGATATCGGCAGGCAACGCAACTACAATGTCTACGCCCCCTTGTACGGGTGACCCAGGAACGACCATTTAACATGGGTGAGAATAGGGAAAGTTGTACTACAAGTCGTTGTTGGGCTTTCACACAGCACGATCCTGCCAGATCGTCCATCCAATATCGGGCAGTTGGAGAGCCTGCTCATTTTTTCCCCGATATCGTTTTGCCATCGTTCTTGCATCGAATTGTACATTTAAACCATACAACGCACGAACGATATCGGGGCCAACGCACTAACCACATGACTTTTTATCGGAGTTGGACGCCGATATCGGGACATGTAAAGTGGCCATAACATTTTTACCCAATAGCAAATATCTCTAGCTGAATGAGATTAGATGGAGGCATTGGTGAACAAGAGATTTCATGCCTCAATACAGATTCTCAATGGCATTTAAGTCTGGACTGTAACTGGGCCATCCATACATATGAATATGCTTTGATCTAAACCATCCATTGTAGATCTGGCAGTATGTTTAGGGTCCTGCTGTTAGATGAACCTATAGTGTTTTTTTCAGCCTCTAACAGGTTTTTCCTCCACGGCTGCCTTATATTTAGCTTCATCCATCTTCCCATTAACGCTGACCAGTTTCCCTGTCTCTGCTGAAGAAAAGCCTCCCCACAGCATGATGCTTCCACCAGTGTGTTTGACAATGAGGATGGTGTTTCAGGGTGATGCACAGTTTTAGTTTTCTGCCACACATAGCATTTTGTATTTAGAGTAAGAAGTTCTACTTTAGTCTCATCTGACAAGAGAACCTTCTTCCACATGCTAGGTGTGTTTCCTACATGGCTTTTTGCAAACTGAAAGCGGAATATATTATCATTGGCTTTCAAAAATGGTTTTTTTTCTTGCCACTTTTACATAAAGGTTAGATTGTGGAGTATACAATCAATAGTTGTCCTGTTAAAAGATCTCCAACCTCAGTTGTGGATCTCAGCTGCTTCCCCAGAGCGACCATGGGCCTCTTGGCTGCTTCCATAATTAGTGCTCTCTTGCTTGGGATGTCAGTTTAGATGGAGGGCCATGTCTCCGTAGATTTTCAGTTGTGCTATACTACCTCCATTTCCATTTGCATACTACTTTATTTTTTAAATATTTAGAAAATCATGTATCATTTCCTTCACACTTCACAAATTCTTGTCACTTTGTATTGGTATATCAATTACAATTCCAATAAAATACATTTAGGTTTGTGAATGTAACATGAAAAAATATGGAAAAGTTCACTGGGAATTAATATGCAAATTTCAACTTCAGTAAGGAAGTGGATGAACTCCAGCACCACCTTTAAGTAGCTCCTCAAAGTCATAGTCGCTTTCAAACAAGCTTTTTAATATGACTAAGGGATGTGTGCCAGATCAGAACCCCAAACTACAGATGCTGCGTTTCGGGGTAACCGTCCCTTATCTGTGCAGTGTGTGGGATATTCTGATCTGGCTGTGTGAGTGGGCTAAGACGAGGTCTGAGAACAAGCTATCTACCTTATGGAGAGGAGTTTTCCTGTAACCATAAGAAGACAGTTAAGTAGGTAAGGAGATTTAAAGCTACATTCCTCCTCTAGGAAATATGCAAAGTTGCACTTCAGTAAGGAAGTGGATGAACTCCAGCGCCACCTTTAGGTAGCTCCTCAAAGTCATAGTCGCTTTCTAACAAGCTTTTTAATATGACTAGGGATTTGTGCCAGATTAGAACCCCAAACTACAGACGCTGCATTTCGGGGTAGCTGCTCCTCATCAGTGTAGTGTGCGGGATATTCTGATCTGGCTGTGTGAGTGGGCTAAGACGAAGTCTGGGAACTTCCTATCTACCTTATGAGGAGCTACTTAAAGGTGGCGCTGGAGTTCATCCACTTCCTCAATGAAGTGCAAATTTGCATATTTCCTAGAGGAGGGATGTGGCTTTAAATCTCCTACTTAACTGTCTTCTTATGGTTGCAGGAAAACTCCTCTCCATGAGGTAGATAGCAAGTTCCCAGACCAGGGAATTAATACTTTTTCAAGGCACTGTATATAACTAATATAGCTTAGCTCTAATATTTTGGTATCCACCCTGGATTCTGGGTTTGGCCACTCCAATTCAAATCCTGGTCTTGACATAGAAGAGCGTTTCCAATGTTAGGGAGTCTTTGGAGAAGAAAATGAGTTTAAAGGCTCCAAATCCTCCTCAAAAACTTGGAGTTTCTGGTCAGTATCCAAAAGCTAAGAAAAAAATGTTAATTCTCAAGATGAGAATCTGGTGACTTTCTGACACTTTTTTCTTCTTTGATAATTTAAAGTAATTTCTTCTATGCACCATAGAATTGCGTTAGATTCCAAAAATTTGCGGGTAGGAATTAGTATTTCCGAAGTGCAATGCACTAAAAACATGTAATTTTCTTATGACCGCCTATATCATTAATGTTTCGGCAAAGCCAGATACAAAGAAGTGTCAAAAACAACGCAGCTCTATTTAAAACATGTACTAAAAAGAGACAAAAACCACAGTGTAAACATATCATAAGCGGTGGTTGATGGCTCATTTCTACACCTACGCCAGCTATGCATCCTTAGCTATGGAAAATTTATTTTTTTATGTTTGGAAATTCAGTGGTTCTTATAATAAAATGTTCATCAAGTATGTTGATGTTAGATATTCATAGTTTATGGCCCTGTACTTATGTCCATTCCACTATGACAAGTTATTACGGTTGCGTTGATGATTAGACGATGGAAGAAGTTATCCCAATAAATTAGATGCTTTTGCTACGGTTTACAGTAACTGTCAAATAAAAGGAATCTCTTAATATGATCATTATGTTATGTCACATTTCATTTGCTATTTTCTTTATTGATTTAATTTAATTATATCGTGTACATATTGCATTTTCAACATTTTCCGATAAACTTAGAAATGAAAAGATCAAAAGAATATGTAACAAAATGTGAAATAAATTCTTTATTTTCAAAACAAATTTAATTATTTCTTTTTTTTGTAGAAACAACAGCGCTGAGAAAGAGCTTATACTGTATGCGTAAATAGCCTCTTCAGGAGGAGGAGGACTTTATCTTTATTGCTACTTAATGGAAGTGTCAAGCCTTAAAGTCAATACTGAGTATGTTTGCAGACACTTGTTTTGTGGTGTTTTCCCCTCATCAGTGCAAAGCAGGAGATCTTATTTCGCTAGGTGAGAGGTTTCTGACTGTGAGTGTAAAGGGGAGGTTACTCGTTGTAGAGAATGACATGTCGGTGTAAGGGGTGTGGCTCCCCAGATGAACACCCACACGTTGAGATGATCTGCCACAATAAATTGGGAGTTTATTTGGAACCACCTATGGGTGTGCAATCAGTCCCACCATCAGTTCTCACCCTAACTTCTTACCAGAGCCCATAGTGAGGGTAAGACTGGTACTAAATCATTTCACCAGATTCCAATCACTTAAGTTCCCGTCACACACAATGACACACCAGCGATCCCGACAATGATAACGATCCTTTAGGGATCGTTGGTGTGCTGTTACCTGGTTGCTGGGGATCTGTCAAACAGGCAGATCCCCCCAGCAACCAGGGACCAGGGAGCCACCTCCACATCGCTGGTAACTATGATAAACAATGGGTATCCAGGCAGCGAGCGCTGCCTAGATGACTGGTGTTTATCATAGTTACCAGCGTCGTCTCTGCTTACAGGCAGCACTAAGCAGGGAGGACGCTGGTAACTATGATAAACAGCAGGTATCTAGGCAGCACACGCTGCCTAGATACCTGGTGTTTATCATAGTTACCAGCGTCCTCCCTGCTTAGCGCTGCCTGTAAGCAGGGAGGACGCTGGTAACTATGATAAACAGCGCGTATCTAGGCAGCGCGCGCTGCCTAGATTCCCGGTGTTTACCATGGTTACCAGCCTCTGAGATCGCTGATCGCTGGTCTCTCGCTGTCACACGCAGCGATGCGTGCTGACCAGCGGGAGACCAATGATCAAAAAATGACCCAGAGCACTTTGCAACGATCAGCGATCTCACAGCAGGGGCCTGATTGCTGCTAAGTGTCACACTTTGCGAGATCATTATCGAGATCGCTGTTACGTCACAAAATCTGTGACGTTACAACGATCTCGCTAACGACCTAGTTATGTGTGACGGGGGCTTTAGTCAGTGCATTCGACAGCAAGGGGGCTCATATTATACAGATTTTGACAGCTCCTTTTGCTTTTAAAACTAGTCACATAAATCCAAAAGCAGGGTACTCCCAGTAGTGGTGGCGTCAAGGAGCAAGAAATATATCATTAAAACTTTGTGACTGGGTGACAAGAAAAAGCCACAGATAAGGATACCCTTATTCCCGCAATACAATGTAGGGCTGCTTGCTGCAGTTTTGATAAAATCACTGTTTTATCTTATACAGATCGACCAGTTATCTGAATGTTAATAAGAGTAATTTTATCAAAGCCACAGTAAGCAGCCAAGTAAGTTACACATCGCTGGAATCAGGGTCTCGGTCTCTACGATATGCTGCTCACAAATTAGGTTGCAAAAACCTGGTGAAAGATTCACTTTAAATGAGACATATTAAAATCAATTGCATTGACATGCAAGGTCCCCTAGTGCAATGAGAGAACCACCCTAGCAAATAAATATCCCGTTATGTCTATACATGCAGAGAATTAACAGCTTCATAAAGAGCTTTTTATTTCAGCTGCACAAAAAAAATTTTAAAAAAGAAAGTTGGTCAAATAAGCACAAGTTATAACACATAAAGCAATAATGTCTCTGGACACCCCACAAAAAGTAATAGCTTACCAGAAAATTAAATAAATAAAATGCATAGATAGGGACCCCATCAGGGCATTACTGCCATTATTGGTGTATGGGATCCAGTGAGCAGGAGCAAAGAGAGGGTCTTGGACTCGGTGAGATTCTACGCAGTCTACGCTGAGGCTGCACAGCTAAGCCACTGTTAAAATGGCCTGGCAGACTGTCGCCCTGGGGCCTTGCAGCTGAGGTTACATTTATGTTGGACATTAAAGTAAGTGAATATTCACTGCTCCCCATGTCCATAATCCCGCCCACCTATCGGCACTGAAGCTAGCTCAGAGGTTGGCAGGATTATGGGTGTAAGGAGAAGTGAATCTTTATTTTTGATTAGTTGGCAAGTGATGTCGGACTGTGAGTGGGAGAATGGCAGTGACGTCATGTGCTGCCCGTCAATTACATGATGAAGTAGATTGCTGGTCGTGGAGACACGGGGGTTAGTGGGTGCTCTCGTCTATTTGCCCAGCTGCCTTTAGAAAGACTTCATGGACCAGGGGTCATCCCAACTGAATGCCTAAGTTCCTTAACCATGGGCAGAAACTTACTCAGAAAGCACAGGTTAAGGGAACCACACAATGTTAAGGCTTTATTGGATCCCTAACAGTCAAAGCATACAGTATAACACATACCAAGCAAAACACACAATATAACAGGCAACAGAGTCTTACCCTTCTGCTGGCTCACCAGGGTGTTACACCCGAGAGTGTGGAGATATTAAGTTGACTAACAGGACCACTCGTGGAGCAGTGGCACCTGAATACCAGATACAGAAAGAGACTGGAGAGTGACTTCAGTAAAATAAAAGATATTTATTAAAGGAAGGTTAAAAAGGATCTTTCACCTCCTGGTGCATGGCAAACTAAATGCAGCACTGAATGCAGCATGTCTGCTGCATTTAGGGAAGGGCTTCCCCATGGCTCTAACCCCCTGTAAGCTTTAAAAAAGAGTTTAGAAACCTTACAGTTAAGAGGTCGTCTGGGTGGGATCTTAATAAGAGATACTCGCTGCTGGCACAGCCCTCCGTGCCTCTACCCTGTGTGTTCAAACCCCTTTATGTGTCTGCCGCCGTTTCCTTTTCTCCTGGCTCTGCCCTCCTCTTCTTCTTTTGCTCCTGCTCTTTGTGACGTCAGGAGGGCAGACCCAGAAGAAGATGAGGAGGCGGCAGACACATAGAGGAGGTGGAATACACAAGGAAAAGGCAGGGAGGGCTGTGCCAGCAGCCAGGACCTCTTAATAAGATCCCACCCAGATGACCTCTTATCTGTAAGGCTTCTAAAGTCTTTTTAAAGCTTACAGGGAGGCTAGAGCCATGGGGGACCCCTTCCCTGAATGCAGCAGACATGCTGCCTTCAATGCTGCATTTAGTTTGCCATACACCAGGGGGGTGACGAGTCCTCTTTAACAAATGGAAAGGTTGAGAATATTTATACACCGGAGCAAACTATGCTATGTGTTGGTGGGTTTGCTGCTGTAGGTCTGGGGGCACCGTGTATAGCCCTCCCAAATATTTAGAATCTATAGACTGATCTATGGATACAAATGTGTAGCTATTGTGTAAATTATAGACCCATTGCTACCTTCTTTACTTCATGGCTTGTTACTGTCCTTTTACCTCAAAATACACTTAGCACCTTACTATCTGTTAATATACTTATATACATAAAATTGAGGACAACTCACTGACTTTATCACCCTGTTTCGGGATGTTTATTCTAAAATCACATATTAATATTTACATATGTACTTTTTTAAAAAAAAATTTAAACTCATTAAAAACTTTTAAAATTCATATATCTATGGATGTCCGTTGTATTACATATATTTGTTTCTATTGCGTTGATATGGCCGCTTTTAATTCTCCCTCTATGGGTCAGAGGAATGGTGATGGTGGTTTTAGGCTGCGTTCACACGCTGCGTATTTGTCGCGTTTTTTTACGCGCGTAGTTGCTCCAAAAATGCATGTGCGTCTGCATTTCCCTGCAAAGTGAATGGACATTCACTTTGTGCCATTTAGACGTCGCGTAATTTTACGCAGCGTTTTTGGAGAAAAAACGTGCGCGTAAAAAGAATGAACATGTCAATTCTTTCCAGTTTTTTACGCGCGTTTCTTCCATAGGCCCCATTATAAGTGCTGGAAGAAACGCGCGTAAAAAAGCGCAATTGAAGTTGTTCTGTCGCAGTTTTTCTTACGCACGTTTTTCCCCTGAAAAAAACACACGTAAAAAACGCGACAAATACACAGCGTGTGAACGCAGCCTTAACGTCCTGCTGTTAAAATCTTCTTATTCTGAAGGTATAGGTTCCTGGAATATTCAGCTGTTACAACCGTGTTCATCACAAATATGACCAGGTTATTAGGGTGCTTTTAATATTATGCCTGGGTTCTCTGGTGGCTGCTAGACAGGGTCCCTCCATTCATCTGTATATTAAAGTGGAATTTCTTGTCGGTGGGCTGGTGCTTGTGGCTTAGTAGTCGGCATTCTTCAATAGTTCCTGCTGGATTCCCACTCGGTGTGCTGGCCTCTCCCGCTTTCACTTTCCCTACACTTCTGTCGGGATCCAGGGAGCAGTTACATGAAGCTGCAGTGCTAGGCATGGGGTGAGGTTCGTGGCATCTGTCAGCATCAGTCAGCTGATACCGCGTACAAGCCCTGATGAAAAAGGCCGTCGAAGCCTTTGAAATGCATTGGACTCTATCTGACTGACAGCCAATCCAGCATCCCGACGATACAACACAATTCCGCCCACTTCCCGCCTCCCTAGTGACGTAGCAGTGACGCGGTATCAGCTGACTGACGCTGACCGATGCCACGAACCTTTGCCCCACGCCGAGCACTGCGGCTTCATGTAACGGCTCCCTGGATCCCGACAGAAGTGAAGGGAAATGGAAAAGTGTCTGAGAAGAGGACCCTCTGGATCACAACACTGAACTCTCAGCGAGGTAACCTCTGTACAGGGATACACCTGGTACAGCAGCAGGAGGTCTAAATGCCACAAATCCAAGTCCAGAGGGGCGACCCGTACAGACCGAACAGAAGAGAGGAGGAGACTGTGGAACACTGACTCTGTCAATAGGATGAATCCTGGGAGTTCTGTAAAATCCTGGAAAAGCTTTCCAGCCAATATAGGAATCTGGATGGTTCCGTGCACTTCAGGAGAGCCTTGGCCAGCCTGGGTGGAATCTGGAGCATCCAGAGAGGTTCAGTATAATGAACTGCCAGGCGAGTATTCTGTGGAGACAGAGGTGTTAGTACAGTGCAGAATACAAGGCAACAGTTTTCCTAGTGCAGAGCACTGCGGGAGTGCTACCTGGACAGAGGAAACATATCTAGTGAGTGAACACATTGCCCAGGCACCTCTCTTAGGGGAATGATGCCTTTTATGCACATAATAGCTCAGCACTCAGGCTGAGAGCCCCAATAAGGAATAGGTGTATTTTTCCTTTAAATGAGTGCAGGATGCGGAGCACGCATTCTATGAACATTCCCAGGAGCCCTGCCAAGAGGATACAGGTTCCTGGAAGAGAAGGAAGCAGACAGCTGCATTGAACCATGGGCAGTTGAGCAGAACTAGCGGAGCTGCGAGATTGGTTCTGATCTCCCGGATTAGCTGAGACCGAACCCACAGCAGGGATATAGCTGGTGAGGAGCATAGAGCTGCGGGATGAGCACTTGTCTCCCGGCTCATAAGAGACTGGCCCCGTGGCCAAGATATAGGGATTGGAATCGTTGTGCCTTCGGGACTTCCAGGGCCACTTACTCCAATCCAGCAGCACAATGCTTTCGGTGGGCACCCACCGAGAGAGGAGTAGCAGCAAGTTTAGGAAGCTGACCAAGCACAGCAAAGTCTATAGCTAGGTGACCAAATTGTCCCAACCTGGGTATCTTCCTTACAAAGATATTTCAGCCAAATCCTAGAATCCTAGGCTGAACTCCTGCTGAATATAATCGAGTTCTGGTTGTCCTCTAGTCAGAGCCAAAGTCCCTAGACTGAGGCCACAAAGCAAATGACCCATGGTGACTGAAACAAGACATTTTATATGCCAAGCCTACACCTCAGGGTATACTGTTTCCTTCCAGGATTGGTGGATTCTGGCTGGGCTCTTATTGGTTGGCATTTCAATCCAATAAACTTTTGTCCTAGTGGGGTTTCTGCTGGGTAGCAAGATAATCCTACTCGAGTGGCTAATGCTAGCAGTAGGTCAGCTGGAATTCCCAAAACAAATCCCAGAACACAAGCCCTATCTTCTTTTGAGGCTTTGGGCCCCAATGCAACCAACAATTCCTTGGCTCGGGCTGCTTGGGACCAGGTTGATTCAAGACAATCACTGGATTCATGATGTGGCACACAGTTTACATCCTCTGGGTCAATCTTGGCACGGTCCTCATCATCCTTGGCATCATTCTGTGCATCCCATTCTTTGATCAACTTTGACCGAGTGCCAGCATTCCAGTTTTCAATTTTTCAAATCTGGCACAGCTCCTGTAGAAGGCATTTACTTTTGAGGCCGTATCTCCACTCTGGTCCTTTTCCCATGGCTGAGCAGGTGGGGTTAGACATGGCAGCGTCAGAAACCTGAATGTTCCACGTATGGCCAGCTGGGTATGCATATATGCCTGCCTTGATGCTGAGCCCTTGGATGATGTCCATGAACACCAGTCTTCTGCACCTCCCCTGAATGAACCAGGCTCAGGGGTATCCCAGTGCGGCCACCAAGTGTGGAGACACGGGGGTCAGTAGGTACTCTTGTCCGCTGGCCCAGACACCTTTAGAAAGACTGCATGGACCAGGGCTCATACCAACTGAACGGTCAAATTCCTTAACCATGGGTGGAACACTACTCAGACAACACAGGGTGAGGGAACCACACAATGGTAACACTTTATTGGATCCCCAAAAGTCAAAGGCATATATCACATACCAAGAAAAACACACAATGTAACAAGCAACAAAGTCTCACCCTTCCATTGGTTCACCAGGGATTGGAATCTTCATGCCTTCAGGAATTTCAGGGCCATTTACTTCAATCCAGCAGCACCCTGCTTTCAGTGGGCACCCATCAAGAGAGGAATAGCAGCAAGCTTAGGAAGCTAACTGAGCACAGCAAAGTCTGTAGCCAGGTGACCAATTTTCAGTGTATATTGTGCTCTTTCAGGATTGGTGGAATCAGGCTGGCCTCTTATTGGTTGGAATTTCAATCTGATATCTGCATAATTCTCCTCTGAGTGATCTAGACAGAATGGGTGAGGGAGTGAGGAAATGTACATTAAATTAGCAATACTCAAATTTGGACATAGATCTCCGAGCCGACTAGTAAGAAACAATGTCTTAGCAAACATGAGATAACCAACAAAAGGCCTATATGTTTGGCCAATTTAAGAAAATTAACCCCCGGCATACATTGAGAAATACTGTATCTTCACACCAGCATAGGAAGAGGGTGCCATACCTCAGGAGAGTGGAGGGGAGGCTAGTAGAATCGTTTTTGTCTGTAAAAAAACAAAAAATGGCATAATGGGAGGCATATATACCAGGATGGGAAATATATATATAAGGATGAGGGACATATACTGTATACCAGAATGGGCCCAGGATGGGGATCATATATACCAGGAATGGAGACATATATACCAAAATGGGAGATCATATTCCAGGATGAGGGACATATGTACCAGGATGGGCCCAGGATGAGGACATATATACCAGGAGGGGAATCACACATAGTATCCAGATGGGTACATATAAACCGGGATTGGCCACATATAACCCAGGATGGAGACATATATACCAGGATGGAGGACATATACACCAGGATAGGGGCCCAGGATGAGGGACATTAGTACAGAATTGGGTAACATTACCCTCTTAACAGTGTCAGTGACGCACACCAGGGGCCAGGGTTACTCCCGGTTTAGACAGGCGATTCTTCTCCTTCCTTGTCACGGGTGGACCGCGCCTGCCGGTAGTGGGGCCCGGTGTAGTGCAGATCAAAATTGAGGTCGTCTTACGGGAACAGATTAAAAAGGGGTTTTAATTTGTTTTCTTCGTGACGCCACCTATGAGTAGATTCGGTAAGGGCTACCGACGCTGCGGAACCTCCCGGGGTGATGGACAGCAGCAAGATGTTACGCTCCCCACAGGCTGAGCGGTGATCCCCGGGGGCTGGAGCTGCTCAAGATGTTGTGCGGCAGCTGCGGTTACCTTAAGTTCATGACGGACAGTTCATAAGGAGACACGGACACAGATAGTCTCTGCAACGGCTCTTTACTGTAACCAGCAGGCAGTACATGGCTTACAGTGGTTGAGTAGAAGACCGGGTGGACTCAGCAGTGATAGTGCTCCTCAGAGATCCGCAGTGTACCTCCTCTCTACCTCCTTAGTTTCTCATGCCAGCGTCGCCCAGGAATACCAGGTCGGGTACGGGGAGGCTGCTTCAATGCCCTATCCATGATGTACGTTCTGGATTCTTTGGGGAGCCTTGGGTCCCTCGGTGGGTACACCGCTGGTTAGACGACTGGAAACTGGCTGGTGGTGGGGTGCTCCTATAAAGCTGCTCCTCCACGGGGCTGGTTCGCGTGGCAGAGGTGAACTGCTGCCAGCTTCGGTACCAGTGAACCGGCTGTGAGTTGTGGGCACGGGAGTCTTTTGGGAACCCGTGTAGATATGCCCATTCCCGGTAGTTAAGGCCTCAGGTGCGGACACCCGACCGGTGACGGCCCAGGGGCCCGCACGGGGTGCGGAGCCCCCGCTCCACTCCAAGTTCTAGTCTGCTCTCTTCAAGTTCTAGACCACTTCTATACTTGTTCTCTTCACTACCCTAACACTCCACCCACCAGGACCTATGATTGGTCCCCTGTTCTAGGTGTTGTATGTTGGGTTGGATCTCTGAGTTAACTATTTCACTGCTTTGTCTAGAGAATATTGCGGCTGCAATACTCCCTTGTGACGCACTCGTTGCGGGGCGCCACACTCCCCCTTGGTTAAATCAGCTTGTCCCCAAGCGTCAAACTACTCACATTACAGAGGTTTTTACATTTTTATACATATATGACACACTTTTATTAAAGTAGAAAAACAGGTAAAGAAATGCTTTGATGTTATAAGCAAAGAAACAGGTAATCACTTTGTGCGGACCCGGCGGGCGGTCGACTGTACTTTAACTAGAGTCCAGGCTGTAGCCGCGAGATCACACAGTCAATGATTAACGGGAACAGAGTCATTGATGAAAGTTCAAGTTTTTAAAGTCACTGGCTCTGAGGGTGATGGCGTACCCGGATAGCAAACCACCCATCTGCACAAGCATAGCGCTCATAGGTGATAATATCGCCCCGGTATAGGTCGCGATCGGGATGTCCTCTTGGCAAGTTTGACTCAACGTCCCGGCGCCCCACAAACACCTCCTCATTCAAACCCACCTCCCAAGCGAACCCCCACCCGGTATGTAAGTTAAAGGTGGAAATTCTACCTTCACGGCGGAGTTCATCAGGCAGCGGCGGCTGGCGGCGAGCCTCGGCACGGGCCTCCATGTTGGCGCGTTCTTGGCTTGCCACTCCTCTCGTCGTCTCTGGCGTACATCTCCGTCGTTACGGCTCGGGGTGTAAAGATGAGTAATGGAGCTGGTGGTTTGGCGGGAAGCTTGAACTTGGCGGGCTGTCTGTATCGGAACCCGGTGGAACGGCACAGGGGAAGGTGTCGGCAGTGCACCCGACCAGTGTACCCGAGCTGTGTGCCCGGAAGGAAGTTCTTTGTTGTCTCCCCAAGCGAACCCGGTGTCGAAATCCTCAGCGGTGCTGTGGGTCTCGTCGTCATCCTCTCCGACCTCTTCCTCGATGATCACATCAGGCTGCTTGTTGATGAAAGACGTTAAAGCTTGTTCCGTTGTACAACGGGGCGGTGGTGCTGCGGATCCTTCCGTAGGGACGTCCTGCAGGGCTTCCAGGCTGCCTGCCTCTTCATCTGTTTCCGCAGGTAAAGGTGTTTCAATCCCGGTTACCAGGTAGGCCTCTGTGGTTGCAGAGGAGGCCTCCGGTTCTAGGGAGAAACAAGCGACAGTCTCGGTAGTGTGGAAACTAGTCGCGGGTTCCGCAGGTGGAACCTGGTAGAGATCGAGTTCTTCCATGGAGCGTGTTATGAGCTCCGGCTCAAGAACGGGGTCGGTTGCGATGTTGGTCGCTGGAACGGGTCGAGTTGCGGCCTCCACCGGAATGACACAGTCTATTGGCTCAAGTGACGGAGCAGGACAGGTGGTAGGCGAGGGTGAGGCGGTCGAGAAGCTGGTGACGTCGTCTGGGCTTGGAGAAGCTGCACCCGGTCGGCTCTGCTGCATCGCATGGTGTAGTCGTCTGCCTAGGGTCGCGCTCCAGCTGCGAATCGTCCATTCCACTGTCTCTAGTAACCGCACCCGGAGGTCTTGTAGAGCCTCTAGCCAGAAGTCGGGGCTGCCGTCTATGGTAAGGGCAGGATCCGGACCCGGTTGGCTTATGGCTGCTCTGGCCTCCGCCTCGACCTCCCGCATCAGGTCTTGGAGTCTCATGCTGGCCATTCTTCTTTGGAGGGAAACCACACCCGATCAACCGGTAAGACGTTCTGGTTGAGCTGGTGAAGATGTCTTCTCTCTCTGTCGGTGTGTCTAGGTATGACACTCCCATCTCCTCTGGGCTTTTGTAGTCCAATCGTGGGAAAAGTCTTTGGGATCCGCCCCCATGGTTGATTCGAGCAATCAGGGCGGACAAAGAGTTTGGCGCCTTTCGTCCTTAGCCCTCCCACAGTGAGGGGGGGGGGTTGACTCACTCCTGGGCTTCACGTGGCGGCTTCTTGTGGCGGGAACGCCATCTTGGGCGCCATCTTGACCCAATGGTGTAAAGGCGGGAAAGTTCTTTTAGGGACGAACAAAGTCCAATTGTAGACAATAAAGTCCAGTTTAAGCACAACATACCCGTTGGTAACGGGCCTGCTCGTATCCTGTTCGTGACGCCATTTTCTGACGCACACCAGGGGCCAGGGTTACTCCCGGTTTAGACAGGCGATTCTTCTCCTTCCTTGTCACGGGTGGACCGCGCCTGCCGGTAGTGGGGCCCGGTGTAGTGCAGATCAAAATTGAGGTCGTCTTACGGGAACAGATTAAAAAGGGGTTTTAATTTGTTTTCTTCGTGACGCCACCTATGAGTAGATTCGGTAAGGGCTACCGACGCTGCGGAACCTCCCGGGGTGATGGACAGCAGCAAGATGTTACGCTCCCCACAGGCTGAGCGGTGATCCCCGGGGGCTGGAGCTGCTCAAGATGTTGTGCGGCAGCTGCGGTTACCTTAAGTTCATGACGGACAGTTCATAAGGAGACACGGACACAGATAGTCTCTGCAACGGCTCTTTACTGTAACCAGCAGGCAGTACATGGCTTACAGTGGTTGAGTAGAAGACCGGGTGGACTCAGCAGTGATAGTGCTCCTCAGAGATCCGCAGTGTACCTCCTCTCTACCTCCTTAGTTTCTCATGCCAGCGTCGCCCAGGAATACCAGGTCGGGTACGGGGAGGCTGCTTCAATGCCCTATCCATGATGTACGTTCTGGATTCTTTGGGGAGCCTTGGGTCCCTCGGTGGGTACACCGCTGGTTAGACGACTGGAAACTGGCTGGTGGTGGGGTGCTCCTATAAAGCTGCTCCTCCACGGGGCTGGTTCGCGTGGCAGAGGTGAACTGCTGCCAGCTTCGGTACCAGTGAACCGGCTGTGAGTTGTGGGCACGGGAGTCTTTTGGGAACCCGTGTAGATATGCCCATTCCCGGTAGTTAAGGCCTCAGGTGCGGACACCCGACCGGTGACGGCCCAGGGGCCCGCACGGGGTGCGGAGCCCCCGCTCCACTCCAAGTTCTAGTCTGCTCTCTTCAAGTTCTAGACCACTTCTATACTTGTTCTCTTCACTACCCTAACACTCCACCCACCAGGACCTATGATTGGTCCCTGTTCTAGGTGTTGTATGTTGGGTTGGATCTCTGAGTTAACTATTTCACTGCTTTGTCTAGAGAATATTGCGGCTGCAATACTCCCTTGTGACGCACTCGTTGCGGGGCGCCACATCAGCTTTAGATCCCCCCATAACAGTGCATCACGACTACATTTTTTGCTTCAAATTTTCTTTCCTATTTTCCTTCTCTAACACCTAGGTGGCTCTTATGGTCTGGTATGATTTATAGTCTGAAACAAAATCAAGCTTCCTGGCACCCCAGTCACAGCTGCAGCTACCTGCACACTGTTTTACAGCAAGGGGGGCCCACTGAGTCTAACAGGAGTGATATTAGACGCTGCCGACACACCCTCTGTTCCTGTGTTGCCGTACAGAGAGCAATACAATATTCTGCACTCAGAAACACAGATTATAAAAAAATCACAATCTGGTTTAAGTAGTTTAAAAAATAATTGTGACACATTCCCTTCAAGAAAATTGAATACAAATCTACTTTAAAAGAGTATAGGATATTTCAATAAATTTTTAATAGGTTACAGTAGAGTAGAGCCCTGCCAAAAGAGTCATGACATATATATGAAAGATCTATTTGTTGGGATCAGTTTATTAGCTAATTCATCACCTTTCTTTGCCTCAAATGTTCTGAAGAAGAGGGATGGCTTAGCTATTGAACTGAACTCCCCGTCTCATTCTCTGCGTTATAATGTACCTGGAAGTGGAGCAGAACAGAGCTGACATTGGGGAATGGATCACAATGTCAGTACTGCATTATAGGACGTCTTATGAATAAGCATTTCATGTACTCTTTTTTTATAACTTTACATCTGTTTTAGAGGCATTCACCAAGAATAGAAAAGTGTCCCTTGTTTTTACAGAAACAATACCACTCCTGTCCTCCATCTATATCTGATACTCAATGAGTAAGGCTGGGGTCACATTTGCGCATGATGTGCGCTGTGAACACAGCGTTCCTGAGCGCAGCAAGACGGAGGCACTATGCACTCCTATGTTTAACATAGGAACGCATAGTGCCTATGTGTACCTGCACTAAGCTGCGTTTGCGTTCGGCTGCGCATAATTTATGCGCATACCAAACGCCACATGTTGCTTAGCTGTGTGCTTGCTTCATGCGCATGCAGACAGCCGTGCACAAGAAATTAATGGAAGTCAATCTGTGTGCATTGCCATCTGCTGGCAAGGGCACAGATGCTGCGGAAGATGACCTCCTCCGAGCTCATATACAGGTGAAACCTTTCCTGTCGTTCTCTTCTTCTTTCCTCTTCTTTCTTCTTCTTCTTTCTTCTTTCCTCTTCTTTCTTCTTCTTTCTTCTTCTTCTTCTTTCTTCTTCTTCTGTCATCTTCTTTCTTACTCCCAGCTGCCGCCGCTGCCGATAGTTTAAAATAGCCGGCAGGAAAGCCGGCGGTGAAGACGGCTTTCCCGCCCGCTAATTCAAATGAACAGCTGATGCTGTTACATCAACTGATTATCTAAATTAATGGGGCGGGAAAGCCGGCTGTGAAGTGTTTTCACCACTGGCTTTCCCGCCGGCTATTTTAAACCAGCGGCGGGTAGCGGCAGGGAGGACGAGATCAGCGGCCGGGAGGCAGAGATCTCTGCCGCTGATCTCTGCCTCCCGGCCGCCGCCGCTGATTGGGTGGCAGGGCAGCTCACAATCACATTTTCATGTGAATGCATGTGGACAATCTCTGCTGCGTTCACATGAAAGTGCTTGCGTTCGGCACTCCGTATGTGCTGCATACGCTGCATAGCCGAACGCAAGTGTGAAGCCTGCCTTAATAAGTTAGAACAACAATACTGGCACAGCTCTTGGGCAGACTTAGTGCTGCTTCTGTAAAAAAGTGGAATATTTTTAGATCTTAGAAATTCCTTTTAAAGACGTTTTTCAAGGATAAGATATCCCTCACCATCAGCTTTTTATACGTTAAAATAATGAACTCAAGTGTTAATCTCCCATTCCATTTCCAACTCTTCACCTCACCTTCTACTCTCAGTGGTGACAATGAGACTACAATAAATGTGACCAATGCAGCCAATTATGGGGCCGATGCTGGCAATATAGGCTGCAGAGCTCACGTGCTCTGCATTCATGTCACTCCTGCATCCTGACAGTATTTATTATTATTTATTATTTATTATTTTGCAGCATTTTTTCCATGGCGCTTTATATGTGAAAAGGGGCAAACATAAACAAGTACAATAATTATAAGCAATAGTGAGAGATCAATAATGGTAGAGATAAGCACAATAATTATGAGCAATACAAGGCATTACATAGGTACAGGAGGAGAGAGGACCCTGCCGTTAGAGTTACAGTCTACAAGGGATAGGGGAGAATACAGGAGGTGAGGAGAGAGGACCCTGGCCAATAGGGATCAGAGTCTTAAGGGATATGTGAGGATACAGTAGGTGAGGAGAGAGGACCCTGCCCTGAGGGTCACTGCCTACAGGGGATGGGTGAGGTACAGTAGATGAGGAGAGAGGACATTGCCCGTGAGAGCTCACAGTCTACAAGGGATGGGTGAGGATACAGGAGGTGAGGAGAGAGGACATGCCCTGAGAGCTCACAGTCTACAAGGGATGGGTGAGGATACAGGAGGTGAGAGAGAGAGGACACGTCCCACAAGGGCTCACAGTCTACAAGGGATAGGTGAGGATACAGGAGGTGAGGAGAGAGGACATTGCCCGGAGAGCTCACAGTCTACAAGGATGGTGAGGATACAGGAGGTGAGGAGAGAGGACCCTGCACACGAGGGCTTACAGTGTACAAGTTGTAGGTGAGGAAAGAGGAGCCTGCTCATGAAGGGCTCACAGTTTAAGAGAGATAGGTGAGGATACAATAGGTGAGGAGAGAGGACACTGCCCATGAGAGCTCACAGTCTACAAGGGATGGGTGAGGAGAAAGGCCCGCTGACTGCAAAGGCTCAGAGTCTACAAGGGATGTGTAAACACAAGGTCAGCAGCATAGAGGCAGCACTAGACCAGGGAAGGCGAGTAATATATAAAGTTATTATGTTAATCAAGCAAAAGCTGTTTGGGAGGGAAAAGTTACTCCTGGAAAACTCCCTTTAACAACTAAGCACTATAAGCATTACTATGTCTGCTATTTTGGTACTTAGGTCTATGCTGACAATATACTACTGCATCTCAATGAATTAGAATATCATCAAAAAGTTAGTATCTTTCAGTAATACAATACATAAAGTGAAACCCATATATTATATAGAGTGATTACAAACAGAGTGATCTATTCCAAACGGTTATTTATGTTAATGTTGATGATTATGGCTTACAGCCAATGAAAACCTGAAGGTTACTATCTCAGAAAATTAAAGTAGGGACGGATTAAGGGTTAAAATCACGTTGCCGTATTCCACGAGACATCAAAGAGTGAATATAACATTGATTTATTAGTCAACGTGTTTCAGGGCTCTAAGAAACCCCTGAAACATGGCAATATGATATTGATTTTTGCTAATATTCTAATTCATTGAGATGCACTACTATATTTCACTGGCTGCGTCATTGGTTGGGTTAAAACTAGCGGCAAGAACAATGATCTGGGGAAAAAGAAGACACAACAACTTTGAGCGCTAATAAGTCGTCATAAATTGTAACTTTCATGTTTTTGAACAGAAGTGATGAGAAAAGAGATAAGAGGAAATCCTCTCTAAACGGATATTAAAATGTCTTTTATCTTCATAGAAACATTGGTACAAAGTTTAGGAAGAAATACCAAAAAATCTCCTTAAAACAGAAATTCAAGTGAGAGACGGGTGATTGTAACAACGATGATATCTGATGAGGGGATGAGATTATTTAATGCATAATTCAACACAATTATGATAAGATCACAGGAGGAATAATATTCACTGCACAGAAGGTTTTAATGACGTCCAATCAAAAAATGATTACTATAAGGGATTATGAATGTGAAATGTCAGCTCCGCTGTCAAATATCCAATTATTCGCTCATGGATTGACTTTTCATCTATGTAACAAGGATTCTCTAGATCTAATCAATTTCTATTCATTTTGGCTTAGTGCATCTTGTAGAACCAGTCTTGCATGAAGTTGCCTTAAATCATCAGAAGGACAAACATTAAATAATATTGGCTTTTTTATATTCCATTCCTTCTTTAAAGTTGTATAATGTGCCTAATCTAAATCAGAGGGTTAATTTTCTTTTTGGGCTTAAAGCACCTATTACCTGTTTTTCCTTGTGAATTGTGTATTCAATATTGACAGCATAATATATAAGTTTGCTCGTGCACCCTCAAAACATTTTTTTTACTTTGACCCCAAGACACGTCATTGCAACACAAACCTTCCCCCGCCCATCACTTTTAAAATCAACTTTAACATGTTAAGTGGGTTGCTCCATTTCAGATAATGTCCCAATTCTTACGCAGTTTGTGAATAAAATAACAAACCACACTGAACTCACCAGGACCAGGTTTACCTGAGAGTTTCTGCCGCTGCTCCCGGTGTCTGCATTGATTTGGGCGCTGTTGTTCCTTTGACACCACTGCACACTGCAGTCAATCACTGGGTACAGCATCTTGGCCCATGTAGACAGAATGCCTCAGAGCTGCTTAGCTCACTTGTGGCACCCCTGTGGGTAAGTTGCCACAGGAACCTGGTGCAGGAAGGGATTTCCAGGGACACGGTCCGGACCAGGACCTCCTTGACATCCCCAGCAGTACTCCGGTCCGGTACTGAGTACCCCGTCCTAGTGGGCTCCACAATTAGATCAGAGATATATGGGGGGAATAGATTGTGGACGACTTTGTAAGCCAATGTTAGTAGTTTGAATTGGATACGCAGGGGAATTGGGACCAGTGGAGGGATTTGCAGAGGGAAGAAGTGAAGGAGCAGCAAAGAGAGAGGTGGATTAGTTGGGCAGCAGAGTTAAGGACAGATTGGAGAGGTGCAAGAGGATTAGCAGGGAGGCCACAGAGGAGAAGGTTGCAGTAGTCGAGACAGGAGATGATGAGGGCACGCACTAGTAGTTTAGTAGATTGAGGGTTGAGGAAGGGACAGATTCTGGAAATATTTTTGAGTTGGAGGCGGCAGGAGGTGGCAAGAGCTTGAATGTGTGGTCTGAAAGATAAATCAGAGTCAAGGATCACTCCGAGGCAGCAGACTTCAGGTACAGGGCAAAGTGTGATATCATTTATTGTGATAGACAGATCAGGTAAGGGAGGTGCGCGAGATGGGTGAAAGATGATGAGTTCAGTTTTGTCTACATTTAGTTTAAGGAAGGGAGAGAAGAAGAAAGAGGATATGGCTGATAGACACTGGGATTCTGAACAGCAGAGAGGTGACGTCTGGGCCAGAGAGGCAGATCTGAGTGTCATCAGGTACAAGTGTTACTGAATCCATGGAAACTTTATGAGTTGTCCTAGGCAAGGGTATAGATGGAAAACAGAAGGTGTCCCAGGACATAGCTTTGAGGGACCCCAACAGAGAGGGAATGGGGTGAGGAGGTATTGCTGGAGTGGGAGACACTAAATATGTAGTTGGAAATGTAGGAGGAGTTCCAGGATAGGGTAAGGTCAGTGATAGCAATGGAAGAGAGGATCTGTAATAGGAGGCAGTGGTCGACTGTGTTTGGAATGCAGAGGACAGGTCAAGAAGGAGGAGGATGGAGAAGTGTCCATTAGTTTTGTTAGTGTCGTCCTTTGGTAGGACGGTTTCAGTGGAGTGCAGGGCAGAAGACAGATTGAAGGTTGTCAAAGAGAGAGTTGAATGAGAGGTGGGATGAGATTGCGGTTGTGGACATGCTTTTCAAGAAGTTTGGAGGCGAATGGGAGCAGCAATATGGGGTGGTAGCTGGATGTGGAGGTTGAGTTGAGAGATGGCTTCTTCAAGACAGGTGTAATTGTTGTATGTTTGAAATCGGAAGGAAAGGTAGTGATAGATTGAAGAGGTGGGTTAGGGCTGGGATACGCATGGTGGTGAGGTTGGGGAGGAAGTGGGATGGGATGGATCCGATGCACAAGTGGTGAGGCGAAATTTGGAGAGGAGATGTGCAATGTTCTCTTCAGTAATGGAGGGAAGAGGGTTAGAGAGGGACGTGAGTGGTCTGATATACATAAGGTTGTGATGGTTGGGTAGCAAAGACTTGTCTGATCTGATCGATCTTGTTTGTGAAGTGTGTTGCGAAGTCTTTTGCAGACATATGAGAAGTAGAGGGGCAGTGGGGGTGAAGGAGAGAGTTAAATGTGATGAATAACGACCTGGGGTTGTGGCATAAAGAGGTTATGAGGGTAATGAAGTAGTTCTGTTTAGTGGTGGTGATTGCATGACTTGAATGTGAGAAGTGCTTGTTTGATTGCTGTGTAATTTCTTGCGAATGTGTTTTCTTCCAGCGCCGCTCAGCAACCGTAAAACTCTCGCAGCAGCATTTTAGTGGTGTCTGTGTGCCAGGTTTGTCTGTTGATTCTTGTGTTCTGCCGTGAATGAGAGGGACAACTGCATGAATCGCTGCTGTGAGTGTAGAGTTGTAGACAGCTGTGGCATTATCGTGTCATTGAATGAGGACATGGAGGATAGTGGTAGAATAGTGCAAAGAAAGAGATTGAGAAGTGCAACATGAGTAGTACCTGGTGGTCTAGTGGGATAATTATATGGTGGGGATGTTATCCGCTCACCTGGAGGGGTTGTGCACCCTTGCACAACTCTGGAGTAATGCCTGACAGCTGCTGGGGATCCACTGCTGAGTGCAGTCTCCTCGCTGCTTGCTCCTGGTCACGTAGTGCACACTTCCTGGTCACCTGTCTCCTGCATCAGCACTGACATCACGCCAGGTCCTGTAGGCTGGGGAATCTCTCACTGCTCTTTTGCTGCTCCGGCCACAATTTCTCAGGGAAACCAAGTATTTTTGCAATAAGTGATTGTGGTTATTTAGGAGCACTAAAGAGCAAAAGAGGCTGGTAATAGGTTTACTCACCTGTTTTCTTAAATCCACTACGTGTTTCAACGGTCCTGCGTCTTCCTCAGGTGGGGTTTGGGAAACCCCCAGATAGGGGGGAAGGGGAGGTTGTGGAGTATGTTAGGGGGCAGAGGCCGGTAAAGATGAGGTTCTAGGTGTAAGTCTGTCTGTGTGGTGGCTGTGGATGGGACCAATTTGAGAGAGGACAAAGGCATTAAGCAATGTGACAGGTAGTTTGGAGGGAAGGAGGGGGAGGAGGAGGAATTGGGTGAAGGTTGCAAGTTGCGCTAGAAAGGAGAAGACCCACTCCTCCACCGCCTGTTTGTTACCAGTGCGAGGGGTTTAGGAGAAATGAAGTCCGCCATAGCACAGTGCAGCAGGGGAGGCCATGTCGGAGGGTGTCAGCCATGTTTCTGCGAGGCCCAGGAAAATAGTCTGCGAGAGAGGTAAAAGGTCATGAATGAAGTGGAGTTTATTACAGATGGAACAGGCATTCCAAAGCACTCCAGAGAGAGGGGGCAGTGGTAGAAGGGGTCAGGGAAAAGGGTTTTATAGTTAAAAGAATGCGTCCAACCTAACAGCTGTATCTCATTGGACAGTGCACGCTGTCCATCCAGTCATGAAGCGGCGGGGAGGGCATTCCCGAGCACACAGGGTCGGACTGCAGTCACTGACACCAATGAGATACAGCTGTTAGGTTGGTGATCCCTATAAATCCCGTTCCCAGCACAGCCCACCACTAGCCCCCTGAAGCAGCCGACACGAAACACATGTTGGGGCTACTTGCCAGTTTGAGGGTGTGAGGACTCTGAATTACAGGCCCATGGGTAAGCTGCTACTCTGAGTGTACTTGGACTACTTTTCTACCTCACCTTAGGTTATGAGACTGGGGCACAGGACTGGGTTCCTTAAATAAAAATGTATTCTTGCATGCAACACTTGTGTGGAAATTGCAGTGGTGTTAATGAGAGATTATGGGTAATCGTACACTCCTGTTCTTTGGTTTTCATATGGCTTTGAGTAGTCTGCCCTATTAACAATGATACAAAAGGATGGAAGCGTGGTGTATGTTTGGGCGCTGAGGTACCTCAGCGCCCAAACATACACCACGCTTCCATCCTTTTGTATCATTTTGACTCCCTATGGGGAGAGTGGTGGAGTGAGCTGCAGAGGAGGGAGAGCACCTGAGAAGACGTCAGCTGGATCGGCCCCTTTACTAGACACGTGACGCCGCCCGGCACTAGTGTTTCCCCGGAGAAAGACCTCGTAGGAAGCACGAGGACGATACCGGAGGATTCAGTTGCTTGATTTAATAAGCTTATCTACGGGCTGTGGTTTATAACCAGACCAGGTGAGTTTAAACGCAAAAGAACCGCCTGCTAACAACCCCATGTGTACAGGCGCACTATAAGCTGTTGTTGTTTTTCCTTTACCTATTAACAATGATGTCCAAGGTTGGTTCTTTTTTGATTTTCATAGTACCACCTGCAGTGCTGCAGCCACCCGCGACCGCCACCACTTGAAACCGCCACCCGCAGATGCTGACACATCACTGTCTGAGTAAGTGCACATACATATATCCGATGCCTATGTGCACTTACTCAGGTGGCTACCATCGTTTGATGCCTGGGTATACAAAGATGGTGACAGCATGACCTGGTGTGTGCATGTGCACTTACGCCGCCTCCTTTGGACACTACACAGAGGAGAGTGCACAAAAGGTTCAAGACAAATCACCGTGGGGCGAGCGCACAGAGGTGCAGAGAGAATTCTCAGGATGTAGAGAGAGCACATCGGGCAGAGAGAGCGCTCAGGGGGAATAGAGGGCACACAGGTGAAGGGGCGAGCACACAGGGAGAGAGAGCGCACAGGGGGAAGACAGCTCAACTGAGAGAGCACAGAGAGGAGAACACAGCACAGGGGGAGAGAGACTGCATACAGGGAGAGTATATAGGGGAATACAGCTCAAAGGAGAGAGCACATGAGGGGAGAAGACAGCACACAGGGGAGAGAGAGCACACAGGGGGGAGACAGGTCAAAGGACAGAGCACAGAGGGGGAGAAGACAGCATGGGTGGGGAGAGAGCAGACAGGGGGAGAGGCAGCCACCATGCCCAATTCCACAAAGCATTCCCCCATCGTTACATCAGCACCCTCCCAATATGCTAGCATCGGACCTCCATCTAGTATACACATAATGAGATAACTGTCAGTCTAGCTGAGGAGGTGGAGATAAGCTGATATACATACCTCTTGCAGTAGTCACATCATCCCCAGATACTGCATTTTATACTTAAACATCTATGTATGATTGTGCCAGTCTAGAATTCATTCTGCTTGTGGCTTATCCAGCATTGATTAATGTGACAGGTTCTCAAAAAGGCAACTCATGTTACTACTATAGGACCCTTAAAAGAGATAACCAACATAATGGCCTTCCTACTGTAAAATGAACATTTGCACTCGTGTAGCGGGGTCCTTTCTAAATGTTGCTTTTGGCAGCCTCTAGTTAATATTTATGCCTGCCCCACTGCCTTTCTGGACCAAAAGATAATAATTGGACAATGATGTCTAAAAGCATTACAGATGTTCTAAAGACGGCGATGTTCTAACTCACTAAATGTCCTGTGTTTCAAGTATTGTAGATTCAGATGAAGAACTTGGCCTTACACTATTTATCCAGCATGTAAAATATTGCCAAGACTACCATACTTTTAATATTATTCCAAACTCCACTTTGTAATTCTCGATGACACATCCCAAGGTTCTTATTCTTGCACAGAACACGGACTCCTCATACAGCATCCATCAAGAACATCGCCAGCTGGGTTTACCATTATCTCTCTGGTCTTCTTTTTATCACAAGGCAGGACATGTCTCTCCATCCTTCTCACCGGCCTAACACCTTGAGTGAGAATAAATGCTTTAAACGTTATTGGTTTCCTGCAATGTATCTGGCAACTCAACACAAGACTCTTCATTCTATGATTAGGAGGATCTAATGTGTTTTACATTTTTAGATTTAAAGCTGTAATAGATACGATTAATCATTCTTATTTCCATTACTGTTTATGACACATTATATATCCTGCCATTTTTACTGAGAGACTAGATATTTCTTAATAGTTGACTCCACAATGTTCCTGATCAAGTCTGAGCGTTTATCAGGATGGAGAACAGTAGTCTAGAATAATACTTAGAAAATATGCGCAGAAAAATTAACATATACAGTTCAATGACGATTTATTATCCTTGTATACTTATATCAAAGGTTATCGGAGATCTGTCAATTGACTTGTACTCAAGGTAAGTATACCAAGGTCGACCACTCCATCTAAACAGTTCACAGTCTTTTTTGGTCTATACGAGGGTTACACTGTTAGATTAAGATGGGATGAGGCTGGTGAATTTACTTTGAACATTCATCTCAGAATAACTGTATGAAAGTTTAACCTCAATCTCAGCTAACCTCGCTGTAATCTCAGCATTCCTCCTCCCTGCCATTGCTGAAATCTCATACTGCTCCGTACAAGCTGCGGCTGTCACATAGGCTGGAGATGAGGAGATGTGGACTTTCTCTTTACCTGGACTTTCACTTTATTATCAGGAATTTTAATAGCTGAACCAAGAAGAAGAGTTACCTTATCTTTTTTTCCCAAAAAATCATATAACGGAATCACGAATGGCCAATCTAATCCTACAATGCCCAAGCAGAATGCAAGGAACTTCCCCAAGTAGAAGCTGGGGCAGCATTGGTGGATCATGTAGATGAACCAACTGCTCGCAACCTTTTGATAGAGGTGAGCAGCTGCTTACATAACACACACTAATGAAGCTACATAGGGAGTCTGCCATATAATTGAGATACAAACATAGTGTCTGAACTGGAGCCTATTAATGATGCCAGGTGCAGCAGGCGAGCTAATACTAGCGATGAGCCAACACCTAAGTGTTCGAATTCGGTTCAATTCACTGAATTGCTCGTCGAGTGTTCTTCGAACTTCGTCGAACCCCATTGGAGTCAATGGCAAGCAACAGCAAACACATAGGAAACACCTGTCACAGCTGTCACAAGTGAGACTGCCAAACAGTCCACATCCTAAAGAAAAAATGTCTCTGTCGCTTTAACCCCTTCACGACCCGGGAATTTTTCGGTTTTCATTTTCGTTTTTTGCTCCCCTGCTTCCAAAAGCCATAACTTTTTTATTTTTCCATCAATATAGACATATGAAGGCTTATTTTTTGCAGGACGAGTTGTACTTTCATATGCAATCATTCATTTTACCATATAGTGTATAGGGAAATTGCAAAAAAATTCTAAATGCAGTGAAATTGCAAAAAAAGTGCAATGACACATTTGTTTTTTGGGTATTTTAGTCGCCATGTTCACTATGTGGTAAAACTGACATGACGGGGTGATACCTCGGATCGGTACGAGTTCGTAGACACCCAACATGTATACCTTTATTGGTATCTAGGAGCTAAAAAAAAAATTCAGAAGTTTGAAAAAAAAAAAAAAACTGACTTTTTGCGCCATGTTCTGCAACCTACAGCGGCCTTATTTCTCAGGATCTTGGGCTGTGTGATGGCTTATTTTTTGTGTCTTGAGCTAACGTTTCTAATGAATCCATTTTTGGGGGGATCCGCAGGTTTGATCGCCCGTTATTGCATTTTATAGCAATGTTGTGGCGACCAAAAAAAACTGAATTTTGGCGTGTGGACCATTTTTTCCGTTACGGAGTTCACGGCTCTTGTTAACGGATTTAATAGGATGATAGATTGGGCGATTCTGAACGCGGCGATACCAAACATGTGTGTTTTTTTTCTTTTTTTAATACTTTTATTGTGAATGGGGGAAAAGGGGGGTGATTTGAACTTTTATATATTATTTTTTTTTTACAGGTTTTTAAAAACTGTATTTTTTCATTGATTCTTATTTTTACACTACCTCTTTAAGAGGCACCTTGCTGAACAGTCCTATCGCTTCTGGGAGATAAAGATGAGCTGCAGCTCATCTGTATCTCCCAGAATCGCGGACCTGCTGTGGTTGGCAGCGCCTGCCAACTACAGCAGGAAACTGTGCTCTGACAGCATCTGGGGTCTAGCCAGGACCCCGGGCTGTCATGTGAGCACCGGAGATCCCGCGATACTATCGCGGGATCTCCGGAGCAGGCGGGGAACTGCGCGTTCCCCGCAGCAGCTGCCTTGGATCCCGCTGTCAGTGATTGACAGCGGGATCCAAGAGGTTAACAGCGCCGATCGGATCCCGGATCCGATCGGAGCTGTTAGCCCGACATCTCAGCTGATCACATCAGCTGAGATGTCGGCTGTTTGATGTGAGCTCAGCGCCAGAGCTCACATCAAACACCCCTTACCGGCCCATGATGTCCTCCTACTTTATAGGTCGAGAAGGGGTTAAGAGGCATTTCCCTTTTTTTTGACCTGAGGAAGGAGCATGGTAACGCTCCGAAACGCGTAGGAATGAAGAACACTTGTTGAAACCAGTGTTCCAGTTTCTGGTTTCATTCATTCAGCAGCACGGATCCTGAGACACTTCGTACCAATACAACTATTGTTCGCCACATCGATCGTGGATGTGTGGGTCATGCAGCAGCTGTATCCTGGCGGGCATACTTGTTGTGTGTAACACAACTTTTCCAGGTGAGCAGCTTTCAATCAGGTTTTTGACGATATTTGTAAGGAGATAAGACCCAATCTGCGCATTGTCTCACCCCTATAGATTATATACTTCCCTTGACTCCCAGGATACACTACAGGTGATAGCCTCAGGTGTTTCTGATTGATTCTTGGATCAAAGCAATGTTTCTTGGAGCCTGCTGGTTTGTTGCTTGGATCTGCTAATGCTAAGTGTATCTCTTCCCCACTTTGTATGTTTCCCTTGTGTGTTTTCTAGTTGCTAGCCGGGCTGACTAGTGTTCACTCGCACTGATCCCTGTGTAGTGGTAGTCCAGGGACAGTCAGTCAATACAGCCACACGACAGGGTTAAACAAAGAGAGAAAAGTAGAAATAAAGAATAAACCGGCCTCAAAGAGCCGTTAGTATTAGGATACGTTTTCTCTTTTTTTTTTTTTTTCTTTTTTTTTTTATTATAACAGAAACAAAATTTTAAGGAACAAATAATAAACGTACAAAAGGGACGGGAGGGTGGGAGCTTGAAATCCTGTCACGGTCTGATGACCTGACGGGAAAACATTAGTATATATACACCTTAACCTGATAGGCGCCAGAACTTGACAGCCAATAGGAAGTGTCACCAGGGCTCATCTGGCAGTTGTCAGGGTTCTCCCACAACTGCCAGAGTGACATTGATACCTGATAGGTGCAAATAAATTGGCCTTGTGATTGGCTATTGTCGAGCCCACTGGGACGGGGTACTCGGTACCGGACCGGGTTTGCTGTTGGGGGAAGTCACGGAGGGCCTGGTCCGGACCGTGTCCCGGGCCCTGGCAAGTAAAAGGGGAATATTTACAGGGGATTAGAGTTTGTTGTGACACTACCCACGGTGTGTGGTCAGTAGGGGACCACCGCTGCTGCAGAACCTCCGGGGATGATGTTAGGCAGCATTAGATGGTACTGCACTCCGTAGGTAGAGGTGAGGTCCCCGGGCAGTGGTTGTTAGAGTCTATGGTGGATGTGATAGTAAGGTATGGATAGTGGAGACGGTGTTTAAGGAACACACACTCACATTTCTGTAGTTTTCAAAGCTTTACTGCAGATGTTGTAGCAGATTGTCCACCCTGTCCGGGTCCTCAGCTTCCTCGTGCTGCGCTGTGGTGTGGCCCTGCTGCTGCTTCTAGCTGAGCTGCTGGCACTGTCTAACTCTCTCTCCCCTTTCTGGTACCACTTGGCTAGGCAACTTGAGTCTTCTGTGTACTTCTGACCCCGCCGTGTTGCTTTGCACTGGTACAGTGTTGTTTTAGAAACCCACTATTCCTGGATTTACTGTGCTGTGTGTGTCAGTCACAGTCGGATCCAGTTTCCATTCTGTGCGCTCCTTTGGGGTGAGTGGTAATGGCACTCAAGCTCCCAGATGTGTTTGTCTGTCCTTTAGTTCTCCTCTCCTCAGACCCTGGCTAGGCCTGGAATCAGTGAGCAAACTGTAGAGAAGCCTGGCACAGCTCCTTGACACTACAGCCTCTCTCAGTTCTCCCAGGAACTGAACTCTCTCTAGAGCTCTCCACTAGACTCAACTAACTACTTCCTCTTGACCTGGAGTATATAAGGGAGCTGGTTTAGCTCCCCCTCCTGGCCCAGAGGTGCTAGTGTACTGTCAGTGTGTTGTGGGGAGGGAACCCGTGTGATGTTACTGTGGCACATTAACCCCTGGGTTGCCACATTCCCCCTTAGTTAAAGACAGTACTCCGGGACTGTGGAAAAACAAGTAAACAACAGTTAATACAATTAATATTTACATAGACTTAAAAGTAAAAAGCAAAAACATCACTAAAATTTGAAAAGAGTCCAAAAAAAATTCAAAAAGCAGTCTTTCCGGGGGTTTAGTCTATTGCCTCCGGGCTGATGACTATATACAAGAGAGTTCTTACCACAACCAGTCCGTGGTATATATGGTCTAGAACTAACATGAGAAAAGTTCAAAGTTCATATGGATAGTCTCTGTAGGTACTGGGCTTTTTAACGTTGACACTATGTACATTTGTTCACCGGGTACAATTCACATTTAAACAAACATATTTACATTGCACATTTAATTCTACATTTTACTCTTTGTACCTAGCCGGTAATTGACCTTGGGTACTACGCTCTGATCTGCGTAAATCTGGTGTACTTAGCATGATGGTGTGAGTGGACATGTACCTATTTGGGGTGTTTGGTACTGTGGCAGATGGGTATCTGACTGCAGGACTGGCAAGTTCGCTAGGACCAGGAATTTGTTCTTCCTCTACGGGTTCTACTTCCAGTTCTTCAGGTCTTGGATCTTCTTCTAGTAACACAGGTTCTGGTGTTGGTTCCACCATTGAAGGGAATGCAATCATTGGTACTACAACTGCTCCGTAGTAATTTGGCCATATTTTGGGGGGAATCTCCTAGTACTGTATGGAATACTTCATCTTCTTTCTCTTTCTCTTGGATAGGTTGGACCTGTACGGGTTCTGTTACTTCAGGTGTCTTCAGAGTTTCAGGACACGGTTTGAGCTGATCTCGGAATACAATTGCTGAAGTTCTTCCTTTGCCTTTTCTTATCAGGCACGTTTTAGCATTGTCCAGGTTAGATGGTAAGACTGTATATGGGATGGTTTCCCACTGATTATCCAATTTGTTCGAGCGTCTCTTTCTCTTGAGAACTTGTTCACCAGGTTGTAATGGCATTGCTCGAGCATGTTGGTTAAAGGTTTTCTCTTGTCTTGCTCTAGCTTGTTGAAGATTTCTCTCTACGCATTCTTGTACTTGTCGATACTGTTGTTGACGTAGGGTATCCCAATCAGGTTCTTCCACTTCTGTATCTGGTTTCACGATTCCCATTTTGAAATCAATTGGTAGCTTACCGGGTCTTGCACGCATAAGGTAGGCTGGAGTGCAGTTTGTAGAACTCACTGGAACATGGTTGTATAAGTCTACCAAATCAAGTAATTTATCTGGCCATTGATTTCTTTCAGACTCTGGTAATGTCTTTAACAGGTCAATTACAATATGGTTCATCTTCTCGCATAAACCATGCGGTCTACAGAAATGTGTCTGGAATGCTTTTGCAGCCATCTTCGCTGTCAAGTCTTTGACGGGTACCACCACTAAGAAGCGTGAGTAATGGTCCACGATGGTTAAGGCATAGACATAGCCTGACCGGCTTGGTGACAACTTGACGTGGTCTAATGCAACTAGCTCAAGTGATTGCTTGGTTACTATGGACTGGAGTGGAGCTTTCTGTGGATCATTCCTTCTGAGGTTGCATGTGGCACATCTTCTACACCAAAGTTCAATTGACCTTCTCATGCCAACCCAATAGAATCTCTCAGGATTGCTTCCAACTTCTTCCATCCGAAATGATCTGCACCGTCGTGGTAGGCTTCTAAGACCATTCTGATGTCTTGCTTGGGTATAATTATCTGCCAGACCAGTTCATGTGTTTTGGGATTGGTATGCCTTCTGCAGAGCTTCCTTTGATACAGGAACAACTTGCCTCTCTCTTTCCAGAGTTGTTGGGTCTCAGCTGGGGCATTCTGATTAGGGTACACTCCTGGTTGCGTAAGCAGTTCTTTCACTAGCTTCACAGCTGGATCAGTATTTGGGTGTCAGCCCATCCATGGTGTGCTAACGGATTGAGATTCGCCTTTTGTTCTCTTTGATAGATGCTGGGTTGATACTGGTCTACCTTTGAACGCTGAAAGGCCAGTAGTTCAATTTCTTCCAACACTTCCGGTTCCTCTTCCACGTCTTTCAGGTGTGGCATCCGTGATAAGGCATCTGCGTTCCCGTTCTTAGGCCTGCCCTATATTTGATGACAAAATTGTAGTTAGACAGCCGGGCTATCCATCTCTGCTCCAAAGCACCTAATTTTGCTGAATCCAGGTGAGTCAACGGGTTGTTATCCGTGTAGATGGTGAACTCTGCAGCTGCCAAGAAGTGCTTGAAACGTTCAGTTACAGCCCAAACTACTGAAAGTAGTTCTAACTTGAAGGAACTGTAATTCTCGGGATTTCTTTCTGTAGGCCGGAGCTTCTTGCTTGCAAAGGCAATAACTCTCATTTTGCCTCCTTGCTTCTGTGACAATACTGCTCCCAGTCCCACATTGCTGGCATCCGTGTATACAATGAAGGGTTGATTGTAATCTGGATATGCCAGGATCTCTTCTCCCGTCAGTGCACATTTCAGCTTGTTGAAGGAGTCTTCCTTCTCTTCACGCCACTGGAAAGGAGGATTACGGGTTGCAGACTTTCTTGACTGTCCTACCAGGATGTCTTGCAGGGGAGCTGCTAGCTTTGTGAACCCTCTGATAAATCTTCTATAATAGCCTACCAGGCCCAGGAATTGCCTCACTTCTTTCACGTTTGTAGGTCTTGGCCAATCCATTATCACTGCGACTTTATCAGGATCCGGTGCTACTCCCTCTGAACTCACGACATGTCCCAAGTACTGTACTTTTGGTTTGAGAAGGTGGCATTTGGATGGCTTGCTTTTCATGCCGTATCCGGATAAGGCTTCAAACACTTCTGCCAGGTCTTGTAGATGTTGCTCATACGTCTTGGAGTAGACTATGACATCATCTAGGTACAGGAGGACAGTTTCAAAGTTCTTATGTCCTAGGCAGCTTTCCATCAGGTGTTGGAAGGTCCCGGGTGCATTGCAGAGTCCGAACGGCATACAATTGAACTCACAGAGGCCCATCGGCGTAGTAAACGCTGTCTTCTCTTTGTCGGCCTCGGCCACAGTAACCTGCCAGTACCCACTAGTCGGTTCAAGGGTGGCAAAGTAGTTAGCAGATTTTAATGCAGCTAATGACTCCTCAATCCTAGGTAATGGGTATGCGTCCTTATGTGTGATGCGATTAATCTGCCGGTAATCTACGCACATTCTCATGGTCCCATCCTTCTTTTTAACTAACACTAGAGGTGCTGCCCAGGGGCTACAACTGTCTCTTATTACCCTACAGTTTTCATTTCTTTGAGCATGTCTTTGGTGGTTTGATAGTGAGCGGGTGGTAATGGTCTATACCTCTCTTTTATAGGTTGATGGTTACCTGTGGGTATAGTGTGCTCTACCCCTTTAATTTGCCCAAAGTCTAACGGGTGTTTGCTGAATATCTGCTCATATTCTTTCACTACCCGGTATACTCCATGCTTGTAACGGGGAGGTGTAGAACTGGTACCTACATGCAACTTTTGGCACCAATCCTCCAGCTTTTCCCCTGAGCCATTGTCATCCGCCTGACTTGATTGGTTCATGGGCTTGATGGCTGTGATGTTGTTGTTATCAACCGTGTACAATTTAGCCATAGTAGCATACTTTGGTAATGTGATCTCATCCTCTCCACAGTTTAATAGGCGTAATTGCACTCTTCCCCGGTGTACCACAACCACTCCTCTAGCTGTGAGTAGGGCAGGTCTACTGTCTGAGTACACAGGTTCTACCAGGGCTTGATAGTCTTGCCCTTTTATGCCTATTGCGGCTCTACACCAGACCAACATTTCAGTTTTGGGAGGTATTACAATGGGTATTGGATCACTTACTCGTACACTGCCGATTTCACCTGTTGCTTCAACATCAGGGCTTTGATCTCTTTGTGCAGAAGCCTCTGCTGTCCGGTTCCGGCAGTCTCGGCGATTTGCTGCAAAACATCACTTTGTAAAAACATTTCCCAATTACATTCAATCCTAGCAGCATGACTGGTTCACGATCTCGCCGGTCAACATCTATTATTATAATACCCTGGTTCTGCAATTCTTCCTTCCCAATCTGAATGGTCATCTCTCTGAACCCGCTAGGCATGTACATTGAAAATGAGAATTTTAGCCTATGTAATGCATTACATGTGAGCCCAATAACCAGCGACAAGGTATTCTCATGTATATCGGGAACTACCGTATGCCTCTGTCTGCGGTGTAAAAAAGCATGTGAGGATATGTGTCTCTGGGTTCATTTTAAAACCTGCGTGTATGGGTGTGGTTGGAAACCTGGCAAAACAAGGAAACAAACTAGATGGTAAACTGGACTGGCTATTGGATGGTGGAGGGTGCTCAGTCAGAAAAGTGTACTAATATTAACAATAAGATCGACTGGCACACCTGTCAGTGGAGGTGCAAGCATGAAAAACATTGCTATATAAGAATTATCTGCTGCACACTACACATTACAAGATATAGGTATACTAGGTATAGCTTAATGGCTAAACAATGAATAAAGCTCATTAAAGCTCATACAAATTTGGGTGAGGAAAATGCAGAAACTGCTAGGAATGTACATTGAAAATGAGAATTTTAGCTTATGTAATGCATTACATGTGAGCCCGATAACCAGCGACAAGGTATTCTCATGTATATCGGGTCCTACCGTATGCCTCTGTCTGCGGTGTAAAAAAGCACGTGAGGATATAAGTGCCTCTGGGTGCATTTTAAAACCTGCGTGTATGGGTGTGGTTGGAAACCTGTTAAAACAAGGAAACGAACTAGATGTTAAACTGGACTGGCTATCGGGTGGTGGAGGGTGCTCAGTCAGAAAAGTGTACTAATATTAACAATAAGATTGACTGGCACACCTGTCAGTGGAGGTGCAAGCATTAGAAAAATTGCTATATAAGAATTATCTGCTGCACACTACACATTACAAGATATAGGTATACTAGGTATAGCTTAATGGCTAAACAATGAATAAAGCTCATACAAATTTGGGTGAGAAAAATGCAGAAACTGCTAGGAATGTACATTGAAAATGAGAATTTTAGCTTATGAAATGCATTACATGTGAGCCGATAACCAGCGACAAGGTATTCTCTTGTATATTGGGTCCTACCGTATGCGTCTGGCTGCAGTGTAAAAAAGCACGTGAGGATATAAGTGCCTCTGGGTGCATTTTAAAACCTGCGTGCATGGGTGTGGTTGGAAACCTGTCAAAACAAGGAAACGAACTAGAAGGTAAATTGGACTGGCTAGCCAGTCCAGTTTACCATCTAGTTCGTTTACTTGTATACATGAGAATACCTTGTCGTTGGTTATCGGGCTCACATGTAATGCATTACATAAGCTAAAATTCTCATTTTCAATGTACATTCCTAGCAGTTTCTGCATTTTCCTCACCCAAATTTGTATGAGCTTTATTCTTTGTTTAGCCATTAAGCTATACCTAGTATACCTATATCTTGTAATGTGTAGTGTGCAGCAGATAATTCTTATATATCTCTCTGAACCCAACCTGTGGTATTTATTGTCCATTACTAGCCCATATGTCCATTGTAAAGTCAGTTGGAGCACTAGTAATGTCTGAATCAGCCCAGTACCTTTTATATAAAACATGTGGAATTGATGTTACCTGGGACCCGGTATCCAACAAGGCACTAAAGAGAATGCCATCCAACACGATAGGGATCACCGGCTTGTCCTCCCACAAATCTGTCAAACCAGGCTGAAGGACCTGTAGCGTTCATACCTGAGGAGCGGCCCGCATGCCCAGGGAATCGTCGTTTAAAGCACACTCTCGGGCAAGGTGACCTGTGTTTCTGGTAACGGCGGCAAATGGGCTGTCCATCCAGTTGATAGCGATCGCTGGGTCGTCCTCTTGTCGCTTGATATCTTCTGGGCCTCATCCACGGGACGTCCTCTCTGCTGGTCGCCAACTCGATCTTGGGTGCAGGCTTGGATTCTCGCAGCTCCTTGATGACTTTAGCCATTGAGATCACAGTGTCCGTTAGGGCATCTAGCTTTTGATTAAGGGCCTCATTGGAGATCGGTTCCCTAGTTTCAGCAGCAGTTGCTGACATGGCAGACGTCGCTGGCACTGCCGTTTGCTGAGGTGCTGCTGCAGGGTCCGGTATAGATGTTAATTCCCGGGGCTCTTCCAGCTGCTGCAGACGGATGGCTCGGTCTTTCAACTCAGGAAATGTCATGTTAGGGATCTGAAGAAGTATCATACTTAGCTGTCCTCGGTGGGAAGGGGATAGGAGGCCCTCTATGAATTGGTCAAGTAGCATTTTATCAGCTCCCAGGGCTTAAAGCAGGTTCTGCCAGTTTAAGGGCTTTGAGTGCTTTCTGCAGATTCAATGCATAGTCTCTGGCACTCTCTTATGGCTTCTGGTGACATGCAAAGAACCTCATCTTAGCCCGGGTATCAGCAGTAGATTCGAATGTTGCTTTCAGTCCACTACCAGATGCTCTACAGTGTCCTTATCTGTGTCTAGCCAGGACGCAACCTCCCGCTGTGCATTGCCCATTAATTGTCCCATAATCATTCCAACACGCTGGGCTTCAGTGAGGGGATACATCACATAATATGCTTTTATCTTTAGCAAAAAGTCATTAAGCGTATTAGGCTCACCGGAGTATTGGGGCAGCCACATTGCCCCTGGAGTATATGGCATCAGGAATGGCATGATCGGTGCTGTTCCTTGTGCCGCTGCACCCCGGGTGCTACTGGTTGATCCTGCGTTGCAGCTCCACCGGCTGCTCCGCCACCATCAGGCGCATCTGGCTGTGACATCTCGTGCCCCCTTAGTTAACCTTCACCCTCCTGTCTTCCGCTTCCGTCTGGATGTCTCTTGGAGGTTCGCGATGCACCAGGGATCTTCTTCCTCGCCGGATGTCAGTTTTTACGTTAATCACGGCACACAATGCCCGTTTTACCGGGCACGGTATATTCTGTTTGTGACGCCAGGTTGTCGAGTCCACTGGGACGGGGTACTCGGTACCGGACCAGGTTTGCTGCTGGGGGATGTCACGGAGGGCCTGGTCCGGACCATGTTCCGAGCCCTGGCAAGTAAAAGGGGAATATTTACAGGGGATTAGAGTTTGTCGTGACGCCACCCACGGTGTGTGGTCAGTAGGGGACCACCGCTGCTGCAGAACCTCCAGGGATGATGTTAGGCAGCTTAAATGGTACTGCTCTCTGTAGGTAGAGGTGAAGTCCCTGGGGCAGTGGTTGTTAGAGTCTATGGTGGATGTGATAGTAAGGGATGGATAGTGGAGACGGGTTGAAGGAACACACACTCACGTTTCTGTAGTTTCCAAAGCTTTACTGAAGATGTTGTAGCAGATTGTCCACGGAGTCTGTACTGGGGGCCGGGTTGCTCCCACCTGTCCGGGTCCTCAGCTTCCTTGTGCTGCGCTGTGCGTGTGGCCCTGCTGCTGCTTCTAGCTGAGCTGCTAGCACTGTCTCACTCTCTCTCCCCTTTCTGGTACCACTTGGCTAGGCAACTTGAGTCTTCTGTGTACTTCTGACCCCGCCGTGTTGCTTTGCACTGGTACAGTGTTGTTTTAGAAACTCCACCACCCTGGATTTACTGTGCTGTGTGTGTCAGTCACAGTCTCGGATCCGGTTTCTGTTCTGTGCGCTCCTCTGGGGCGAGTGGTAATGGCACTCAAGCTCCCAGATGTGTTTCTCTGTCCTTTAGTCCTCCTCTCCTCAGACCCTGGCTAACCCTGGAATCAGTGAGCAGACTGTAGAGAAGCCTGGCACAGCTCCTTGACACTACAGCCTCTCTCAGTTCTCCCAGGAGTTGAACTCTCTCTAGAGCTCCCCTCTAGACTCAACTAACTACTTCCTCTTGACCTGGAGTATATAAGGGAGCTGGTTTAGCTCTCCCTGCTGGCCCAGAGATGCTAGTGTATTGTCAGTGTGTTGTGGGGAGGGAACCCCTGTGATGTTACTGTGGCACATTAACCCCTAGGGTGCCACACTATCTTATTAACCAAAGAACTCATAAAAACATCTGTCAGGGTCTGTGTGGCCATGTTGTCCCCCGCAATGGCTTAGGGGACAATCCATTGCAACACAAAACCCACAGTCATACTTACCATTTAATAAATTAAAACAAAATGACACTCGATAACTTGGTGGATCAAAAATTGGCCGTGTGGCTTTATTAAGGTATAAAATTTCTTTATTAAAATATTCAAATAAATACTTTTTAAAAACCCTGTTAAAAACCATCCATAAACACCATATACTTCCATAAACATGAAACACCAACTAATGGGCCAAAATCCGCCCAAATGCAATTGGGCGATTTTACCCAAAAGGGCAAATGCAGCTAACATAAGCCCCCCCAACAAAGCCATAGCTAATTCTCCACCAAAGACTGGAGGCCGAGATTAAATATATCAAGGCCGACCTCGCTCAAATGAACGCCATCATCCCTATAAAAACCTGATAAAAACCCTTCGAGGTCAACATGTCTGTAAGACAAATTTCCCTCAGACTGAAAAAACTCGCCAACAGTAAATTTGACCCATTTTCTGATGCATTCATGAAAATGCAAATGTGCAGATGTCCACAGCAAACGGGGAACGATCTCAGAAAAAAGGAGTGATACCCCGGGAAACATGTCTTTGATCAAACGGCAATCCCGTTGAAAATACGATAAAAAATCCAGAGTCGGAATCCTCCCTAGATCGTTTTCCCCTATGTGCAGCACTATCACATCAGGAAATGGTAAAGTGGCTGAAAGGTGTGAGAAACATTCACACAGATCATGTAACCGCATACCTCTGATTCCACACCCGAGCACGATCAAACGAGAGGTTGTTTGAATAAGGGCTAATCCTGGCCTCTGACCAGCCCAATAGATGAAAGAATGGCCGACTATCCACACCACAAGAGACCTAAAACAAAAAAACATATTAATGAACAGGTAAAAGGTCTGGCCGAAATATAGGCGAGACCTTGTGGAACTCCAACGACCCAATTTTTGAATTTTCTTCCCACTCAAGCCAAGCCTAGCTGCCTCAGTAGCAGCACCAATCTAAATGAATGAGAAGAGATACGTAAATGTTCTAAATTTAGCCGAATTAAACACTTATGTAGAATAGCCCTAAATTGAAAAATTCGTCACTGGGTCCCCATTTAAATGAATGAATAAGGAACCAGGGAGGAGAGAGCGTCGCAATAACCAAGTACGAAAATTTGAACAAGGGCAAAGAACCGAACCTGGAATAGAATGCATGTCTGGTGCGAATTCCCTTCCCAAGTTGGTCTGTTTTAGAAGATCGAATAAATATAACCATAGACTGATGACTCAGTCGGACATCGCCCACCCAGAGGCCGGATGGACGAGACTTACTGTAGCAAATCAGTTTGCTGATTCTAAAAGCTCCACAAAAGGCAAGAACAAAGCAGGTGCGAAAAAGCAAAACTTCAAATTTATTAAGACAAACTTCGTCCAAAATAAACCAAAGCTTTGTCAGTAAATCTAATGAAATGGGCCTCCTATTATCAGGACGAAAGCGTGCTTTCCGTAAACCCTTCAAAAACTGACGGACCGGAAAGAGGCTAACGAGGGAAATCCCACCATACAATTTCATAAAAAAAGAAATACCCAATAACATTTTAAACAAAGAAGAGTAACTATAACCACGAGCAACACAACGTCTACAAAAAGTAAGAACAAAACGGACATCTGAATGTACACATGCAACATCATGCTCCTCACAAAAATTCCACCACTTGCGCCATGCGGCCGAATAAGAGGCCCACGTTAACTGCGCAAGGGAGTTTCGAATGAAAAATGCATTTAGTCCGCTAGAGTTTCCCAAAGACAAGCTGGAAAAGGAGTCCCGTCTGGATCTGCGAGAGGAAGAGTGTTGTGAAAATCCACCCAATGTTGCTGCGAAAGAAAAAAGGCTGCTCGATTAGCAGAAGACTCAGAGAGCACTGACCGCACCCCAATATTATGCCGTAAGCACAAAAAAATGACCTGACGAAGCAATTTAGAGACCAACGGGAATTTGGACGTAAGAGTATTCAAAGCAAAAACTGTACATGAAGATACAACAGAAAAAGACAGCCGTCTATCAGCTAAATCCTTACCCCAAATGCTCAAAATGGACAAAATAGAAAATATTTCCTTAAAAAGAAGCAAGGAAAAAATCTTGCTACTAAAATCCAAAGCCGGCAAAGAACAATAACTCCACCGATGACCGAAAACGAGACCGATTCCCGAGGAAGTAAGGAAAGAAAATCGCAAGCCAATCTCGGACGCACGAACGAAAGGCTCAGGAAAACGACAAACACCATTAAATTCTTCTAAAAACCTACTCCAAACTAAAAGATCATCCCTAATTGGTGCTGTCAATCGAATGTGACTACGAGGGGAAGTGAAACCTTTCGTAGCATCATATATGCGACGCAAAAACGGACGGCCCATGGATAAAATGCTCAAAGCAAAGTTAAGACTCCCCAATAAAGATTGCAATTCACGAAGGTGGATTTTTCTCTAGATAATACTTTAGAAATCAAGCTTTGAAGTTTTGCAATCTTTTCTTGGGAAAGGCTTAACTCGCATCGAACAGTATCAATGGTAATGCCCAGGTACTCCAACCGATGACAGGGGAAAACAGTTTTCTCGACAGCCAAAGGAACACCAAAATGATCCATAATGCTGACGAACCTGTCGAGTAGATCTCGACAGGCGTTAGAAGATGAATCACCGATGAATAAAAAATCGTAGCTAGTGTACGACACCGCCGGACACTGCATCTGACATCACTACCCATTCTAAAAATGTTGCAAAACTCTCGAAATAAAAACACGACAGGGAGTACCACATGGGTAAACACATATCAAAATAAAACTGTTGATTAAAACAAAAACCGAGTGAATTAAAACCAGAGGGATGGACTGGGAGCAATCGGAACGCTGCTTTTATGTCCGATTTGGCGAGGAGTGCCCGATGGCCGCAACGCAGAAGCAATTCAGTTGTAGAATCAAAGAAACTATAGGTAACAGAAGCTGCTGAATGATCAATTTCATCATTCAGAGACAAATCCTTTGGAAAGGAGAGGTGATGGATGATGCGAAAGGAGCCCGCCTCCTTTTTCGGGACGACGCCCAATGGTGATAACCGAAAATGTTCAAACAGGGGAGACAAAAAAGGACCCGCAATGCGACACAAATCCAATTATTTGGAAATGTGATGAGACACAACGTCAGGGTGAGAAAAAACAAATGCCAAATTACGAACAATCGTACAATCCGGACCACTAAACTGAGGCACAAAAAAAACATCTCTAAAACCTTCAATGATTAGATTGGCCATCGCCGTGTCTGGAAACCGGCTTAACCACGGGAGCATGCTTAACAGGTTCACTGGAGTCACCGTTTTTGAAAACCTGGTCCCGTGGCGTGGACTGGCCAGACTGGTCCTGACGTCTAAAGCACTTGAAGGCAGGATGGGACCCTCCACAAAAGGAGCACTCATGTCGAAACCGACATGAACCCTGCCACTTACAAGTAGATTTGTTGTAAGAGAAGCACACACCCTTCCGCGTGGTCTGACCTTGTTGTTGACGTGGAAGGGAAGTGCGCTGAGGCAACATTAAATTGAGCCAAAGGCCCACATCCTTTACACCCCACCAAATGGATGGGTGAACTGACATTTTCTGTCTAAAAGCTTCATCGTACTGAAGCCAAGTGACCCCCACCAAAATGCTTATACGCTTCCATTATAATGTCAAAATGCTGGAAGAGACCACTACAAAGGTGCGGTGATTTCTTTCCCAGCACAGCGGCATAAATAGAGAATGCCTGAACCCAACCATGAAATGACCTAGGTGGTTTGCGGCGCTCCCCATCAGCCTCAGATTTTTCATCCTTTTTGTCAGCTCTAACAGTTGAATCTCTGGAAAACGGTAACATGGAAAAAATATCAATATATTCCTTCCTCCAAATTCGTTCTTTAACCGCAGGGGGTAAGTGGAAGCCAAGGGGAGAAAGCTCACACACTAACGCTTCCTTAAAAGCACTTTCAGAAATAACAGGATCTCGCTATGGGAGAGATCTGCAGAGTCCTCTAACCCCCTGTGAGATAGCACTTCCTCAACTACTCTGTTAACAATCCCGGTTACTAAACCCCTAGATAAGGAAGCGCCAGTGATTGGAATAGGATAAATAGGAGTCTCGCCACAATCCGGTGGCACGGGCGGCTGTCCATCGGGACGACGGCTGGAAGCTGTAGGTGCTGGCTGGCAGGGTAGGTGGTAAGCAGTCCCAGCAGCATCCTCATCCGAAGAAGTCCCTGACGACATGCATGCCTGCAGAGCTGGCTCCTGCCTATGTTGCACATCAGGAGGACGTCCCGAAGCAGCACCCAGGATGTCAATGTCTGTAGATAATAGGCTTCCAGCAGCAGCTGTAACAGGAGCCTGTTGCACATGAGGAAGTCTGTCAGCTGCCACATAACCTGCAGCCTGTATGGCAGCAATATGAGCAGCAACAATGTCAGGGTCCAGATATAAAGTAGAGCGCAGGCTGAGGAGACCAGAAGCTCCCCCAACATTTTTAAATCTCCCGCTGGCTGCCTGCTTCACCACGTTAGTAACTGGCAGTGCCCGAGCTGGCCTGCGGGAGTCCCGAGCAGTTCCTGAACCTCTGGAGACTTGTTTGTTCACGCGAGGTCTCCTAGGCAGAGGAGATGTCGGCGCAGCAGCAGTGGAGCTGTGGCGAGAAGGAGCCCTAGAGCGGCGGGGAGGTGAGGGGGAATAGCGGTCCCTCTTTCCCTTATTTTTCCGGAGGCTGCATGGAGGTGCAGCATCGCAGGCAGACAGGTGGGCACAGTCCAATGATGGCAGCAGCGGCGATGGCAGCGGTGGTGGTACCGAAGGCACAGAGGGCTGAGTGTCTGAAGAAGCAGGCACCTGAGTCGACTCTGGTAAGTCCGTAACCGGCGTAGTTGAAGCCAAGCAGGCTCTCAGCCAGCTCTCGCCACCCTCCTGACTGGCACGCAATAAAAGATCTGCCACAAGGTCCTCCATAGCTTGAAATCCTGTCACGGTCTGATGACCTGAAAGGAAAACATTAGTATATATACACCTTAACCTGATTGGCGCCAGAACTTGACAGCCAATCAGGAAGTGTAACCAGGGCTCATCTGGCAGTTGCCAGGGTTCTCCCACAATTGCCAGAGTGACATTGATACCTGATAGGTGCAAATACCGTATATACTCGTGTATAAGCCGACCCGTGTATAAGCCGACCCCCCTACTTTTGCCCCCAAAACCTTGGAAAACGTATTGACTCACGTATAAGCCGAGGGTGGACCCCAGCACAGGTATACAGCCCCAGCAGTGTGTTATACAGCAGGTCCCCAGCACAGTATACAGCCCCAGCAGAGTGGCATACAGGTCCCCAGCACAGTATACAGCCCCAGCAGTGTGGTATACAGGTCCCCAGCACAGTATACAGCCCCAGCAGTGTGGTATGTTGGTCCCCAGCACAGTATACAGCCCCAGCAGAGTGGTATACAGGTCCCCAGCACAGTATACAGCCCCAGCAGTGTGGTATGTTGGTCCCCAGCACAGTATACAGCCCCAACAGAGTGGTATACAGGTACCCTGCACAGTATACAGCCTCAGCAGTGTGGTATGTTGGTCCCCAGCACAGTATACAGCCCCAGCAGAGTGGTATACAGGTCCCCAGCACAGTATACAGCCCCAGCAGTGTGGTATGGTTGTCCCAGCACAGTATACAGCCCCAGCAGAGTGGTATACAGGTCCCCAGCACAGTATACAGCCCCAGCAGTGTGGTATGTTGGTCACCAGCACAGTATACAGCCCCAGCAGAGTGGTATACAGGTCCCCTGCACAGTATACTGCCCCAGCAGAGTGCCATTATACAGGCCCCTCTCACAGTTTGGCGCCCCCACCTCACAGGATGGCCCCCCCCGCATGCAGCGCTGCGCACATACATTACCAGGCTATCAGCTGTCACCCTCCGGTGGCAGATCGCGGCTCCTGGCTCCGGGCTCCATCTTCCTCTGTGTCTTCCTGCTTTGTGGCCGGGGCTCATCGCGATGACGTCATCGCGACGCCGGCCAGTCACGTGACAAGCAGGAAGACACATAGGAAGATGGAGCCCGGAGCCAGGAGCCACGATCTGCCACCGGAGGGTGACAGCTGATAGCCTGGTAATGTATGTGTGCAGCGCTGCATGCGGGGGGGGCCATCCTGTGAGGTGGGGGCGCCAAACTGTGAGGGGGGCCTGTATGACTCACGTATAAGCCGAGGGGGGGACTTTTCAGCCCAATGTTTGGGCTGAAAAACTCGGCGTATAAGAAAGAAGAAGAGCCCACTCTCGGCAGGACCACCACTCCTCCATCTAAGCCAATGAAGAGGGTCATCTCGGCAATTTCGCCGCCAGGGGATGTAATGTCCACAGCTCCCAAGCCTCTCTTACGTATCTCCTGGAGGGTGCGTCCATTGCCAGATAGAATTCATGTGTGAAGATCAGGTTGAGTTTTGCTGTGAGATCTGCCATAGATGGGGGTGCAACGTCTTTCCAAGCCGCTGCAATGCACAATCTCGCAGCTACCAGAACGTAGGTAGTCAGGTGTCTCTGAACGGGGGGCAGGGCCTCCAGTCCAATATGCAAGACAGCCATCTGGGGCACGAGAAGGAGTCTCACATTCTAGATGGAATTCAAGAGTCCCTCCACCAAGAGCCAAAATTGACCCATCCGTGGGCAGGACCACCAGATGTGGGCCAGAGACCCCCTCTGGCCACACATCCACCAGCAGAGGGGGGAAGCCTGTCCGCCGAACCTAGCCAGTCTGGTGGGAGACATATACCAGCGAAGATGACTCTTCTTGAGCTGCTCGATGTGATTTATGCACTTAGATGCCAACAATACACTTCGTATTGCACCCTCCCAGTCATCTTCGTCTGCCACAAATCTCAAGTCCTGTTCCCATTTACTTCTGTAAGAAAGACCAGAGGGGGAGTCAAGTGTCAACAATCCGTTATAAATCAGGGACAGCCCTTTCGTTACTGTTGGTTCTGCCAGGACAAAGGAACGTAAAGGGGAAAGTCCAGGGGCCCACAGCACCATTCTAGGTCTGTTCCGGGACACGAAGTGGGATATCTGACACAGTTGGAAAAAAGTGCTCCAGAGGGAGGGATGTTTAGCCAGTAGCTCCCCAAACGTGATGATGTGGCTGTGTATAGTCAAGTCAGCCAATGTCTTAATTCCCTGTTTGATCCATGCCGTCAAATTCAGTGAGGGGATGTGCATCTGGAATGCTGCCAGCGGCACTGAAGCCGCAGGAACACTAGTCCAAGCCTCCGGAGCACGTCTCCAAGCACCTATTAGGGCCTTAATTGTGGCCATTCCATATACGGTTCAGGTCGGGGCTAGTGATTCAGAAGCTAACAGTTGGTGGAGGGAACCCCCAGGGACCTCCCGAGACTCTATTTGCAGCCACCCTAATGGTTCCATTCCAAGCCACCACAGCTTTGAGACCTCAAGAAGAGAGGCCTTGCAATATGACAGGACGTCCAGGACACCCATACCTCCCCGCCTCAATCCCTGGTACATAGTTTTCCTGTGAACTCTTGGATGCTTCTACGCCCATATAAACTTATTAGTCGCTGTCTGTATCTGTGTCAACAGGTCCGTTGGGAAGGGGAGAGGGACGCACCTGAAAAGGTACAATAATTTAGGCAGCCAGACCATTCTATAGGCCTGAACATGCGCTATCCAGGACAGAGGGAGAAGGGACAACGAGTCTGTCGCCTTCCGCAGAGCCTCCAGGAAGTGCTCAGCATTCCGCCTTACCACCACGCGTGAGTGACAGAGGGTGATCCCCAAGTATGGGATGCCCTCGGGGGACCAGCAAAAGGGGAGAGAGCGTGCAAGGCGGGCAGCCTCCTCACCAGGAATATGGACCGGGATGATCACCGATTTGGTCGGGTTCAATTTGTAGTAGGAAAGTTCGGAAAACTTATGAAGCAGAGCCAGAACTATCAAGAGCGAAGCAGAGGGGTGGGTGCAGGAAACTATTATATCGTCTGCATAAAATCCCACAACAAACCTCCCCATTGTCATTAGTGGTAAAGTATGACGAGATCTCAGATAACCTCCGGCAAATGCTGGTCCAGCAACAGGTCGGGGCGGAGATGCCATCTCCTGGCCCCTCCCCCACCCTCCAGAGACGCCGGCGCATGGTCAGACCAGGTGATGAGACCAACTTCCACCTTATGGCAGTCAGCCAAGGAGAGGTCATCCACCAGGAAGAAATCTATCCTGGAGTATGAGCGATGCGGGCCAGAGTAAAAGGTGTAGTCCCGTTCACCCGCATGCAAATAGCGCCAGACATCATGGAGGTGAAACTCACGGGCGAGCGGGAGGAGGTCGCCTCCCCTCCGAGTAACGGGGGAGGAGGAGTCTAGGCGGGACTCCATCACTGCGTTGAAATCTCCACATACGATAAGGCGGCCCACAGACTCGTCCCTCAGCCTGAAAAACAACGAGCGTAGAAATTTAAGTTGATCCGAGTTAGGTGCATAGACGCTGGCTATCGTACACAACACTCCTGAAATGTCACCCGTCACAATAGTATATCGACCTGCTGGGTCACTTCATTCAATTATCATTCAACCATCATTCAATCGTCAATTATACATTTAAACACACATTGAAACATAAAACAAAAAATTAAGCACATAAAAATTCAATCACTGGCAAGAGTTCAATAATGATTGTCTTGTTAGGACCACCAATTACCCATCCTGGAGCGCTCTAGGTAACACTTAATTAGTAACACAAGGGGTTACTTACCGCGGATTTATTCAGTTATTCCCAGAAAAATCCTTGTTGACTGGTCCAGGAGGAGGTCCGGTTATGACAATCCCAGGTTTCAGGCACTATGTACTGATGTGGAAACCCTTCTTTAGGGAGAGCTTTGGTATAGCCAGCACAGGGTCTTCACATTGCCAGTGAGTTTCAAATTAAAATTCATTCATGAATGGAGACATGTCTGCAGGTAAAGTCTCATCTGTGTGAGGCGGCTAAGACTCACCAATTTATTAGCTAGAAAAAGCACAACTACAACCGTTGCATGCAACTGAAAAGGAAACCAAAATAGATATCAGTTATAGGCGGCCGTCACACGCTGCAATATCGTGAGCGATATTGTAAGCGATCACGTGCACGCGCGATCGCTAACAATGTCGCTCACATCGTTGGTGAGCTGTCACACAGACAGACTCACCAGCGATGTGGACCAGCGAGATCGCTGGTAACTATGGTACACATCGGGTTACTAGGCGCCGCGCGGCGCTTAGTAACCCGACGTTTACAATAGATACAATCTCCCAGCATAGGCTCTGCCACTGGGAGATCGTTCATCATGGTGTCACACACCACGATGAAGCAGATTGAACAAGCGATGATCGCTTGATATGAGCTCCGGCTCCCATATCTGCGATCTAACGATCAAGCGATTTTACATTGTAAAATCGCTTGATTGCACGCAGCGATGCACAAACGATATCGCTTAAGCGATCAAAAAGCAGATCGCTTAAACGATGTTGTTCAAGAAATTGAACCATGCGACGGCCGCCATAACTAGAGATGAGCGGTGTTCGATTTGAAATGTTCGCCAATTTCAAATTCGACCTATTTTGGGCGGTGTTCAAGTCATTCGACAAATGTGAACAATTTGCTTCAAATTCGGCAGTTCGAGGTTATGTGCGATAATGCTTAGTTCAACAAAAGCGTAACTGGATTATCACACTAATATTGTTATTCAATGTTAATAACCAGTTTAAGTGTATAGTGGGCGGGGGATAGATCTGTGCTGAAATAATGCCGATCTCCATTTTTTTTTTCTTACCGCATTTACAGTGCGGCGGTGCAGTCTGTCAGCCTATCAGCACACACACACAACAAAGTGCATTTTTTGCATACAAGCAAGGGCATGTGTGATTGGCTGTGTATGTCACATGTCCATGCCCTATAAGACCCAGTCATTTTCCCCGTGTCCACCATTTCCTCACTGCTGGAGCTGGTGTCAGACAGCACCGCTGCTGCTGTGTGCGTTAAACAGTGTTGCAGTGTCAGTTAGTCAGCCAGATAGCGAGCGAATTTCAAGTTAGATAGAGAGATAGGTTGAGGGAGTAGGGACTAGTTGTAATATCAGTCCTTTTGAGGGCTAGTCTTTAATAGCCAGTTTTTTACTGCATCTAGCCCAGGCAATCCTTTTGAGCTAGCAGCAGTGTCTGGTAGTCAGCAGAGTAGCCCAGCTGTGAAGCAAGCTACACCGCCTGTCTATCTAATAGCAATTACTTACTGCATCTAGCCCAGGCAATCCTTTTGAGCTAGCAGCAGTGTCTGGTAGTCAGCAGAGTAGCCCAGCTGTGAAGCAAGCTACACCGCCTGTGTATCTAATAACAATTATTTACTGCATCTAACCAGGCAATCCTTTGGGCCTAGTAGCACAGTTTCTCGACTAAGCTCTGCTCGGTTTCCATCCATAATTTTTTTTGTCAACAACTACAGAGTTGCCAATTAGTTAACCTCCAAAATGAGTGGCAATTTCCAAATTCGGTGATGTGGATGTGCGTAATGGCGGGTGACTGGGCGATTCTACGGGGAGAAATCGCTGGTGGAGCAACGTCTGATTGCCCTGCCATGAAGAGAAATCAGGCAATATCCACCAGGCAATTTCAGCGCACCTTGGTGTGTGACAGGGCAAAAGCGATGTAGAAAGTGACCTCAGAAATTATGGACTCAATCCCGTAGGTGTGCCTGAGCGTGCTGTTTTCCGCAGCCTGTCTGCGGCAATTGGTGGCTTGGTGGTAACGCAGTTGTGTAGGCCATGGTGTAACACACTCTGGCACGCCTGTCTCCTCGTCGTGGTCAAACTCTACGCCCACATCACTGATGTGGTTGAGGCATGTGACGTGGCGATGTGTGAAGGGAAGATCGCTTCCGTCTTCTGCAAGTGATTTCCGGAACGCAGGATCGCCAGAGATCACATGCTAGATCGATACATGTCACTGCTCCACGGCGGTGTGAAAGAATTGCCCGAAACGTGCACGCTCATGTCAAATCACCAGTGATATGGAAGCCACATGGCGGTGTGTGACGGTACTTTAACATCTGCAGGAGAAAGACCATATTCCAGCTAAACTAAGATGTCTACTTTTTTTCGTGGACAATCTGATATGATCCCTTTCTTACGGACACGAGTCACACGACGATCGCTACCAATTGTAGATGAGGCACAAAAAGAGCAGATGCTTGAATGGATAGCAAGCGCTTCATCAAGTGGGCTCTCCTCCACCTCAACTTCAACATCACAAATACACCAGTGTTCGGAGGTGTCACCCCAATCGCACTTGCTTCCTCACAGCTCCCAAGTCTCCAGCCGCCCCTCTGAGAATGGGGTAAGGCAGATGGTTGAGTATGCAGAGCTGTTCACTCATACTATAGCCCTGGAATCAGAGGTCTGCTCCAAGGCTTCTGTGAGTCCAGACGAGGAAATGATCTGCACTGATTTCCAGAAGCTTTGTGAGTTGGATCCAGGCCCAGATGAAGAAGGTTCTGAGCAAGCATAATGTAAATCCTCATTCCCAAACTGTAAGTCCTGTTAGTGGAGACAATGAGTAAGATGCTGATGAGACTGAGATACCTGATTGGAACGACAACTTGACTTTTCGGTCAGGGCAGGAAGAGGTTGGCCCTGAGGACGACGGGTGTGAGAGCACACAGGGTGATGATGAGGTTGGAGATCCCACTTACTGTCAACCCTCAGTCAGCCAGTCGATGAGAGTCAGCAGAGGAGGTGGAAGAGGATGCTAGTGATGACGAGGTAAGGTTGCGCCTTCCTGGACAGAGACGGAGTACTGGAAGCATCTCAACAACTGTATCCTCAACCACAGCTCTGCCTCTGAGCAGAAGTCGTGGTGGCTCTTCTTCAGGTAGCATGGGCTCTAAGTCTTGCCTAGGCTGGGCCTTTTTTTTAGATTGCAAATGATGACCCAACTCAGGATGACACAGGGGTAGAAAAGTCCTTATGGATCCATGACTTGTTCATCTTGATGAACATTAGTCTGTCTACATTGTCACTGGACACAGCCGCATGCGCTTATCTGTCAGCACACCACCAGCAGACAGAACACTGGCTGCGGGGCACGACAAGATCTCCAAGGCGTGAGTGGCGAGCTCAGGCCATTTTTCCAGATTGGAAGCCCAAAATAAGCAAGGGTCCAGTTCCACAGTCATGGCATCGATGTTCACTTGGAGATACTCCTGTACCATCCTCTCTAGGCGTTGACTATGTGTAATACTTCTTGTCTCCTCTGGCCTTGCAAAGGATGGTCTAAAAAACTGGTGAAACGATTCCACAAAATTGCTGTTACCACCAGATACAGTGTTACTGTTACAGTTTGAGTGATGACTCAACAGTCCCATGGTTGGCAAGTTAGAACTGTAAGATTCACTATGTGCAAGACTGGTGTTTTGTGGAGCAGATCTAAGATTCTGTAACAGCTTTTGCTGATAGTCCTGCATATGTGAATCCCTTTCTATGGCAGGAATTATTTCGCAAAATTTACTCTTGTACCTGGGATCTAAGAGTGTGGCAACCCAGTAGTCGTCATTACTTCGAATTCTGACAGTCCGTGGGTCATGTTGCAGGTAGTGCAGCAAGAAGTCACTCATGTGTCTTGCGCATCAAGGAGGCCCAAGTTCTTGTTGTGTTGGTGGCGGCGAGGTAAGAATCATGCTTCCTTCCTGTGCCCTCTCCCACCAACCTCGCACAACAGAAATGTGATCAAGGTCTCCCTCATCTGATGAGTCTTCCATGCCCATCACCAGTTCATCCTCCATTTGTTTCTCGGCTCCTGCACCTTCCTCAACAGTTTGGCTGCTACCATGCGCCCTCGTTAATCCCTCTCCCCCACCCTACCATGCCTGCCGCATTGGTGCTGCTGACCGTCTGGACCTTGGAAATCTTGTTATCCCTTCCGCATATGTGGCGTCCCACTACGTAGGTGTCAAAAAAGGGGATAGTGGTGGGAGGAACCCAGGGAGGGTCTTAGCGACCTCTAGAGAGAACCGAAGAGCTCAGTTAGTTAGTTAGTGAGTAAGAAGAGTCGGAGGAGGAGGAGGTGGAAAGAGCAGGAGACAGCCTGCAGGAAACCAAGAGGGCCATCTCGGCTGAGGGGCCCTGAGAAGAAACAGATCCCAACCAAGAGAAAAGAAAGCAAGGAAACTCAGGAAGGCAGAGTTAACTTGAGTGGGGAAGTGAGTAACAGATAGAGTTTGCCCCATAGAAAGAAACTCGGGTACCGGAGCCCGCACCTGTAAGTACTCCAAGTCTCACAGAAAATCCGCAAAACAGGGATATTACAAATACGGCCCTAACTCCCAAGATCCCACAAGAGGGGAGCCAGAAGTGCACCTGCCACTGCGGCATTCACTAGAAGGTTCACCCGACGGGTACAAAAGGGAGAGGAGACAGAACAAGCAGCAGGAGACCAGATCATCTACAAGAGATTAGGCTTCACACTGGGAACAGAATAGAAGAAAAAAGAAAGGAACATAAAGGAGGGTTCCATCTAAAGCCAGAATCCCAATTGCAGCTCAGAGCATTCGTCAAATACCATCTAATGAACTGTTCAACTTTAAGCTGAAAGAACTGTTCAAGGAAAGTTAACCGGTGAAGTGAAGCTTCAACTCTGCTGCATCTTTTCAAATATAAACTGTTTTACTACAGCATACTGCCCCGGTGGTCCAGTCCTGCCTGTGGGGACTATTCTATCCAAGCCGCAATACCACCGACCACCAGAGGAATGTGGCGGCGCTGGTGAACATCACCAGACTCAGCAGGTGGCGTCACGACAAGACAACTTGTAAATAATCCCCTGTAAATATTCCCCATTTTCAATTGACCCCCAGGGCCACGGCCTCGGGATGGCCACCCGTGACTTCCTGGACTGAGAGAGAGAGAGAAAGAGTCCCGAGAGCCGAGTACCCCACAGCCCTGGGTGAGGGCGAGTCACATACAACTCCTCTTCTACTTCCTCCCCCTTCTCTTGTCCGAACACCTGACTCCGAATACTGTTTAATGCCATGATCAAACCTTTGTCCATAGATTGGACCATAATGTGCTTGTTAGACATCGTCCTACCCCAAACTGTAATAGCTACTAAAACCGAAAAAACTTTACAACCAGATACGCTGAAACTCAAAAAACCTGAACACCACCATGATGGCCAAATGGAAAACAACCAATGCTCCTTAAAAGACACAGACAAACAATGAACGTCTGTGTTATCAATGAAAAAATTTAAATGAGAAGACAGAATAAACTACTCTTGAATACCATACTTCCCATTAAATTGCTGTACAAAACATAGCCAGACTTGCAAATCATCTCTCATGTCAGCGGATACTCTGACAAGATCCCCTAAGCGCGTTAAGCCATGAGTACAATCATACAAACGTGTGCAAAACGCTCTGCCCATCGGCATGATGCACAATGCAAAATTTAAACTCACAAGCAACGACTGAAGTTGCCTGAGAGTTTCCGTCTCTTGTCCTAGAACAGCTAAAATCTTGGCACAGATGCCGTTCCTCTTCTCCTAAGGAAGACACAGCTCCATAACAGAAGAATCAATTTGAATTCCGAGGAATTCCAAGATATGGCAAGAAGGTACGGTTTTGTCTACAGCCAGAGTAATCCCAAAGCGATTTGCAAGAGCACGAAAACCTGACAAAGCACGGAAACAATCATCAGAAGGGTGCAAAAACAAAAAATCATCAAGATAGTGTAAAACACTACTACCTGGAACTAATTGTAGAGTAGCCCACTCTAGAAGAGATGAGAACGTCTTAAAGTAAAAAGCAGGACAAAGCAAAGCCCATCGGGAGGCAACATTTAAAAATAAATAAATAAGATCCAGCAAACTGAAAACCCAATGAGTTGAAACCTAAAGGTGAAACACAAAGAAGGCGAAAAGTGGATTTAATGTCTGCTTTTGCCATCAACGCATCCTTGCCAAACTTCTGCAAATGTTCAATAGCAACATCAAAAGACGTATAATGGACAGAAGTCAAGTCTCCACAAACCTCATCATTTAATGAATGACCTTGTGGGTAGGACAGATGGTGAATAACCCTGAAGGAACCTAATTCCTTCTTGGGAACTACCCCAAGAGGTCACACTCTAAAATTCTGAAATGGCAGATGTAAGAAAGGTCCTGCGATCCAATCAAGCTGTAATTCCTTAGAGATGTAAGCTGGCACGGAATCACCGTGCAGCTCAACAGAGTGTAGATTCTTCAAAGAAGTACAACCACTCCCTAAAAACGTGGGAACGAAAAAAACGAACAGAAAACCATTAATGAGCAATGTTGCCTTCTCCCGATCTGGGTAAACCTCTAACAGCAGACACATTGCGCCCAGGTTCACCAGGGTCAGGCCCTTTTTGCCCTGGCTCCCTAGTGCCTGTAGCTCCCAAAGCAAACCCGTGTTTTTTGAAACACCTGACTGCAGGATGTCCTCCACCGCAAAAGGAACATTCATGCCGAAAATGGCACATATTTGGCTATTTACAGGCCGAATCATTATATGCAAAACAAAAAACGTTTTTAGGTAATTGAGATGACGCTGATTTTAAAGATATGGACCTCTGGGGCAAGATAAGACTAACCCAAAGATCAATGTCTTTGGTACCCCAATGAACATTGGAATGGACTGACAGCTTTTGGCAGAAAGCTTCGTCATATAAAAACCAAGCAGTGCCGCCAAAATTTCTGTACACTTCTAAAACTATGTCCAGGTGTTGAAAAAGCCCTGAACATAATCCAGGTTTGCGTTCTCCTAACACTACAGCATAGATAGCAAAGGCTTGCAGCCATGGCTGGAAGGATTTATATGAACACTTTTTATCAGCATCACTCTCCGGTTTCTCATCTTTTTTATCTGCAGCGGCTGAAGAAGCAGGCCGCACAGATGGCAACAAACTAAATAGGTCAATGTATTCATGTTGCCAAATCCTGTTCTTAACAGCGACTGGCAAATGGAAACCCAAAGGGTAAATGTGGCATGTCATTGCCTCTTTTAACAACGGGCTGAGGCACAGAATGCTCCTTGTATGAACTTGAAAGGGCCTCTGCCACAGCCTGACGTATATAACCTTGAATCAATAATATATTAGTATCTCCTGGGGTAGAATTATCCCCAGATTCCATAATGAGAAAAGTGCAAGTCCTGTAGCTCATTGACCACAGAGACCTGCTGGCTGAGTACTGAACGTGCCCCAATGGAGTGCCCTGCCTCATCATCAGATGAGGGGGGCGCTGAGGCCCATACCTGGGTAGTATGAGCTATGTCCTGAGAGAATGGGTTGTGGAAACCAGCCCACCAGGGACAGCACTTGATAAACTCACTGCTCCTGGCATATATCCTTGTGCTCCCACATTAACCCCTCTCTCAATGCAGAAATGTGGTGCAATCTCCCTCTAAACAGCATCCCCAGTGATCTTACCAGACCCACTGGATTGTTGAGCCTTGGACTGATGAGGCCTGGGATCAGCAAGATGTTTCTTCTTATCCTGCGCCTTCTTCTTTTGCCTCTCCTCTCACCGGTCGCTTGAGTGCAGACGCTGACAGGAATCCTGTCAGCTGATTTCTTATGAGGATTGCCAGAGCGCCGTCGGGCCGGAGACTGTCAGGGTGAATAATGGTGACTTGCGGACCTCTTCCTACGTTCAGCCCCCCTGACACCGGAGGCTCACTATCACCGGTGATAGCCAGAGGAGGCACTGGAGTCTCTGAAGCCAGACCGGCAACAGCGCTGCACACCGGCTCATGTATAATACTAACTGGAGCCGCCAACACTGTTGCCTCTGGAGCAGGCACTGACGTAAAACTTGTAGAAGGGGCAGACAGAAAACAATTCCTCAACCACTCCAGACCGCCATCCGCAGCCACAAGCAGCTCCTCCATTGTGACGTCTTGAGATGAGCTGAACAGCTGAGTGACGCTCCGTCCCTCAGCTGTGTCTTTAATACAGCCAGTTCCCGCTCAAATTGATTGACAGCCAATCACAGCTGTCATATTCACACAGCAGTCCTGGCGGCCACTCACAGCTCGCGTGGACTCTGTTACTAAGGTCCATAACACCATAAGGAGCTTCATCTCTGAGATTACCTCAGAGTACTATATTAGCTACAATTAATACAAATACCCATATAAACAGTAATAAATAGCAAAGCATATGGTTATAATAAGTCCACTTAGGGTAGCATTTTCCCATGAAACCTGCACATTAAACATTTTGCGGGCTGCCCATGATGACGGCGGAAGTGGATGACGGACGCCACAAGGTAAGTATATAATAGATTCTCTCAGCACAGAGACATTCTATAGAACATCCAGTTGTGGAAATTATTATTGTTCTTAGGCTGCTTTCACATCAGCGGTTTTCGCTGATCGCGGCAGTTGGGGTGAAAAAAACGCAACTTCCGTGATTACCGCATAACGGCTGCACTTGCAGTTCACTTGTGGCAAGCCCCATACAATGTCTATGGGGCTTGCGGCAAGTGCGGTATCGGCACTTGCCGCAGGTGCGGCCGCAAAAAAAACGCGGCATACCGTGTTTTTTTTCGCGGCCGCACCTGCCGCAAGTGCCGAAACCGCACTTGCCGCACCTGCCGCACACTTACCGCAAGCCCCATAGACATTGTATGGGGCATGCCGCAAGTGAACCGCAAGTGCAGCCATTATGCAGTAATCGCGGAAGTTGCGTTTTTTTCACCCCAACTGCCGTGTTCAGCGAAAACCGCTGATGTGAAAGGTGCCTTAGAGCTATTAAATAAAGTGCTCTTTGTTTGTGAGACAACCCCTTTAAGTAAGTGTAGTGCCCCCATGTGAGGAGAAGCACAGATTCAATCATACACCCTTTTCCACTGATAAGTTGAAGCATTTCGTCAATGAAGACAAACACACATAAGTCTGGTTATAGGAATCTTCTTCCTCGGCTGTGGTGCCAGAGGGCGGCAACAAGAGTCTGCATTTTGCATTTTTCTCAGTGTATAAACCCCCCAAGGTGAGCAAACTGCCCCAGGTGCAGGAAACCAAGCTACAAACAATCTATGGTATCTATAAATGATCGATAATAGATGGATAGATTGAATAGATAATAGATGGATAGATAGATGATCAATACATAGATGATAGATAATAGATGGAAAGATAATAGATATATAGATGATAAATAGATATTAGATATATAGATGACAGGTATGTATAAAAAGACAAAAGATAATAGATGATAGTTAATAGATGGATAGAATAGATAGATACAGTTGTGGCCAAAAGTATTGACACCCCTGCCATTCTGTCAGATAATACTCAGTTTCTTCCTGAAAATGATTGCAATCACAAATTCTTTGGTATTATTATCTTCATTTAATTTGTCTTCAATGAAAAAACTTACAAAGAATTGTCCTAAAGCCAAATTGGATATAATTCCACACCAAACATAAAAAGGGGTGGACAAACGTATTGGCACTGTTAGAAAAATCATGTGATGCTTCTCTAATTTGTGTAATTAACAGCACCAGTAACTTACCTGTGGCACCTAACAGGTGTTGGCAATAACTGAATCACACTTACAGCCAGTTGACATGGATTAAAGTTGACTCAACCTCTGTCCTGTGTCCTTGTGTGTACCACATTGAGCATGGAGAAAAGAAAGAAGACCGAAGAACTGTCTGAGGACTTGAGAAACCAAATTGTGAGGAAGCATGAGCAATCTCAAGGCTATAAGTCCGTCTCCAAAGACCTGAATGTTCCTGTGTCTACCGTGCGCAGTGTCATCAAGAAGTTTAAAGCCCATGGCACTGTCGCTAACCTCCCTAGATGTGGACGGAAAAGAAAAATTGACAAGAGATTTCAATGCAATATTGTGCGAATGGTGGATAAAGAACCTCGACTAACACCCAAACAAGTTCAAGCTGCCCTGCAGTCCAAGGGTACAACAGTGTCAACCCGTACTATCCGTCGGCGTCTGAATGTAAAGGGACTGTATGGTAGGATACCCAGGAAGACCCCACTTCTCACCCCGAGACATAAAAAAGCCAGGCTGGAGTTTGCCAAAACTTACCTGAGAAAGCCTAAAACGTTTTGGAAGAATGTTCTCTGGCCAGATGAGACAAAAGTAGAGCTTTTTGAGCAAAGGCATCAACACAGAGTTTACAGGAGAAAAAAAGAGGCATTCAAAGAAAAGAACACGGTCCCTACAGTCAAACATGTCGGAGGTTCCCTGATGTTTTGGGGTTGCTTTGCTGCCTCTGGCACTGGACTGCTTGACCGTGTGCATGGCATTATGAAGTCTGAAGACTACCAACAAATTTTACAGCATAATATGGGGCCCAGTGTGAGAAAGCTGGGTCTCCCTCAGAGGTCATGGGTCTTCCAGCAGGACAATGACCCAAAACACACTTCAAAAAGCACTAGAAAAATGGTTTGAGAGAAAGCACTGGAGACTTCTAAGGTGGCCAGCAATGAGTCCAGACCTGAATCCCATAGAACACCTGTGGAGAGATCTAAAAATGGCAGTTTGGAGAAGGCACCCTTCAAATATCAGGGACCTGGAGCAGTTTGCCAAAGAAGAATGGTCTAAAATTCCAGCAAAGCATTATAAGAAACTCACTGATGGTTACCGGAAGCGGTTGATCGCAGTTATTTTGGCTAAAGGTTGTGCAACCAAGTATTAGACTGAGGGTGCCAATACTTTTGTCTGGCCCATTTCTGGAGTTTTGTGTGAAATGATCAATGTTTTGCTTTTTGCTTCATTCTCTTTTGTGTTTTTTTCATTTAAGACAAATTAAATGAAGATAATAATACCAAAGAATGTGTGATTGCAATCATTTTCAGGAAGAAACTGAGTATTATCTGACAGAAATACAGGGGTGTAAATACTTTTGGCCACAACTGTAGATAGATAGATAGATAGATAGATAGA